>JAHFWJ010000587.1:3600000-4200000 GCA_028555115.1 Himalopsyche japonica
TTGTTGGTGAAAAAAGCGAATACTTTGTTTAATGAATGGAAATGCTTACCTGAGCAATTGAAATGTTAATAATATATCGATAACATCAATATAATTAATGTTTTTGAAATGGTAGTTAAAAATTAATCTTTGAAATTTTGTCTTGGGTTTTTTGGGCTTGAGATTTGGGCTCTCTTCTACTAATTGCACTTTAGTTAAGCCGTTAGAATTAATTTATTTAAATATAGAAATATGAATGGCATGTTCGTAACTAAACTTTTCCCAATGTTTTTTTAGACACATATCTACATTTATTGAACATACCCAATTTCGATGATTTCTTATTAAATATGCATAAAAGATTTACGCATCTGCCACCTAGCGATTTTAATGGAATATTCCTGGTAATTTCAATAAGAATATTTGACGCGTATTCTTGATTTTTTAACAATATTCTCCAAAATTAAATTATAATGTTGATTATTAGTATTACAGCTACTCAATTCCGTGGTGCACATTCAAGGCACGCACTCAAAATTATTATTACATATAAAACCAAAACGTAATGGAAAATTTGGCAGACGCTCAATCCGTCTTGAATCTATCATACATGTTTCATAATATTGAATTAATTCAGATTCGTAACGTAATCAAATCGCTTTGCTTATTTCAGTTTTCTTCAACTCCGCGTTGCTGGGACGCTACGTCCATTTTTTTGGTATTAGAAACATATCATAGAACGATCTTGAGTTTGAGCCAATTATTATTGATGTTTTAAATAAACTTAACATTAATTTATTAAAATTTTATTTATCACAATTTATTATATATATTATTTTAAATCACATTTTTTTATAAAAATAAATCTGGACGAAATCATAGTAACAATATGATAAAAATAAACGTCGTTTAGTTTTTGAATTTGGAAAAACATTCTGACGAAACTTTTTTTTAATTTTCACTTCCGCCTTCCGTAAAAAATCAGCGGCTATTTTGTGGATTATTTCTGAACATATTTTGATTTCAATAAATCATTATTTCTTGTATATCATGGCAATGAAAACGATTTTGAATTGGACTTCATAAGAACATAATTTTACTAACTCACTGACTGCTAAAGTCTCACCTGTTTTGAAGGCTGATTGCAGAATGTGTTAACAATTGCCACCTAAAGATATAATATATTTTACAGTGTTAAAACTGTACTTTAAAACTTACTTTTGTACTGAATATAATATTTTCCAGAAGTTTGATTAACACCATTACTTACTACTGAAATATTATTTAATATTTTCAGGGTTGTCATATTCTTTGAGTGACTAAACAAGGAGTGGATTAACCGATTTTTATATGAAGCAGATATTAAGTTAATAGTCGCCTCAATATGGTGATTTACCATAGTTTAGAAACTATGGTAAATCCCTAAACTATGGTAATAGTCGCCTCAATATGGTGATTTACCATAGTTTCTACATTTAAAACTTATTTTACAATATAAAAAACTCTTAATCACTTTTAAGGTGTTAATTGTAACTTCTTGATGGAAACGTATGATATTTTAAATAATAAAAGCGCATATATTAGTACTATTTCTACAATGTATTTAATGATCAGGACTGGTATCGCTTATCACGAGCAAAAGTGAAATCTTAACTGATGAATAAACCGATAAATTAGCGAAACTGGTATTTATAGCGAAATATATTGTGAAAATAGTACTAAAATATATATTTTTATTATTTAAAAAAGTAATTCAAATGAGATATCCATATTTAACCATTTGCTGACTACGTTTGTGGTATGATCCAAAGAGAGGAAGAGTTTTTAATTAGTCGACATGTTTGTTATTTTTTGATACGTTAGATACAACGAATCAAAGCAGCTTAACGTATATTTCTTTGATAATTTCGCACCTAGCGTGTTAATACAAGATTTTTCTTCGAAAACTGCTTTTTACTCGTTTATTCCATGTCTTTTAAATGTTTGATATAACAAATTAAACTGTCCAAATGTTTATTACCCTGTTAAATATGTTTTAAAGTGCTACAAACCCATTGAGAAGAAAAAAAAACCAATTCTTTGTTGCTCTACAGAAGCTTGCCCAAAGAGCAGCGGCTTCTAAACATCATGCTACTGAAAAAAATCAACGCCTCACCACCTTTTTTTAACATAATGATATATTCGCGTTTTTAAGTATATATAACTTTATTACAACAAAAATACTGGAAACTACAATCAATAGAATTTTTTGCTACACGATGTGAAGTTTTATTTATTTGAAGAAATTATGAAATGAATATTGTTTTTTTTTTATTAAAAAGTTTGGCGCCTCCCTAGCAATATTTCGTAGTGTCCAGATTGGAATCAGCTGCCATAGAGACAAAACAAAAATCAACAAGATGGCAACCTTTGAAGTAAAAGAAAACTAAAATGACGTCGTAAAGAATATTCGAAAATCTTATATTTCAAAAATTAATTAGTGATATTGTAAAATAAACGTTTTATGATTATTCAGAAAAATCAGGCACAAAAAAATAGCTTGTACATGACATATTAGACACTCTTAATACTTTAATCTGATTTTTGAGTAGATTCAATAAAGCTATTAAAATTTCCGTCTCAACATCTGAGACGTTTGCAGTCAGCTAAATTAACTATTCCACAAATATACTATAATATTTTCAATTTAATAAATATTTAGGTTGGCTTAAAATAGATACATGTGTTTCATTATAGTTGTAGGCATCATGAATCAATGAACACGTGTATATGCTATTCGATATTAAATGTATTTCTTTAATATACATTATTAAGGGGGTTAACGACATAAAATGTCAGTTTGATTTTTACAAATTGCTTTACTTTTTTCTTGAAAGTTTTCAATTTAGAAAAACTAATGTAAGGCGATATTTATTTATAGCGTATTATGGGCGTTGTCGAAGTGTGTTGAGCTGTTTTCAAAACCACCTGTGGGTTTCTAGCGAACTCCTAAAATTAGTTTCGGGGAGTATATTTATAGTCGATGTTAGCACGTATGTTTAAAATGAAATTTATAAGCTCAATTTCACGAAAAGCGTGTATTAAATTAAATTAATTCTAAATGAAATTGCTCGAAAAGAAACTGACGTAAATTAATTGCGCACACACACGGTTGGTAATACTGTAAATAAAAGAGAAGAAACATGAATGCTTCCGAATTACACACGATTAACGTATTCCATTTTTGAAAATAATTTAATTAGAAAATTTATTGCAATAGATGAAAATAATATTTTCCCTTACTTGTTTCATTTCATTACCATTTTAAAATGTGTGATTCTATATTGTAATAAAATGAATCAATCATCAAGTTGCACACGAAGATTTAAAACAGTTTACAGCTATCTCAGCACCACGCCATCGCGATTGACGTTTAATTTTCTCATTCTGATAGCCATAATTCACAACATTAATCACAAAAAAACTTGAATGTGAACTATGATTGTAGGTATTGATTGGATTGGCATTTACTTGGTAGAAATCGATTATACCACGGTGAAAAAAATATTGCAATGTATTTTAGTTCTATAAAATTTATAAGATACAGTGAAACCTCGATATCACGTTTTTCAAGGGACCATAAAAATATACGAAAAATACAGGAAAGCTTAAAATAATAATAATGAAGTAAAATCTGAAAAAAAAAAAAATCTCCCTCCCCTCTTTAATTTAAAAAATAGGGTTTTATGAAAATTGGTAAATATGATAGGCTTTTTAAAACGTTATATTAATTTAAACTTATTTATTGAAATAATCGAATAATGCTTTAAACTTCTTCTTGCGAAATTATTTATTAAAGAAAATTTCATAATATTTGAATGAACTAATATTTCATTTTAAATTTCTTTGGCTAATATATAAGATTGATTGTGCTCAAACTCAGAAATTGTATTGGATAGAAAGATTTATCTATCAAAACCGGTCAATCGGGATAATATTTGAAACAGGACCATAATATTTAGACGAGAGATCGAGGAAATCGATAAATCGGGGAACGGTTAATACGGGATTATTTAACATTTTTCTTATGAGTGTTTGACGGGACTATACGAAATGAACGATCCATCCGGGAAAACGTATCATGCGAGAAAGTTTGATCGGAGTTCCACTGTATATATTTCTGATGAGAACGTAAGCCGAAATAGTTATCAACTATATATCTTACATTTTTTTAGAACTAAAATACATTGTTATTTTTTTCACCGTGTTATGATTGTAGGATATTTTTATTATAATCAATAGGTAGATATCTCTATAAGATTAAATATAAAATATTTATTTCATTTGCATAGGCATATTTCAGTTTATTATTTTTAATCATTATCCACTTCAATGCATAATCAATTTAATTAGCTCAGTTTGATATCTGAACAACTCTTGAATCAATTTATACAAGCTGTATTTACTTTTCATAAGATTAGATAATATATTTTTATATTAGCTGTGAAAGTGGTTTTTCTATCAATGGGTGTGGAAATGTGATCGCAACGAACAATTATTCGATTTTGGAGTAATCGAATGGATTGTATCGCAAAATGGATTGCAGTTGTAGAAACTGGAATCGAAATAAAAAAAAACCTTAGATTTTTTATTTCAACTAGATAAAACTAGTTTTGTTTATGAATGGTTCAGGCCAGGGGTGGGAAACTTTTACATTTAAAAAGGCCACATCCACTTATCTGATTCAACACGAGGCCGCAGTAAAGAAAACTTTGACAAATATAAACTAAATATTTTTATTCACAATATAAATTAGTCAAAACGCAATTTAAAAAAATCTTTTAAGAAAAAATACACATTTACAAATCTAATTTTTTATTTTGTATATGGTTAAAAACAATGTTACACATGTGTATATATTTAAAGTAATCATTCCAACTGGTATCAGTCAAAAGGCCGCACTAAATTAACCAAAAAGCCGCAGGTTCCCTACGCCTGGTTTAGTTTGTGTACACTTCCACACGTGCTGTCACTCACTCAACGGGTTTCACCTTTCGGTAGGATCGGGCAATCTAGTACACGAGTTCACTCGAACTGATAATGAGGAAACAGAATTATTGAAAATATTGACCGTATCTTTACGGCCAAAGTTAAAACCTCAATTGAAGTCGATTCTCGTGAACATATATGATAAGATAGTAATTTTGTTTGTAACGTTTAAAAGATTATTTTTTGGAATTCGAATTTCATTATTTTAAAATAAATAATTCTGTTTTTCAGACTTGTATTCCAAATATCAGTGTGCACTTGCTGCGTTATGTAGAAACTTGGTTTTGTCTATGGTGCTAATACCTACATACATAAACTGTGAGCTCTTTGAACGGCCGTATGAAAAATAAATGATCTGCCAATATTAAATTTCACAGATCGTAGCTGTAATCTGAAGTTAGTCATTAAAGGCATGCCTTAATTTATTATCGCCAGTTAAATGGCGAAGCTTCGTTATTCATTTTGTGTGAATTTAACGACCATAAAACAATTTCAGAACTCGCTGAAATAATAAAGATAGTTTTAAGAGCATACTTCATATTTTTTTGAACGACATCATTAAAAGATATGTTTTTATAAATATATACACACCAACATATCACGAGATGAAAGTGATTTCCAGCTGCATACATGCTGGCTGTTTCACATCACTGTTATATATTGAAAAATCCAATATATATATATGGATGTTGACATTTAAAAACTATATATACATATATATATAAAGTATCTATGTTTTATTACATTCATAAAAGTGTTGTTTTCAGAAACAATACAGAAAATATAAATACAAAAAATTTAACACAATATGTCATCAAAAATACAAATTAAAATTGATATTGTTGTTCTTCTTCTTGGTATGTTACTACATGGGACATACCAAGAAGAAAAACTATGTCATCAATGATGAGGTGAAAAAATAGCAATGTATTTTAGTTCTACATAATTTATAGGATACATAGTTGATAGATACTTGGGATTATGCCCTCACCAAAACTGTATTTAAACGAACATTTATTTGTTAATATATGTGTCCATAATTATAAAAGTGGCATAAGTTTACTTGAGGGCATATGGATACTATCCGTGGCTTTATCCAACTGACTTTATTTTAGGTATGCTCGCATTTAATAGTTTGAAAAATCGAAGAGAAATGTATCTAGCCACATATTTCTTTCGACTAATTCGAGGCCAACATGATAATTCTGCCATCCTTAATAATCAATTACCAATCAATTTGTGTGTTCCGGATTTTTTTAAAGAAATCGTGGACATAATTTGTTTGTTCTTCTAAAGTGTAGAATGCCAATGGTAAGAGCATTAACAATTTTCAACAGTATTGCTTCGGATATTGATATATTTCATGTGGACGAAAGTGAATTCAGACGAATGCTATTTTTTCAGTTAAAGTAGATATTTCATGAGCTTACTTGGTTGACTTTTTTTTGCAATTATTGTTGATTGTTTTGATGTGTATTTGTTGAATTTCCAATACTTTATGTTTAAATATGTTAACGTTGCAAAAGCAATGAAATTATAATTTGTAAGTTTTGTACCGCGTAGTTATAAATAAATAAAAAAATAAATGAGTCATGTTTCTTTCACTTTGAGATATTGATTATTAACTATATATCTTATAATTTTTTTAGAAGTAAAATACATTATTAGCATAAATAATTATCAAATCGGTGTGCTCCGCCACTTTGAGCATAATGTACTTATGACGAAATACCTCGCAGACGTTTGAAGACATATCATATATTTTTTCAGTGACGGTATTTAGGTTTTCGCTGGAGTAACAAAATGCGATATAACGAGTTTCAGCAACTTAAATATTTTGCTAGATTTGAAGTTTAATGCTTATATTTACTCAATAATATATCTTATGTGTTTAATATCATTTATTGAATTGACATATATTTGTTAAAACTCCATTATAAAACGGTGAAAAAACGGTTAAAGTTTAATTCTACAAAAAATACAAGGTATATGGTTATATTCTGACAGTTCTGATGAGAGCGTAAGTCGAAATATGTATCAACTATAGACCTAATAATTTTTGTAGAACTAAAATACATTGCTATTTTTCCACCGTGTCTAATATAACTTTACGTCTATCAGTAGGTACAATCCCGTTTCGAATTGGGAAGGAATGCCTTAAGTGACCGATTGAATCCACCTTTTCGTGCCGCATAGTTGAGGGATCACGACCTTTTAACAGGCCCCGATGGAAGACCTCTCGACCTTTCTTTATTGGGGGCGCCATCTTTGCCACAGGACAAATGGTGACTCAATTAAGATGGACGATATTTAATTTGTCACGTCGATCTCGATAACTAATACACTTGATAACGTAATAGACATTGCAAGGTAACATTAATTGTTCGTTTCAAATCGGCAGATTATTTAATTGAACTCTACTTACCTCTGACATAATAAATATTTCGCCATTTTTGCCACACGTCATTTCTTTGGCGTCGAATGTGTTGATATTCGATATTTCAATGTTCTTTTTTATGAAAATGTTAATAAGTTTCATTTAGGGCTGTGGAGTCGAAATCTAAGACATAAAAAAACGAGCAACTCTGACTACTTTTCCCATCAGACGATTTTGAAGAATATCTCAATGAACGATTTGCCGGATTGGTTGGTTCATCTTTAATTGAATGCACATATGTATATAGAATCAATAGAAAAAAGGCTGACAAAAATATACTTTTTTTAGTCGCAATCGTGTTGTTTTTTAACGACTCCACACAACTCTGGTTTTATTCATGATACACAATTACACATAATTGGAAAATGTAAGCCTGGACTCGGGTATAAGAATTGAAATTTAATAGTTGCCACTGTTTTGTAATTTTCAAATGGAAAATCAACATTTGCTAAAATCATGATATCTAACTAAGAATAAAATGGTTTTAATGTATATTTTTTCAACCTTATTTCTTAAATATCACACATTTATTGTTTTATATTGTCAAAATCAATATTTAAATGTAGTTTATCCTAATATATATTATGTGTAAGCATATTTTTAATTCAATTAGCACACATGTAAAGCTGCTGTTTCAAAAACCATAAACTTCAAAGAGTTAACAGACTCTGTCTTATTATTTTTTGATAAAATAACCTAGAATTAACGTAGTTATGGATTTAAATTCATATCCAAAGATATAGTCAAAATTTTCTTTTCACACGTCGGTATAACATATAGATTTTGATCAAAAATAAATTGAACACCTTTCAGAATATCGTAGAAATAATTTATGATATCGACTGAAGGTGCTTAATGGAATTTCAATATCAAATTTGAATTTTTACAACTTCGTACGAAGTTGTAACAATTCAAATTTAATCGTAGAAATAGATAAGGCTATTTAACTAAACGTTTATTATTCAAAAAGATTGGTTATGGAGTCGATAAAAAAATAGTGTGTTGTAAATGTATGTATGAATTTAATTTAATGTACTGAACGTGACTGCGAATGCGCGGCATCTACACAACTGATTTGTGTTACTGTGTTTCATGTGAGAGTTTCCATTTTTCGGTTGTGCCCTTTGATACTTTGAGCGTATTTATTTTTCAAAATATACGGGACAAAATGACAAGATGGCAGGGACGGCAGCACCACACCTTCACCATGTCAAGCCGGGTCATATAGTAATATTTCTAATCAAATGTCATATAAAATGCATGTTTTTTAACCGTATTTATCGTGAGCGATTTTTTAATAACCCAGTGTAAGCATTTCATCTTTTAATTTGACATGTTTTTAACAGGTCGTAAAAATGCAGAAAATTGATTGAATAATTGCAAATGCTGTTAATTAAAACTAAATGGTAAAATTTATTCCCCACGTAGCGAAAATCATCAATTGTCTACAGACGTTTCAATAGTACAGTGGGTATTCGGCTAACGAACGGTTTGCACTGCGAACAAATCGGGCAGTGAACACTATCACGGAATATTTTGCATTTTGACAACGAACACATATTCTGATAAAGAACTAAAAAGATCTTTTTAATCCATTTATTATATATTTAAAACTCGGTTGATCGGTTAACGAACAATTAAAATAGCGAACAAATCAGACAACGAACACTATCACCAAAGATTTTTGGATTTGGATAACGAACACGTATTCGGTTAATGAACTAAAACTATATGTCACTTTTTTCAAGAATAATTGCATTCTCAAAGTATGTTTGTACAACGTTGGATTTTTCACGTGGAATTAAGTTTTTTAGGCCGGTTTAGCAAAGTGTTGGTACATTTACTTTTCAGATTTTTTTTACTGCCTAACGTCATGACATCTTTAGAGTTTATTTTAAGTTGATGAGACTAAGATCGAAGTTTTATATTTTATCGTTACAACTTATTGAATTTAATAATTTTGTATAAATATTTAAGATGTTGAAAGTACAAATAAGTCTTTTTAAAAACACATTTTTTTATTGTGTGTCCGCTATCAATGTGAAACATGTGGTCTCTTCATGGATATATCATAACAAAAACCTTTTCTAACAGAACTAGTAGTAATCAATTGGTTCTATTTTATTAATAGAATGTAAATAGAGAGGATAGTGATAGTTCTGGATTAGTAATTTGTCAGCCTTTTTTTATTATCGTATTATTGGTTAATTTCCAGCTATCAAAAACACCCATGCCTTTGCAAAGAATCGACTGGGAAAAAGGCTTTCCATATTGGAAGTCAAAACCGTGAAATCTGTCACGGAAGTTAATGATGTTGACGACTGCACCACTTACTTGATGGAAAATTATTAACCCGTTCATTCTAGAGCAAAAAAAAATATTCCAACACCGAATATTTAAAAAAATAATTCAGAAAATCGTTCAAAAAACTCAACCGATGATAAATTATGCCACTATACATAATATTTAAGAACATTTTTGTAGGTATTTGAAGAGATGTTTTGATTATTTTGACAAAACTATCACTAAGATTAAAAAATAAAAATATATACCATTGATTTATCGATATTGTATGGTTTTAAACGTCTGAAGTATTTTTTCAAGGTCATCAAAAGGTCACTGAAACTATTTTAGGCACGTACATCTCTTATAATTAAAAAAATATTTACAATATTTTTTTGCCGCCCACCAAATCTGCCGCGCTGGGCAATCGGGTTAAGCCCGCCATTGATCTGGTTCTGCTAGATTTTTTGCAAATCGTATTTTTTTATAATGAATTAATTGTAGATCATAAATTTGTATCGTACATAGTATATTAATCGCATTTGGTACCATACGCTTGACACAGTTTTCTTTATTTCAAAAATTAATTAAAATTTGTCAGGAATATTTTATTTATCTATATAATTTGAATATTGAAATAAAATTAATATTTTATTTAAAATAATATTATAAAACAATAGTACCTATTTCTACAATATATTTTATAATCAGGACCGGTTTCATTCATCGCATCATTTCCCATGGTTTTGTATACCTTTTAACTTTAACTCAAAATTTGTATAAATAGACTTACTTTTAATTTATATCATATCACTTGATAGTGCTCGCGATGAGCGAAATCATTTCTGATCATAAAATGTATTTTGGTATTAAGTAAGTATTGTACTATTGTAGAAATGTGTTTTTATTATTTAAAATATCATGCCTTTCTATCATGAAATGATAGTTACTATCTTAAAAGTGATACAAATGACAATAATTTTCCTTATAAAGTTTTGCATACAGCCATATTGTCGATAATAGGGTGATAGTCTAATTTTAATGCAATTTAATCCTTTGGCTGCTAGAAAAAAAATATATTATACTTCTGTACCAAGCACGCCAGATATAATTTTTAACAAAAAAAGTGAATTTCATTTTTTTTTTATTATACAGAAATAATTAATAAACTCACCAATTGTTTATTGGTATATCGTAAACAAGCAGGCTTTCTTGAAGAATTTTGAGGAAAATTGTTTTTGGTTACTCTGAAACTTTTGACATCTGTCAAGTGTCAGTTCGAACAATCGCGAAAAATCGATGTAGAAATCATTCATAGCTATGGTAAAATGTTTTTAACCTTTCTTTGTAGATATCGGTGTGTGTCCTGTCAAAGAATCATTTTAATAGAAGGAATATTTTTTGAGGAAATTACGTTTAAAGATATTGACGAGATATCTCGTCTCAGACAGCCATCCGGCTAATCATGAGATATATTGCACACTTATTTATTTTTGTGTATTCCAAATTTTAAAAAATCATCCGTAAAACTTCCAGAAAATATGAACACGGCAAAAATAAATTGCAAAATACAAAAATTATCCTCCATGCATCAAAATGATATGTTCGAATAAAATACGATAAAGAGTGAATTATTTATTTTGAGCGTTGCATCCCACAGCGTCGACTATGTCCTATAAATCGCCCACGCCCATTTCAAAAACTATTTAAAATCCAGAAAGTCTTCAAAACTGTCAAACTGCGTGATGGGTTGTATCATTAAGCTACGCCATTAAATTAAAACACCAACAAATGCGTTACATAGAAGCATGTTGTAAAATAATTTATTAGCTGAAATGGTGGTCATTAAACGCTTTGAAAAAGTATGATTAGCATCGCGATATTCAGTTGATACTCGTTTAAATTGAAAATGTCGTTAGGCCTATTCACTTTTAAGGTGTCAACCGTCACTTCTTGATGGAAAGACATGATATTTTAAATATTGAAAACATTTTTTTTAATACTTATTTCCACAATATATTTTATGATCAGGATCGGTTTCACTCGTCGCCAACATTATCCACTGATGACCTATTTATTGACGTATCTGCTAAAGGTAATGTACTGTAAGCCAGCTATATTCAACATTTTCCTTACATGCATTCGAAGCATTATGCTAGCCGCAATAAAGTAAACTATCACTTTTAAGGCGTTAACTGTCACTTCTTGATGGAAAAGCATGGTATTTCAAATAATAAAAACACATTTTTTAAGTAATTATTTCCACAATTCATTTTTGATCAGGACCGGTTTCGCTCATCTCGAGCATTATTAACTGACCAACAGTTGATTATACTTGCGATCAGATAAGTAAACAATACTTTAAAATATTAACAATGTAAAAAATAAAAAGCAAAAGGTGGCTACGTCAAAATCAAGGGATTTTTTTTCCACATGAAGTTTGAAAAAAACGAGAATCAAATACAAATCTAATTCAAATATGAATTGTTGAAACTTTGTACGATTCCAAATGTTTTGTCACTAACGACCCGGGTTTCGCCTTCTGACATGAATGACTGTCAGTTATGTTGCATCTGTGTGATATAATGCCTGAAGATGCCGAAAGGCGAAACCCGGGTTGTTAGTGACAAAACATTTGGAATCATACAAAGTTTCAACAATTCAAATTTATTATTGAATTTCCTTTAGTCGATAATATAAAGTATAAGACTAGTTACTCATACTAACCGCCTTGGGTAGCCATATTGATTTACTTGGAAACAAAATTTTGAATTTTACCACGTTAACCCTGATTATTTTTTAGTTCTTTTTTCAAAAAGTATGACGGATTACGCTGACAGTAAATTGTGACGATAAATTTTTCCAGACTCTTTTAAATGAATTAAAAATGTCATCACGTAAATAAAAGTCCAATGCATTAGGTGGGATCAATTAATTTAACCCCTTGACATCACGCAATATTTTCTCAAACATAAATAATGCGTAAAGACGGTTATCAATGATCTATGATCTTTAATTATTTAATTATATTAAAAAATATATAAATATTTAATTATCTATGATCCTTGATTAAATTATTAATTATGAATATAAGTAATGAATTTAACGCTCAACATTGATGACAGTTCAAGCCTTGAATATATTATATTTTTTATGTTGCTCAGAAGAAGGCGGGCTAGATATTATTTATTTTAGTTTATTTATATTAAGCAACACGCGATTAAAATTTTTGACAGCTGGCAATTTTTAGTATGCAATGATTCATGTATCAAGTATGCAAGTGCTTCCTTTTATATTCAAATTTATTTTTATTCTTGCCCAACCTCGTAGAGCTTAGAACGCGTCTCTTTTGAATTATTTTTTATTCCAAATCATGTTCTTATTTTAAAAAAATTTAACAAGCTGCAACAAAGTTGTGTACAACGAAAATATATTTTTGTCTATGTTTATAAGTAAAGGTATACTTAATATTATTCAATAAAAAATAATGTATTATAATTATAAATATGTTGTTGATATATTGTTTCGTCTACATAAATAGGCAGGCGAGTGTAAAATGGAATAAATTAACATTTCTTTAAATTTCAATTGAGTCTCAGAGTTAAGATTTTTATAAATGATATATATTGTCTTTTTTGTAATCCAATATTAAAGATATTATATTGTAGTTGTGAAATTAAGTAAGGTATAAACATTTAATGGAAATCCTTTGCTTAAAAAATTAAAATCACATTTTTAAGTCATTATTTCTAAAATATATTATATGATCACAATCATCAGTTGATAATGCTCTCAATGAACGAAACTAGTTCTGATCATAAAATGTGAAACTGTGAAAAAAGTACTAAAAATGTTTTGTTATTCAAAATATCAAGCCTTTCCGTCAAGAAATGACAGTTAACACTTTAAAAGTGGCTGTATGAATTTCTTTGTTGTGCTCTGCTGTTAATATGAAGTAATCTTTTGATGCTGGTTTCAAATAGATATCAAACCGAAATGAACTAATTTAACTAAGCGGTTATAGGTCAAACCAGTCTATACGAAAAAGCCAAATAAAATAAGTTGTTGACATATTTTAACCAGTCCATTGCCTCACACGCACCGGTGCTTGAATGGAGTGCTCGACGTGAACAACATTGAAGTGTTATACAGCGCGACGTATAATATTTTTTTACAAACATGAAGTCCAGGGCTCTAAATTCAAATGCCAAAACAAAACGATTTCCACACAACGACTCCAACTCTACAGCCTTGGTTTAATTCCATCTTGAGTATATTTCAATAAATTGAAATAAACCATTTTTATATAATAATGCTAACAGCATTTTCAAAGTTTTGAAACAAAAACGCGGCTTATTGATAGTGAAATATTTTTCCAATTTAGGCACTAAAAGAGTTACTATTTACTCAAAGTTTGGACAGAATGATTTCAATTCTAGTAAGATAGTATATGTTTGAGAACTCCGCTGGGAGCTCAAATGCTACCCGTTGAGAGGTACACGAATCTTCAAAATGTGCAGCTTGTTTCACATACTATTATACTCTCTCTTAACACTCGCTTCGAGCATGATCGGTGGTTATTTACATATTTTTTAGACAATTATTAATGTGTCAACACCGTATACACACTCAAGTCTTTCTGTATGAAATTTTCCACATATTTCACTTGCCGCATCATTATTTCTCAACCGTTACAAATAAGCAAGATTTTCACTTTGTTCCGAGAGGCATATAAATACATGCGCCGAATTTAGTGTTTCCCAAATATACAACACACTCGGACCCCTGGAAAAACAATTAGAGAAACGTCTGGTATATTTGTCTATGTACAAAAAACAACTTTTATTGTTTTGGGATCACTTAAGCTGTCACTTCTGAGTGGAAAGGTATTATATTTAAACAATGTTAAGCAATATTTCCACAATTTTATGTTATTGAGTTGAGAATAGGTTTCGCTCATCGCGAGCATTATCAATTGACACAATTCAAATTAAAACAAGGTTATTTATACAATATCTTGTGTCGATATTTATAGTATTTTTATTTAAAGATGCGTTTGTTGATGAAAAGAAATAATATTCAATTCTATCCATTTCCAAATATTTTATCACTCACGATTTGATTTTCGCCTTTCAATATTTACAGGAATTCTAATAGATCCATGCACAATCCATAAACATTTTGCGTCACTTTTGTCCAAGAGATTTTTTTAAAAAATGTAGACTTTAATTCTGAGAGCTAAAAGTATATTGGAATTAATTTTATCAAGAGCTGATTTCATCATAATGGCTTTCAAATTCGAAAAAAAATAATCTTACAACCAATACAATTTCATAGATTTGTTAAGAGATTTCGACAATAATCAACTACCATTAAATTATAATTGGGAAATTTAATGATACTATATACCTTACTACAAATTTTAACTGTGTAGGTTATGGTGGAATAAAATTTTAGGCATATTTTTTAATTTATATTATTGCTTACCATCGACAAGTTTTGGTCCAGGTTTTTCATTACCGTTATTCGTCTGCAGTAAGTATGAGCAAATTGTGATTTGTTAATGTATTTATAAAATCTGCTGTTCTAACCACGTAGCGTTTTGAACCCTCTTTATTGCTAACATCTCGACTTTTCAGACGTCTGATTACGGCATGTTGGCATTCATCAGTTCACAGCGCCAGAGAGAGAAAGTGTAAGAGCTAATTTTTGTACTCACTGTTGAATTTTTGTTTGTACTGAACTTTTATGTGATTCAACAAAGAATGGGCTTAAGACCAATCTAGCCTTGCTTATTTCACAATATGTACATTGTTAAAAATAATACCAATATATTCATACGTTGAACATGTGTAGTCGCTGTTTGAAGCCAATTTTAGGAATGTTTTAAAAATTATTATTGTAAAATCTAACATTCATGTTGCATCGATTGAGAAGCACTAGTATAATAAATAAGTTTGATAAAAAAAAACTGTTTAGAAACATTTGTATGACAATTTTTATTGCCAGTTGTAAAAATTTGTGTGTAGTTCTATTTATTTTATGTGGCTTTTCCAAAATCTTTATTTAAATGAGTTCACGTGACCTGAAGTGATTAATCACAGACATTAACCAACCATCTTATTTTTCATCCATTGCGTCCACGGCATTGTGCCCTCGTGGATCTCATGCACTTAACATATTCACTGCCCATCAAGAGCTAAAACAATTAATATCAAATTGGTTTTAGCTGCCATTTACTGTATTGTACGTAAGTTCTTTTGCATCCGTGTGATAGAATATCTGAAGATGCCGAAAGGCGAAACCCGAGTCGTTAGTGACAAAAAATGTGGAATCTTACAAAGTTGTAACAATTCAAATTTGTATATGGATAGGAAATATTTTTAGCTTTCAAAATATGTTTTTTATACCCTCGCGAAGGTTACTGGATTACTACAACCACATAACGACACACATTAAAAGTTTTTTAACCATTACAAAGCTGTCAACCAGTCACACTTTGAAAATGACATTTTGGACACTACCAATTTTTCATATACTATATTTAATTTTGGAATAACTTGATCACCGAATGATTATTTTAACAGTACTCATCCCATTCGATTACTTTAAATCTAATCAAAATTGGTATTTTAAATAGATACCTAGGTGCCACTTTTGCGAAACTGTTACACTTTGAAATTATGATTTTCTAATGACATTTTGCATGCCATCGATTGTAGCGAGTAGTACAGTTTCTGTAGTCCACTTTGTGCGTGTTTTGATTATAAAATTGTCCTAAATCGATCACGAGCGAATATTTCCAAGCGAGACTAGAGTGCATTTGAAAAGCATTTGTACTTGTCAAAAAAACTGTTTCATTTCTTTCCATTGACTAATATGTGACATTTCCGGCGCTAAAACATATTTATTTTCAAAATTATCAACTCGTTTATATACCGAGGATGACTGTATTTAGTTTTACCTAGTTTGGTATAGGCTTTATTTGCTTTACAATACTAGATATTGCAAGAGTATCACATTTATATTTATATTTTATTATATTTTTTGAACGTTTGACGCAAACTTATGACGCATTTCCTAGCAATGCCCATGGCGAGTGTTTACATTCAACATAAATATGAGAGCTTGCAAAAAGGAATATTTCAAATGGGGCATCTAATTTTAGCGCCACTGGCCATTCCCCTTCCGCCAACAATTCAGTGGCGTAATATAAAACAACATTCGCCTAATTAAATAAATCATAAAATATAGCTAAAAATATCACATCAATAACATTTGATTCTTTATAATAGACATGAGATATCTGTTTTGAAGGCAATATCGAACTCACAATATCTCACGTTTGAATTCAAGAAACAGCATTAATTAGTTTTATACATTTTGAATTGATATTTTATTTTCAAAATGGCCGTATTTAATACGGTGAAAAAAATAGCTATGTATTTTAGTTCTACAAAATTATTTTTTTAAATATAGTTGATAGCTATCTCGGCTCACGCCATCGTCAGAACTATGCTTAAACGAACATTTGCTTATCTATATATAGCTGTGTAGAAAAGGTACACAATACATCTTCTCTCCTGTTCTAACGATCTAGCTTGTTTCTTGTTCGCAATAAAAGTAAATTTTTCAAAAATTGTAAATGAAACTAAAAAGGTGGCTATGACAATAAGTTTACATGTGGCACGGAAATGATCTATTTCGGTAACAAATCAGACCAGCGGAGGGGGTTAATTAAATGAAAAGACAATATATTAGTTTTTTCGTTAAGAATCCTTTGTGATAGTTGATATCTATTGATTTCCAGCTGTAGCTGTGTTCTAAATTTTTAAAAATCGACACCATCGACAATCATAAACATAATAATAAAAAAAAATGCTCACTATTTCCATGCAGATTTACTATAACAAATCGCTGTTCCCACATATATATCTCGAAATACAAATTCGTTTTATTTCTACCGTAAAATAAAAATGATTCAACCCTCTTACTGCTAACGTTTTAATTGTTAAAACGGCTGATAACGGCATATTGATGGTTGATATACAAAAAATAACAATGCTTAAACGTTTTCTTAAAGCTGATTTTTAGTGAAACCATTGCCTGATTTGTTCTGATAATCTCTATAATATTTTTGAACACCAGGACTGAGGAGTCGGTGTCGATATAATCGTGGTGCTATGATTGGAATAAGAGCCGTGAAAAACGAGCGATTCTTTTGATTAGACGACTTTGAAAATGAATAATTTGCCGGGTTGGTTAGTTGATCTTTAATTTAATGCACATAAATAGGAAAGGTAGGAAAAAACCTGACAAAATTAAACTTTTTTTAGTCACGTTGGGGTCGTGTTTTTTATGACCTTACATTCATGTTTAACGCCATATTTTTTTTAGTACTCGTTGTTGAATATACTTTTACACAGCTCAACAGGAAACGAGTTAATCCTTAAAAATCTAGAAAAGATAGCTCAATTAAAAGATGTGCTCTTTTTTGATGTGATAAAAAAATTGATATAAAATTACAACTTCAAAACGAGTGGTAGATGTAGGGCTAAGTGATGGCCTTTTGTGTTAATCAAGCATTGAAATTTTAATCAAATCTCATTTTAAATAGGCGACACGAAACGCGTGCTTTTGATTAATTCGTTTGAATTTCTCATATATGGGATTCCTCGCAAAGAGAAATGAAAAAAAGTTTGGCAGAAATCCAAAATCTATTTGAAACAAAAATTCTATTCTCGAAAATTTGACAAGGACAAACGAAACTCACGTCGTTATTTATAGCGGAAACTCTATTATAATAGAAAATGATTTTATTGTGTTACGACATTTCGTTATTCAAAAAGCATGTATTTAAATTTGAATCGTTAAATTTTGTACGATTCTTCAATTTTTGTCACAAACGACTCGGGTTTTGCCTTTCGATATCTTCATGCATTCTATCACACAGATGCAACGGAATTGACACAAAATTAACCAGCGGTGGGGGAACATTTTTAATCATTACCCCAAAATATTTTTGCGTAAATTGATATTACCCTCTCATTTAGAAAAGGTGACAATCAATCCAAATTTTAACTTAAAGATTTTTTATTGAATTAATTTACATGTAAAATAATGATTCTTTATTACCCTCAAAAATTTAATTTTCACCCCATTTAGGATAATTTACCCCGACTCCCCGACCGCTGTAATAAACAGTAGTATCGGATATATACGAAAGGAGTTAAATACAAAGAAAAAACACAGTTTTTATCGCTAGGATCCAAATAAACTACTGAAATATCTTTCAATAATATCGATTTAATAATAATGACACCCAATTTCTTGTGATAAGCTTTATCAACATTAAATACTGTTAATGAGCCTTTCAAAAAGGAATCTACAACAATTAGTAATCAACTATCATTTAAATGCAATTGGGTAATTTTAGAAAGCGTATAACCGATGCTAACTTTTTATTGTCTGTTAGTTCTGTTGCACTCGTGCGATAAAATGCTTGATGATACCGAAAGGCAAAACCCGGGTCGTTAGTGACAAAACATATTTAATCGTACAAATTTGATATTGAAATTCCATCACGCACCTTCAGTCGATATCTTATTGCATTAATTTATATTATCAGCCGATAATGCTTGCTATGCGATAAAGATGATAATATTCGATGCGAGAAACTGGTTCTTAATTTATAAGAATATAACTATTGAAGTAGCACTAAGTTTCATTATCCAAATATAATGCTTTTCCACCAAGAAGTGACAGCTAACACTTAAGAATCATTTATTCCAATGAACGCGACGGGGTGAATACGCTCAAAGTATGGAATAATTGTAAATTTATAAAATTGTAAGGTCTTACAAAATCATCATATCTTTTTCTTCATTGGGAAATATTTGTTGAAAATTGGTAAAATTATTTTTCTATTGTGATAAAAAATAAATGATAGAATATTTTTTATCATTACCATATCAATTTTTTTGTAATTTCGGTTTAATATAAAAACAATCTCTTTAAGATGTTATTATCCTTATAAAACTAAGGTATTTTTTACGTATCGGCAGACGCTGCAGCTTGAGTATTCGATTGTTTTCCATACCACTGTGTTTTGTTTAGTAATCATTAAATGTTTGAGATAAGTCAGTAAATATCACATAATTGTAATGGTTTTACTTTAGAATTGTCGGGATTGCCATAAATAAATAAGTGCATCATTATTGCATGTCGTGTGAGTGAAATAAAATAATAATAATAAATAAAAAAACATTCAAAGAGTTATTAGCGATTAATGTCAACTAATCGAATGACATGAGTCCGCATCCCCCGGCGTTAATATGTTAATGTAAATAAGATTAATTTAAACATATCTGCATTCGGTTATAACTATTAAGTTTATCGAGTTCTACGTGTCATTAAAAGCTTAAAAATTTGATTAATATGTTGTTGTCATGCTTTGTTTTATACAAGTTACTTTAGATTAAATATTGTGTGAACGAAGCCGGTCCTGAAAGTATCTATATATAATTGAGGGAATATTGCTAAGAGTTTTGATTTATTATTTAATTACAATGGTTTTATACCAGGATGTTACCACCAGATAAATCCGGAAAAATGATTAGATGTTTTACACATTCCAATAAATCTACGTGCCGAGTTGAGCGTATTATATTTTGGGCCGGAGATATGTTTATTTTTAAATTCTTCTTGTATACAATCTATTGCGATAGAAATAAGCCAGAAACTCGTGGCTTTGGGTATTTAACTATTTTAAAAAGCCTAAAAGGAAGATGGGATCTATGGAGACAACGTTTGTTCACTAGCTTGTTTTCAATAATGGTTCAAACTTTCAATATTGAGTAAAGCAATCCATTTAATGTCTCAAATCTTGAGTCCCGACTAAAAAAAATAATAATTTTGTCAGGCTTTTTTCCTGCCTTTCCTATTTATGTGAATTAAATTAAAGATTACCCAAACAATTAGGCAAATCGTTCATTGAAATATTTGTCAAAATCGTTTAATAGAAAAATTAGTCAGAACCGCTCGTTGTTTACAACTCCGACTCAAAGCACGCAAGATCATAAACTATTTAAACAATGAATTTGAGAAATAAACAAAGCTAAAGAGAGAAGTTTTAGTAACGCTAATACTTACTGCTAATGAGTCTTTCATAAAATGATTCTACAACAAATAATAATAAATGCAATTGCGAAATTTCAGACTTAGAAATACTAGCTTATTTCAAGTTGGCAATTAACGTTAAGTATTAAACACCAGGTGGCGTAATATACGAATTTAATTTATGGTGATATCGTCTCATTGAACTGATATAACAAATAGGAATTGGAAAGATTATGTTTGTCGTTAAACCGGGTTTATAGTGACAAAACATGTGAAGTCGTATAAAGTCTCAATATTTCCAATTTGATATTGAAATTATAATATTTATACAACACCTACAAGTGGTTCGACAGATAACGGGTTAATGTTTCAAATGTTCTTTGTATAGCTACGTAATGGCCGCATAAAGGTGATTTTGAGTTGGACCAGTGTTCCCCAACTATTTTACACCCACGGACCAGGAAAAAAAGGAAAAAATCTTTGGTGGACCATTAATACTAAAATAAAAATGGTTTTTTATGTTATATATTCTTTAAATCTTATATTGCGACAGATGGACATAACCATAACTAACAAAAATCATATATAGCAGTCTGATATTATGCAATTTGAATTCAACGAAGACTATTGATTTTTATTGAACAAACTAGTGCGAAACCTGCTGTTTCATTTTCCTGCATCTTTGCGAATATATTGGATATTCTTGGCTGCAGTGCTGTCTTTGACTGTTATTATTAAGTTCCTTTGTGTCGCATTATCCCACCAATATTAGTGTTATGAGTTGTGTTTTTTAACGCCAGCCCTGATAACTAAATATAAAAATAAACGTGCAGGCCAAAAAAATCCTACATTTAACATTTTTGCGTGGCGAATTTTTTGACATTTGTCATACTGTTTGTAGCCACGGACCACCGATTGGGAAACACTGAGCTAGATGGTAGTGAAGATAAAGCTAACGCTAGATCTGGCGTATAGTACAAATATTATTCCAATCTTTATAGCGCACATGAAAAGCTCTGGCGGAATTAATGGCCCGGAACGACAGATTAACAAGCGTTATATGCGATAATTTTTAATGTCTTGTGGAAAAATCCACGTAACACACGATCTGAGATTTGATTTTAGTCCACTAATGTCTCAGCTGTTGAGACGAATGATTACAGTGCAATGAGTGGCTATTAATTAAAATTATTTCAGAAATTTTCGTATCAATTAAACTTATCAGGCTTTGTTTCGATACAAAAATTAACATTTTCACGAATCGTTTAATAATATTAACTACTCTGGCAATAGTACTAAGCATTTTGATTTATTATTTAAGCCGTTCCCTGCTGGTCCGTGTAAATGACATTGCAACACTGGATATTTAAAAAAATCAATTATTAAAAGTATTGTTGGTGAAAGGTGAAGCTATGGAGATTATCAATACGAATTATTAAGGCTGTTTAACCGTGGCTGTGTTGTCGTTAAGAAAAAACACGACTCCGACAAAAAAAAGTACTATTTTTCTCAGTTTTTTCCTTACCTTTTCTATGTATGTTCATTAAATTAAATATCAAACAACCAATCCGGCAAATAGTTCATTGAGATATTCTTCAAAATTGCCATATTGAAAAAGGAGTTGGAGCCGCTCGTTTTTCATAACTCCGAATCTAACTTCACAGCCCTGATAAATAACTTTGTTTTGATATGTATTCTATAAGTTGACATTGCCCGCAATGGGCGAAATCAGGGTTGATCTTGATGATGTCAAATTGTGGAAATAGTCACGAGTATTTCGTTTCAACATTTAAATATAATACGCTTCCACTGACAGTTAACACATTAAAAGCCATTTATTTCACTTAATATATTTTCTGATATCGACTGAAGGTGCTTGATGGAATTTTAATGTCAAATTATAATTGTTACAACTTTGTACGATTCCACATGTTTTATCACTAGCGACCTGGGTTTCGCCTTTCGGCATCTTTATGCATCCGTGTGATAGAATGCATGAAGATGCCGAAAGGCGAAACCCGGGTCGTTAGTGACAAAACATGTGGAATCGTAAAAAGTTGTAACAATTCAAATTTAATATAACTTTTTTTAAATTGGGCGAATCGCCATTTGATTTTAACTGTTCAACTTATCGATTTCTACATTTTATTAAAAGCTTAAATATTTTTGTTTGTCTACTGTTTTCAGGCATTGTTCTGTGCAATTTATTTGTTATTACACACTGTTAAAAATAATAATAGTAACATCCGTTTTTAGTTCAATTTAGATAAAGTGTAATTTATGATATCGACTGAAGGTGCTTGAATGGAATTTCAATATACAATTTGAAGTGTTAAAACTTTGTACGATTCCACATGTTTTGTCACTAACGACCCGGGTTTCGCCTTTCAGCATCAAACCCAAAAGGCGAAACCCGGGTCGGTAGTGACAAAGCATGTGGAATCGTACAAAGTTGTAACAATTCTAATTAGATAAAATGAAGCATGTAAATTGTGATTTTTGCTTTTCACTATTTCATAATTTCTTTTTTTTATAGCTCACATACCAGCATAAATATTCGAATCTAATAAACCTTCCGCTTGAAGAAAAACTACCCAAAAACCTTCTCCGTGATCATTGATTTGATCAAACTTTGAAAATATTTATTTGAAAATAACTAATATATTTTTTTAATAACTGGCGATAAAAAAAATATTTTGTAACAAACACCTGAGGTTTTAATCCCATTTTTTTATTGTATAATTTTAATTAACATATAATATTTAACTCTCTGACCTGTGATGTTTCAAATTATTGAGACGGCAGCTTGTTGAAAATCAATACTCAAAATGTAATAGAGTTGACAGTGTTAAAACATTTGTGTTATAGGTAATTTTTATATTGTAATATAAACTGAGGCGCTGTGATGTTTTCACCAACACTTCAGGCTTTTATATCAATGGCGATTTGCAATATCTTTATTTCCCTATTACGCTTGTATTTTTGCGAGATTTCCTATATAAATGTTGTAAGTGACTAGATGCGAAAATATGAATATATCTGACAAAAATGTTTTAAATATATTTTATTTTTATTGAATAATTGCTCAATTAACTACGTTGTGTTTTATTTCTCATTTTTTGTTTGCTTTTGTATTTATTTTTTATATTTTATACAGCGATTAAGATTTTCGCAGAAAGTAATTAAATTGTAATTTGTGTATGTAAAATAACATTGCTCTTTATATGTATATGCCCACCTCTGATAAACATCGACTGGTAGCTATAATTATTGCATCTAATATATTTGTCGAATCATTTTAAAAGGGGTCTTGCGTGATGTTTACTTGACGGCTTAACGTTTCACGCTCCGCCACTGCAAGGAATGGGAAAAGGCGAGGAAATAACATTCACAATATTCACAACTATTCACACAATGACACCATCATCACCAGCGCCATTTTCTTCAACAAATCTACTACCTTCGATCTTCATCATCGTCTTATTTGGTGATTTTTTTCAGTACACATTGGTATCATCAGCGTACACAAGGTTAATAAGTGTGATATTTGAAGTTTTATTTTTTATTTTTGGACATATACACTATATCTTTGATCGTTGTTGGAAAGGATTGGAACTGTCTTTTTCCGCTTTGCTGCCGCTGTAATTGAGTCGCCAGCGAACAGAAAGAGGCTTCTTCCAGCACTTCCATACTCCTCAATCATCAACCAGCACCAAAAAAATCGAGCAAATGAAAAATTACTACGTCCAAATTGGCTCTATTCTTAGTGTACAGTGGGTAATCGGTAAACGAGAATTATCTATTCCATGACTATGTTCGCTATCCGAATTTTTCGATCATTGATTTATTATATTTTTTATGGAAATCTAGAAAGATTATTTTAGTTCGTTATCCGAACATGTATTCGTCGTCCGAATTGCAGTCCCAACTTTTCAACAATTGAGACGGTAACATTCAATGGATTAAATTTAAAAGTTTTCAAAAACAACCAGTCAATGAAGTGGTGTGTTGTGTAACTATGCAGATGATGAATAGTAATAAATCTTCGAGTGTAACTGTATTATTAATGTAAGAACCATAAAATTTCTTAACTTGTTTATATAATATTATTTTTATCCATGCAGCTTGTGCAAATGAATAATTTGGCCCTTTTATTAAAAAAAGTTGCACGCAATTGATTTAAACGTTATAAAACATCTGTCGAAGCACGATCAAACTTTTGATATATACAGCTTGTTCTTTAAAAATTATATTAATTATATATTCCATTAAATAATAAACACACTTTAACTTCACAAAAGGTTTTGCAATTTCCGTGAAGAAATATTCTTTAATCTTTCTAGAAAAACAAGAAAGCGTTTTTATCGTGGTATTTATGGTAACAGCAAATCTAATATATAGATTATTCCGTGCTTTAAAGGAGTAAGGGTTTGCTTTAAGTCCTCGTTTTTAAGCGAATGTCGTTTTAAGGCATGTATATTATCTAATTGTGTGCGAGAGCTACCGAGTTTAAAACAAGCTATTTTTTATATAATTTCACAATTTAATTTCATATTTTAATCATTTATTTTACTTGTAACAGTTCATTTAATATTTACATGATAATTTTTGTTTCAAATCCTCTATAAATTGATCCACAGTATTCAACATGGCACAATTAGAATCCCAACCAATTTTTAATGAACGCATAAATCCATAATTCTTTTTTGATTTTTGAATAAATATTTGTATTTTGTCAGTTGATAGTTGATAGTGCTAGCGATGAGCGAAGCCTGATCATAAAAATTTCAATTTGTGAAAATATAATAGTACTAAAAAATGTATTTATTGAATTGGTATTTACTTGTAGAAATCTATTATTATACGGTAAAAAAAAAAATAATATTTAAAATATTGAATAATTTATTCATAAATTTAAACTCTGTGTCTACATGTTTACATCTTTGTAGTAAAGGCTATAAGCTAAATGCATTGGAACAATTAGAAATTAATAGATATCAGCATTCCAATGACATTCTAAATGAACAAACAAATATTAATCTATTACCGCTTCTCAGAACATTACAGAAGGTTAATACAATTTTTAAATAAAACTACTTAGTACAATACCTTTTCATTATTTAGGTTTATTCCCACTCAATAAAAAACCAGGTTAACTCTTAGTTCGAGATATTTATAAAATCAATTTGCCACATTTAATAATTTGTTATTTTAATATAAAACTAAGATGTTAGAGCATAAAAGAAGAGGTTTTGTGTACCTTTTCTACACCGATATATAGACAAGTAAATGTACGTATAATTATAATTCTGATGAGTAGCTATCAACTATATACTCAATAAATTTTTAGATGTAATTATTTTTATTTAAATATACTGTGATGTGTTGCCGGATATTAAATCGACTGCAAAATTAAGAAAAAGAACATGATTTAGTTAATATATACTGATTAGAGCGTAATGCAAGATATACGACGTCATCGAGAGAGCTTTTTTTAGACTTGTATACCAGTTCTTAGATCCACGCGTTTTAGCTTTCGTTCATCGCCCGCCTTCGCTATAAAAGTTTCCACAAGAGACTTAACAGATCCTTACAGAAAAGCTCTCCTCGAACTTTTCGTGCATAGATAAACGGACGCCATAAAACATTTCGTCATTTCCCAGAACGAAACCGCCTCGCCGATCAATTGGCATGTCAGATAGTTTACATTTCGTGTTCTACATTTAGTAATCATTTTTACGTAATTCCTTTGGAAACATAACATTTTGATCTCATTTGACGTCATTTCACTCACCACACTTCACGCACACTCGTTAAGTCTGAATTACAATAAAAAAAACCACAAAATATTATTAATAAGGTATTTAAAAATAATATAAACATTAACAAGACTTATCTAAGCATATATTATATATCGAATTTTAACATGTTACTGCTGAGTCACACAAAGGATATGAAAGTCACAAAGATATTCCAACACAGAATATTTCAATAGTTATTTCAGTTTTGTTTTACAATATCGACTGATTGAATTTCAGTATCAAATATAAATTTATGATATCGACTGAAGGTGCTTGATGGAACTTCAATATGAAATTTCTAATTTCAATATTGAATCTACTTGCCTATTGGTAAGTAGATTCCTGTTAATAATGATTTTAATATATTATATATACGATGCTAACTGTTGCTAAGGTGCGATGGAATACCTGAAGATGCCGAAGGGCGAAACCCGGGTCGTTTGTGATAAGACATATGGAATCGTACAAAGTTGCAACAATTCAAATTAAATATAAATTTGTTGAAAATTTTCACATTTCCACATTTTCCAACAATTTATAATATGGGAAAACCACTAATTTAACCAGAGCTTTGGAGTCGTGTTTTTGGTCAATGTCGGAATTGGAAAATCGTGAAAACGAGCGACTCGTACTTTTTCGAGAAATAGTTCAGCTGTGTTGGTGTTAAATTAAATTCATTTTCAGGATGCATCAAAGTGTATTTTAACACGCGAAAGATTTAACCCTTACATATACATGAGTATCAACTATTTTAACACTGTTATCAGCCGTTTCAACAGTTGGAACTTTACCATTAAATCTGTTAAAATTAACACTCGTGAATCAAAGCCATTTGTAAAAAATGGTATTTACATGAAAATGTATATCATAGATTCCATAATAATAACGGAAGCAATCTTAGTTTTCATATATCAACATTATAATGGCGACAATTAATATTAATCAGTATATATTTAAATTAATCAATAAATAGAGTTAATTTAGTCTTACAAAATGGCAATAATCAATCGAAGGACTTCTTGACAAAATCCAACTTGCAAAGAAATCGAAATTAAAATTATAGATGGCATTAGTTAACATATCTATACATTTACAAATATTGTAAATATAAGGATATGAAAAATATCGATTTCGACAGAACACCACCAATACGTCAATGACATCTAGGACTGTTTCGAAAAACTAAAATGTTGTTCATCAAAATGGCGTCTCCTCAGTCAATGACAATTAATATTGATAATCATTATACTCGAGAGAATGTTTTTTGTCTCTCCTTAAATCAACAAATTTGAAAGATAGGGCTTTGTCAAAAAGAAAACCTTCACCTACAATGGACACTTGAATCTAGTCCAAAAAATACCTTTACCGGATTAAATATAATACATCAATAATTTATAATACCAACATTGAATCGGCTCAGCCAACAATCGAACTATAATCTACCACAGAAGACTACTTTTTAATCGATAAATCTTGTATGCATAATGATTATTAATTTTTAACTAAAATTCATTGCTATTTTTACCGGGTTATAATGGAAGTGTAACCAAGAAAATGCCAATAAACTCGTGAAGATTTTCAAGAATATCAGCTAATATTTGAATTTAAAAAATTTAAAGACAGTTAGAATCTTACAATTTTTGAGAAACAATTACCAACTGCTATTTTATAAATTATATTTATTTTATTTTTTAAATTTCCAATGTTATCTTTTTAAAATCTTTTCTACGTTGCAAAAACAATATTTTTTACATTTTGTGACGCATATATATCAAATAAATAAATAATCAATTAATACACTGCAGGCAGCCATCTCAGCAATTATTATAGTTCACTCGCGACATTTTTGACACTGTTATAATTTTGAGCATCGTCTTGAAATACCTTTAGCCCTCTCAACAATTAAGATACTAGCAGTCAATGGGTTAGCTGTAATACTTACAAGTTAGAATAAAATAACAATAATTATTTACAATCATTTGTCTTCAGAATGATTCACGGCCTGAGAAGTTAAGCTAATTTAATGACTGTGAGGAATGGCAGCAATTAATCGAATCGCAGTTAGTTTATTATTACTTACAATGTTTGGTTTTGTATTTTTTTCCGGCCTACAGTTTGAGATTAAATTTGATAGGTGTTCTGGCGTCGGTAATAAATTGCGGATAAAAATTGGCCGGACTTATTAATAAAAATTGTGGGGGACACACACGTTTGTCTAAAAATTAGGTACATTATTACATTAACACGTGCATTTCTAAACATTTATAAAAAAAAATAACTTATCTACATCGCAGTTCTAATTATATATATACAAAACTAGAACTGCGATAATTCTGAGATAATTTAATTTAGAAATCTTAAAGTTTTTAACCAAGTTTCAATATTTATGTAATATAAAATCGTTTTTATATTTAGATGCGTTTTAGAGTATTTATGTTTCAATTTGAATTGTTAAAATTTTAAAAAAATAGCATGGATGCAATAACAAGTTCAAGGATGCAACAGAATTAACAGACCTGTCATTTCTATTGCATCCGTATGACAGAATGTCTGAAGATGCCGAAAGGCAAAACCTGTTCCATTTGTGAAAAAATATGTGAAATCGTACAGTTTCAAGAAATCAAAATAATTTTTTTAGTTGGTCTCGTGTTGTTCGGCCATGTCGGAGTGTGAGTCGTGTTGTATGACTCCACAGCCCTGCATTAAATGACAAAATACTTTGTCATATGACAAAAAGATGAGCAGCTAACGCATTCTGTTGGGGTTTTTATTTTGTATTTAAATACCGTATCCGTTTGTGTTAATACATAACTGAGTTTATCCAAGAAACATGGATATATTATTTGTATTTATAACTATCTATGTTATGTATTTTATTTATTATTTATTTATTTGGTAAATACACGTTAAAAAAATGAATTTGAAATGAAATAAATAGTTAGTGAGTTGTCATTTATGAAACATTTTTGACTGATGGTCACCCGTGTTGTTTTAAAGGCGCTTGTATAGGTGTCGGATCATTTCGAAAATAAAATCGAGATCAACTCAGCACCTTGGCATTAGGAGATTGAATTTTGAACTAACTGCCGAACTGGTGGATATATTTATTTAGTTTCTTGCTAGAACGTGCCATGTTGCAAGTATGATAGCTATTTAAAGAAAAGATTTGTACAGTGGCGAAACCTAGGAGCATTCCAGTATTTTTTCAAACACACTTTATTCTCTTCTTATACGATTTCTCAGAATTACCAATATTTATTAATTCGTATAGTTTTCTGGCTCTACTATAGAGCTCAAAAAATGTATAATGCATTAAGAATGCTTTGTTTTGTTTGGACATCAAGATGTTTTAAATATATTCTTAATTCAAATGTCGACTGAGGGTGTTTAATGGAATTTCAATATCAAATTTGAATTGTTAAAACTAATTGCTATCGGAAAACTTTCCATGTTTTAAATTGCCCAAATTCATTTTAATGGTAGTTGATTATAATTTGCTGCAGAATCCTCTCATCGAAGACCTCATTAACAGTATTTAGTGTTAATAAAATTCATCATAGACAATTGATTGTCATTATCACCAAATCAATACTTTTGAAAGTTATTTCAGGTGCATGTTTGGATCCTATCCTCAGGGTTTGTGTTTTTCGTTTGTGAATAATTCTTCTTGTATATAACCAATGCAAACTGTTTATTGTATGTCAGTTCTGTTGCACCCCTGTCATAGAATACCTAAATATGACCAAACGGTGAAACTCAGATCGTTAGTGACAAAGCATATGGAATCGTACATTGTTTCAACAATTCAGATTCAAATGTTGAAACCATATATATTTACACATGTTTTGTTACTCACGACTTCGACATCGTCGGGCATTCTATCACACGGATGCAATAGGTATTATCTTTGAAAAGGGCATTTTGACATTTTACTTGTCATCTGAAGTCAGATATAATATATATGATTGTCATCGTGGCGCGCCATTGGTGAGTAAACACATTTTTAAATTCGCTGACTTATTTGATCAAATAAATGAATAATGTTAAGAAGGATTTGCGTCATGTACACATGAAAAAAAAGTAATTTCAAAATGTATTTACGAGAAATGCAAAATATTGTAAAGTTGCCAGAATTATTCTCGCGCAATAAGATAATTTAACATTCTCCAACAATTTATTTATATTTAGATATTTTTGGCCTAAATACTGGGTGCTTACCCGGAAGGTTTACTACTTTTTTTGGTAAACTTTGTAATTTTGGTAATTTTGACAGTCGTGAGATCACTTTTGCGTGTTTCAATGTCGAAACATTTTATTGTGATTGTCAAATTATACGTTCCTAATATTTTTTTAAAAGTCACAGACACGGATTATTATTTACAGTGTAAGCCTGGCTCCCGCTTGGGGGTGGCACTAGATACACCATTAATAATTCAACAGTATTATCAATTTTTAAGCCAATTTGACTTTTAATAATATTTGGTACCGACACAGGGTGACGGAATATCAATGTTTAATTTTAATTGTTGAAACTTTGTACGATTCCACATGTTTTGTCACTAACGACCTAAGTTTCGCCTTTCGGCATCTTCAGACATTATATCACACGGATGCAACAAAAATGACAAGAACTGTTAACTGACTGTCAGTTCTATTGCATTTGCCAAAAGACGAAACCCGGGTCGTTAGTGGCATAATATGTGGAATTGCTTAAAGAAAGTTTAAGCCATTCAAATTTATATTTATATACTTCTCGGCTAAGTACTTAGTGGGCGTTTCCCGGGACGGCAATTCTTCTCCAAAATAAGTAAATTCAGATGAAGCCTTGGTTCTAAATGGAAATCAATGGGAATTTTTCGATATTATCTGCTTAAAAATATTTTTCTATAACTTTCAAGCGGATAATGTCGAAATTATATTATTAATATTTTGTAAAATTAGGAAAAATATACGGTGCCCAAGACGCCGCGACGCACAGCTTGAATAACTCTGGTATAGTATGTTCCAGGGTTACACAGTACAGAAAGGTTCCAGGACGAAGAAAAGAAACCACATACTTTTGTGAAACTTGTGAAAGGAAACCAAACCTTCGTCCAGGGGAATATTTCAAAAAATATCACATTTTAAAATTGTAAGACATATTTTTTTTTTTTTATATCATACTTTGAAATATATTTTTTTTAATTTTCTATTTGATAGATTACCGCTTAGCAATTATGAAATAATTTTAAATATATTACTAATTAATTATAGCATGTATATCACCCATTTGATTTAATTACGTTCGAATGTTATGAAAATCTTTAAATTAATTAAGTAGTTGGTACAAGTTTTTTTTACTTAGTGCAAAGGCTTAATACTTTTTTTGGTCGCTATATTGGTAAACATGAAGTTTGACAGTTCTTATCAGCACAATGTATAATCTGCGATCAGTTCATCTAAAGCAATCGTAAAGTGTAGAAGTGAAGAAAGTACGTGTTTCTTCAGTCAAAACTTTTAATGAAAACTTTAAAATAAAATAAAAACGTTAATTATTGTGATAGTCAAATTGCATTATGATAATGTATTAAGTAGTCGTGAACATGGATTGTTATTTATTCTCAAGAGTATGTAGGTAGATAAACAATTCAAAAGTATTGTCATTTTTTTAACCAAGTTGATTGTTAATAATTTATGATTGAGTGCGGGTGATGGAGTTTTAATATCAAATTTGAATTGTCGAAACTTTGTACGATTCCACGTGGTTTTTTCACTTACGATCCGTAGTTACTTCGTATTTTGCCGTCTTCATTCATTCTACTATACGGATGCAACATAGCTGATTCCTGAAGAATCCGAAAGGTAAAACCAGGACCGTTAGTGACAAAACATCTGGAATTTTACAATGTTTCTACAATTCAAATTTGAAACAAGGGAATATTTACACAGTAATTTATACTTCAATTTCTATATTTTTTGTTTGTTGTCCCTGTGTAGTGCTGCAATTGTTAAGTTGTTTGTTAATGTGTCTATACATTAGAAAAAGATTTTACTTTGATATTATCATCAGGTCCGTGATAGAGTAGTCAACATTGTTGGCTTCTTTGATGAATCTTATATGTTCAAGTCCTAGACAAACAGCATTAACTTCAATCTCTCTTCATCTACTCTTCCTACCCTAAAATTATGCGGAATATCAATAGGGATAACCTTACTCTTAGCCCTGCCCTAGCCTTACATTTTCTTTCCGTATTCTCTTAAAAAAAAAGAGTGGTTGAGCTATTAAGTAACAATCAGTTCTTGCAAGAAAACTTCTTTTGAGACACCCCTATTAGGAGGCTATATGCTATAGATGGAAAATGGGCATGTGTTAAAAGGAATTTTGTGAAATATTTATGGTTTGCTATTAATCATGTTGTGATTCCACACAATTTCAAAGAAGTGTATTATTTATGAGACAACACTTTAAATTTGCAACTAAGTTTTGTGTTAAAATATCTATAACTAGTTTACTTATCACCAATAATCATTATAAATTCATTATATTTTTTTACACTACAATTGAGTTTCACTTGTTAACTCGTCATCTATTATCAAAGTAAATGACAGCTTTAATTTTTTGGCATCATTTGTTGATTGTATATTATTTAATATTCCATGTGAGAATATCTTTAACAGGCTTATAAAATGTTTGTGTATAAACGGACCTGGTAAAAAGCAGTATTTGGGAAGAATCATGGATTAACCCGTTCCCTGCTCAGCCATATAAAAAATATTCCAATCAAGAATAAAAAAAATTCAGCAGTTTTGGCGTCAACCATACTTATGAAGATTGTCAGGAAAAATCAGGCTATATTTGAGTATTTTAAATAACAGACACACATTTTTTGGTACTTTTTCTGTCATCATCAAATATATTGTGCAAACAGAAATAAAAAAAAGAGTATTGTCACTCATTAAAATATCATATCATTCCACCAAGAAGTGACAATATACTTCAGTACAAAATTTTGCTCTTACAAGAAAGTTTTGACACTTTCAACTTGCTTATATTTTCAAGTGTCAACCATTAACACACTGCTATCAGCCAACAGTTGAAGTGTAAATAGAGGATTAAAAATAAAGATGGTGAGGTTTACTCCAGTCACATTCAAAAAAATGGATGTGTAAATAAATATTAATATTTAATAATCTTAGCAAAACGAGGTTCTAAATTCTAACTGTTGTAATATGCCAATTTCCTTCACTAACGGTAATAGAAATGCGTCATTTTTATTATATGTAGGTAGGTCTGATCTCAATTGCTGGAAAAGGGTAATAAAACAAAACAAAAACAAATAAAAAGTTTAATGCGAAATTCATTTTGCATATTCAATTCAGTGATTTGTAACATTATTTAAACACCAGAACATTTTTCTACTTAAAATAAAAACATAGTCACAACTTAAAAGTGTCTACAAGTAATGTGTTAAAACAAATCCAGTGAAATACTCTGTGACAATTGGTTTTTAAAAATATTTTTTATTCAATAGACAATCTTAATTTTATAGTAATATATGTTTATCTGATTAAATTTAACTGTGACCTAGAAATATAGCTTGTCAGAAATGATAACTGTTAACCCATGTCCATTTAGAAATCTAACATTCATTGTATCAACACATTAATGGATCGAATTGCAATAGCAAATTTGAATAAGCCATTCTTAATTAAAAATTTGAATGCGATTATTGTTGTTTTTTTGAGTACTGACCACATACGTCTGTCCTAGTGCTGATAGATTGATTTATCGCAATGCGCTGGAAAATATTTTCAGACCTAATTAATAGTAATATACAAAAGGGCCATGCTGGTCACTGCATTTCGAAAAATTCACAAAACGGATGCCCACTGTTGGTATATAACAATTCTATGGTAGGTGTGGCCTCCATGACACCCTTAGAGTAATTCAGTGTTGGTCACCGTGTTAATAAACTTGGACAAGTAGATTACAATGGTGTAACCTACTGACCGCTAACACGTTAACTGCTTGGACAGCAGATTGCAGTGTGTTGATATTTAATTGACCAAAAATAACTAGCTAACAACATAATGCAGTTGTTTAACTCTGTTCCCTGCTGAGCATTTCAAAGAATATTCCAACGCCTAGACTTCAAAAATTTATTGAATATTGGTTTGAAACAATCTTATTGAGTTTGTCAGGACAAATCAAGCAATGCATTAACTCAAAAATTAGCGAATACAAGAAGGTTTTAACCACTGTTAATTCATATATTTTTGGATATGTATTACCAGCACACTAAAATCAGTGGTCTCAATAGTTGAGACGTTAGCAGTCAGAGGGTTAAACCAAATTTACAAATATTATCGAGAAAAACCAGGATAGATTAGGGTGTAAGCCGAAATAGGCATCAACTATATATCTTATAAATTTTGTAGAACTAAAATACATTGCTATTTTTTCACCGTGTTATAATGGAGTTCTACTAAGTGAATACCAATTCAATCAAAAAAATTAGCTTAACACAGACAACTTTATGCTTAAGGTTCAACCTATCAACCCACTCTTAATTGGCCGTATCAACAGTTGAGACGTCTTCCAAGATGATGTATTGAAATATACCCTGACTTGTTCCGATTATTTTGTATAGTTTATTTAACACCAGCATTACTCGATTACTTTTTTAGATACAGTGTCGAAATATTCTCAACGTGGTTTAGTAGGCAAAAAGATAACAGGGATGTAAATATCCTTTTATGAGTTTTTTAATGTTTAACATTCGAGATACGTTTCTGTAATCCGAGTGGGTGATTGCATCTTTCTATTTCAATATAATTTACGAGGTGATATATCACGAGCCCATAGCAATAAAATATACAAGAATTATGGACCGCAAAAGATTATATTTGCTATGATAAATTATACGGGTCGGTTGATATCAACAGCTGTTGGTAAAATATCATCGACCACCATAATACTGTCATTATTAAAGAAGTAATAAAGTAAAAGAAATATAGTGTGATGAACGATTTTGAAAAATATTTCTAAATAATTGGCCCGTTCGCTGCTGAGCCGTGTAAACGATATTCCAGGAACGAATATTTCAAAAATTTGTTATATAGTTTAAAATGATTTCTAGTTCCGCTTATCGCGAACATTATTAAACCGAGAAATGTTATCATACATTATTGTGAGCTAATTTTTATGAATCAATTAAAAATTTTAAAAAAAGCCTTATTTTAATTTGTATTCTATCACTAAATAATGTTTGTCATTTGCAGAGCCAGTACTGATCTCGATATTGTCTCTATCAGTGCCTAGATCATAAAAACGTTTCACTAGCAATAAACCTCATGTTTCCAAAACATCGAAAATGTTATAAATATTAAAATAAAAAAAATTGTTTATTTAAATTTATTGATTTATTGATTATAGAGTCAAGATGGGACTAAATGCTTATGAAAAAATATTGCGTTACATGCCTTATTATAACATTTCAATGTTGCTCATGTCGAGCACTCTATTCACGCACTGATGCTTGTCAGGCACTAGGCTGGTTATAAAATACAGTGTTAAATATTGTGTATTATAATTCAAATATAATGCCATTCCACCAAAACATCACAGTTACCTCCTTAATCCTTTAACAGCTCAAAATAAGTAAAATAGTAGGAAAGTGACAATGGTATGTCGTTAGCTTTAAACAGGTTAAAAGTAAGATAAAATATTTAGTCTCATTTTTAATTTGTATCGGTCATGGGCAATTTAATCAGGGCGTCAACATGTCGGCAGTTTTTTTAGGACCTTTAGTCATTTCGTTTAATAATTTAAACCTATTTCATTATGAGCTGCATAAAATATAGTATAATATTAATATTTAAAAAAATTACCAAATGTTATTGGTGTAAAGCAAAATTATGGAGATTATCATGACGAATCGAGATATATTTCATTACAAAAATTAGCTCATTAAAAAGAGTTTTATCACTGTTAACCCTTTCATTTCTTTGGGTGTTAACTATCAACGTGCTACAGTGAGAGGAATAAGGCATACAGCCGATTTACGGGATGTACGGACGGCATGCCATCATTAAATAGGTCATGTACGGTATCTGAGCTTAGTACGGCATTATATCACGAATTAGTGTCACTAGTTTTAACATTTACACTGGGATTTACCATCACAGGGAAGGCATTAATTATTCTCTTATAACTCGAACGCCCCTATTTTTGTGACAAGTCATTGAAATGTAAATTATATCTATTTGGTTTTGAATTATCGAAGTGAATACATTAATTTTATGTCATCGTTTGTCAAGTGCAAGTAGTCAAAATACAAAAAGAACCTACGGGACATGGGTTAATCGTTTGCTTCAACGTGTCTCTTAGAGTTAATGATGTGAAATAAATTTAATGTTGACGTGCAGCTTTCAAACAGCCATTGATAGATATTATCATTTTGGTTCATCAGCGTAATACTGATTAATAAATATATTTATTATATAGGCTTAAGAATATCACTATTATAATTTGAGAGAATTACAGATTACATGCTTTTTAGTGTTGCTACATTGGTGACAAACAATATTACAATGTGTAAAATATCAGTGAAAACACACAAAACCCTCTTAAGACAATTTTTATAAACAATTCTTTTTTTTCTCTGTCAATATTGAAAATGTATCAATTATCAAGCTGAAAGAAAGACGTGCAGTATATGTATAAAATAAATACAAAATTTACTTATCGAACTGAGGAACATATCTGTGACCGAAAGGAAAAAGGCGTTTAGTCCAAAACTCATAATTCACCGAGAGCCAAAATAGTTTGATTAAAAATGTGATGTTTCGTTGTGCATTAACTCTGCAGTATTTTTTCTTTATTCTTTCCTTTAAACATATTTTCTATTGAGTTTATTTTGGCATTATCAAATTATTTTGCAGTTTTTAAACAACAACTTATTCATTTCGCACACAGATATATTCATTTAACAGGCAACTTTCGATTTAAAAACTGTAAGCTTTAGAGAATGTAATGTCATCAAACACTTTTCTGGTTCAGAAACAGATTTTAGCAAATTGAATCATGGACTGATCATTTTTGTTGTATTACAGTGAATTTTCATAGTGACATGTATATACAGCTTATATACATAAATTTACACTGATTTTCCTTTTATAAATCGAATGTCATTTTTCTGATATAATTTATAATCGGGCTTTAATTTCAAATACAATTGAATGCAAAAATTTTCATTTCTTTTTGACAAATTGTGTACCATATTTTTCGAGAGGAAAAGGTTCAACATTATATCCAATCTTATCAACATGTGTTTTGGTGTGTAGTCACTAATACAACCTGATTCAGTCAATGCATGGTATCCTTAGACTGAGTGTGGTGACTTTTGTATTTCTCTATTTTTTTTAATGTTGGTAGTGCTTTATTTAATTGCTGATTTCATTGCAGATAAATTCAGCTGATCTATATTACATAACACGATTATTCAAGATTTACTTGCATACCTAGCACCGTTGATCACTAAACTCAGACTGATGATATTGTCTGTTAGTCATCTGGGTTTCATTAGTGTCTAGCCACTCATAAACATACAAATAAGACAGATGATGGTATAGAGAATAATTTTATTAGAAGTTCAGTGTGTGTTTACGGTAAAATAACAAAACTTAATCAAAAATAACAAACAATATACAGTGGAACCCCGATCTTACATTCCTGCACGTTTCGTTCATTTTACAATAACAACAATGTTAAATAGTATCGTATTTATCGATTTTTTTGAATCTACTGTCTAAATATTTCAACCTCGCCATAAATTCTATCGCTTTAGACCATTTTTTTTTTTTTTAAATATTTCTTTTCTTTAATTTACAGAGGCAACGTTAATGGGTTTCGAAAAAATTAAATCATTTTATTATCTCAAATTTATTATTGAATGTGTTTTAATTGAATATTAGGTGAGTTTGAAGGTTGTTTATTTAAAATGAAATGCAAAACTGAAGACAAACAACTTTGTGTTTAGTACTATTCCCAAAATTTTGTGGCATAAACATCAAGAAAGGTTTCGCTCATCGCGAGCATTATCAACAGACCAAAAATTGTTGTTTGAGGCTGAATTTTTTCAAGCGAGAATAAAAAAATTATTGATTGAAGCATTCTCGTATTTTTCTTTTTTTTCAGGGTTTTTTGTAAAATATAGAATAGGACTTGACTGTACATTAACTTATACACGAAACTTTTAACACTTGTAATGCTATTATATTTTTGAGTATTAATTATCAACATACTGCGATCTGCCATTTCAACAGTTGACACATTAGCAGTCAGAGTTTAAAAAACCGTAAACAGCATTGTATCAATTTATTTTGCTCGATAATTTAATTCGGTCATCACCTAAAAAACAGACTGATAATTTAGCCTTATAAATAAACAAGATTCCCCTTGTCTGATTCCAGTAAAATATCCAATAGTGCATTGCATTTTATTCATTTGAATATGATATGATTCCTTCAAGAGAAGAGAGTTATAGAACTATTAACAACTGCTGTTTTTTTCATTCAGGATCCCTTAAAAAACATAGTATCAGGATTTCACTGTAATAATAAATAAACTAAAAATACACCTGTATGTTTATCATTTTGTGACATGTCAAAAAAATAAAAAAACTTAACTAGTCATTCTACGGTAGGATTTTTGATAAATCTAATGAACTAATTATCAAAAGCAAAATAATGATGATTAGAAACACTTGACTATAAAATTTCTATCAATAAAAAAATATATACGACATGAGAGGTTTTTTTAAAATACAATCATAAAAAAATACTCAATATATAATGATCAATTAGATATTTGTGTAATAATTTGCATTATATTGTGTATATATATATATATATGTGCATATGACAATGGGTGCATTTTTTTAAGTTGCATGGAAACACATTAACGTTCAGACACGTCCAAATCAATGTTTTAAACGTTATTTGTGACGTTAACATTCTTCATATGTTAATAATTATGATGACGACTAAGCTTATAGGCTTTGAAAGAGAGCCTTTTACATTTATATGTATTATATATTTATAACAACAGATCATATTTATTACCTAAAAAGAAATACTGCAAAATTTTATTATTTAATGTTGGCAACATTAAGATGCGATTGAAGTATTACCTTTCCCTTTACGGTGTAAAAAAAAGCACCACTGTGATGTCAACTCCGTTAGCAAATAGTGTTACTACTCCGCAGTTTATTTAAGTGTTGAATTCTAATGATCAAATCGTGTATCTAACCCGTTCCCTGCTGAGCCATATAAAAGATATTCCAACATTAAATATTTTAAAATTAATTCAGCAGTGTTAGTGTTAATCGGACTTATTGAGATAATCAGTAAACATCAGGCTATTTTGCAATACAAAAATTAACTTCTGGTCAACAGTTTTGACAGTTTTTCAAATAATAAAAACACATTTTTTTTTAGTATTATTTCCACAATATATTTTATGATCAAAAATGGTTAACTCATCGTAAATATTATCAAATTATTATTACTAATATCAAATACTTGCTGTGAGCGATACCGGTGCTGATCATAAAATACATTGTAGAAATAATATTAAATTTTTTTTTTTTTTTAAATATGCCTTTCCATTGAGAAGTGACAGTTAACACATTAAAAATGTTAACATTGTAGTATTCAGGTGTCGTGATAGTTGTTAGATTAGCAATTGGCAGGTTAAATACTTTACGGACATCATCAAAACCACCCTGAATTGTTACCGACAGTTGTTTGCGAATAATAATGAAGGTAATCCAAATATGGACATTGTATTCGATAATTCAAACTAAAGTCAACGAAGTCAGCATCACAGGAAACCGAGGGCTAAAAATATTTCATAGAAATTATTGACTCGGCAATAAATACAAAGTAGGTGATCTGTTAACGAACATAATCTGTTCCAAGACTACGTTCACTATTCGAATTGTTCATTAACTGATCATTGATTAACCACAGATAAAATAAGTGGATTGTTGTGGTTCATCGTCGGAATATGTGTTTTTTGTCCAAACACAAAAATCTTTCGTGATGATGTTCATAGTCCAAACTGTTTGTTAAATGATCACCCACTTTACATATTACAAATCATTTGAAGTATTGTCTTTTTAGGTAACTAAATCCCATTCTTTAAAAGGAAATATGTCAAAATTGCATTCGTATTTTGACATATAACGCTTCACTGTCATAACAATTACAGTAGAATATTTAAGTTGAAAATACTTATCTTTCAATTTTTACGACAGATCAGGTTGGATGTCATTTAACCTTTAACCGCCCAAGCATTTTTTGTGAAATATTCGCGCGACCCATAGCTGTTTTAAAAATAGTTATATCTCTAAAACTATTCATTATATTTGGGTAAAATAAGAAGCATTATCAAAACAAAAGATTGTTTATAATTTACAAAAGCTTTATATATAATTACATGTTAAAAAATAAAAACATCTCTCAATGGTTCACGCACCCAGATTAGGGAACCACTGCCTCAAAGAAAAAATTTGTATGTATTGCATGAAAAAAATTTGTAACCCCATCAAAATATATTGTATAGTGTCGATAAAGCTGGTTTGGTCCGCCTGATACAACACAGCGCATATGTAAAGAGTCGATATTGTAACACAGATGTTTATATTACTCTTCATGGTAAAAATATTTTTCTAAACCGAAAATAAAATTATTGACCGGTATCTCAAAGACATTATTTATATAAGTTAATATTTACATTTTGAATACTATTTTCATAAATCAGTGTAACTCTATTGCGAAATGCACCAAAATCACTGGTCTCGTATGGGACCGTTGGGCGTTTAAAGGTTAATATTCATTTGATCTGTTACTAATACCAAAAAATTAGTTCACATTCTAAATGTGTGAATATTATTCAATACAAGAGATTTATTTTATATCTGAAGAAGGCAGAAGAGATAAAATCGTATAAAGACATTAAATTTTATATTATAACAAGAATTGTGGATATATATAAATTTATAATTATAAATGTATAGAAAAATTCAATATTATAATAGTTTCATGTGACAATCTAGCTAGATAGAACTATGATAGAATCAAGTGAATGTTTTATATCAAACTAGCGTGTACCCTGCATGCGTTGCAATGCCACTCAAAAAAAAGAAACCGCGACTTTATGGAATCGTCTCGTCGGGAGCCTCTCGCCTTCCGATTGAATAAGTCGGACTTGAGGCGAGGCCGGAGCCAATTAGAAACGATAATGCGATGCATTCCATCTGTAGAATGTTGGCACTTCAGAGTAAGGTAGCGTCTTTGCAAACATATCACCCCTACACAATAAGAAAAATGCAGTTAACGTGGCTGTGGTGACAATGCTCTTACACGTCCATTTTCGAGGTGAATTGCCAAATGAGTAACTGTTGAATGCCGTTCATGAATTGGAAATGATAAAATGCGCCATATTGCTTCACTGCTACTAACGTAGCGTCCCAGTTAATATTGGTTGATTTCATCGGTAAATGCAGTTGAATTTCCCACTCAAAAAATTGCCATGTCGCTTCCTTTGTTGACATATTTACAAATGTATTTGATGGATTTCACCGAATTGCAACACTCAATATTGATGTGTGCTTTGTACGTTTTCAAGAGAAGCGGTGAATACGGTACAATCCAACGATTATCAACTTTAACGTCATTGTTTTGCTCTTTTCTTTCGTGCTTGAGTATACTGAGTATGAGTTGTACTCTAACCTATTGCTTTTCGTTTGGGTGGCATAATTGATTCCACAGTGAATGTTACGTTTTGAAATTCACTTTTGAAAAATAAAAAAAAATGATTGATATAATAATATCCGAAATCGACCGGCAATTGGAGTTATGCGACACAAAACAAAAACAAAAACGTCGGTAAAGATTCAAACATTGAAATACTTTATTCGAAAATCGAATTTTGTTTCAAAATATTCAGTACCTACTTAAAATACCTACAGGTGAGTGCATGTGACAGATTTGACATTTTTGTTTTCGGCGTTGCTATGGATACAATGCTTCATAAATGGCCATTCTGTATTACAATAGTCTTGTATGAAAACACGTTTTTCGTAAATATTCAATTAATTTTCGTAATCAAATCAAATTCTGAGTATCCTATCTTTTGCCCGGTAGTCTAAGCAATAATTCGACAAAGTTTTATCGCAATTGGATTAATGGTGTAGGAGTTTATAAAGGACACACAGACAGACAGACATACATTCATTTTTATATATATAGATAGATATTGTAAAAATTATGCCGTCTTATATTGGAGGTAATATCGTTTGTTGATAGAAACAATTTACATATGATATTTTTTCTATTTTAAGACGCTATCGATTGCAATACGCATGTTCATTTTTAAATAACAAAAAGGTATTCAAAAACATCCATTTTTGAGATCTAAATATTAAATGTAAATGGCTAATGATACTAAGAAATATTTAATTTGAATTGTTGAAAATTTGTACGATTCCACAAGTTTAGTCACTAATGCTTCTGGTTTCGTCTTTTGGCATATTCAGGCATTTTATTACACAGTTGCAAAAGTTACAAGAACTATCGGTTATTGCTGGAACATTAGTGATGAAACATGTGGAGTTGTACAAAATTTCAACAATCCAGATTAGATACTGAAATTTCATCAAGCACTTTCGGTTGATATTATATTTACTTATTTTCAATTGGTGGGGTGCCGGTGGAAAAGTCTAAACAATCAACAATAGTTTGATATTGAAATTTCATCAAGCACCCTCAGTCGATAGCGTCATTTCATTACAAAAACATTGTTTGATATTGAGACTAATTTTTACAATATGATATAATAAATATTTAAAAGCTTCATGGCCATTGATGGCGTTCCATTATAGTATGTATATTTATAAATTAATTTCATTTTGATAAGAATTTTGAGATCAAAGCGTGGATCTAATATCATGACACCAACATTACAATATAATATTGATTATTTTGTTATATATTTACGACACATTAAATTGTTACATTATTCGAAATTTTAATTGAAATCATTTCATATATGAAGAATAAAACACAATGTTTAGTATTATTTTAATCTACAAATATAAAAATGAATGTTTGTTGCTATATTAATGATAGAAAATGTTTGAAACTTTCAAAACATTTTCTTACCACTCTCGCGAAGGGTTTCTGGATTACTACAAACACATTACAACACATCTAAAAAGTGTTTTTAACCATTACAAAAAATCTTGCAAAACTGTCACACTTTGAGAATGACATTTTGCTTACTATCAATTGTTCATAAACTAAATTTGATTTTGGAACAATCTTTTCACTGAATGAAAAGAACTCACCCAATTCGATTACTTTAAATCTTATCAAGAACTATTGGTATTTTAAATAGGCACAAACTTTGAGGTTATGAATTTCTAATAATGAAATTTTGCAAACCATCAATTGTAGCGAGTATTACATTTTTAGTAGTTCACTTTGTTCAAGTGGTATTGCAACATATGCCGGGCATTAGCTAGTATTTTATATTAACAAGATAGTGGTTTCTGCGGAAATAGTACTAAACATTGCATTTTATTACTTTGCCTTTCCACCAAGAAGTGACGGTTAACACCTTATAAGTGATAATCTTTTCATTTTTACATAATAATACCTACATTAGAATGACATTAATTTTGTAGAAATAACATATATGTCAGGCAGAAGTATATTATCAATATGTGCTAAGTTTAACCTAATTACAGACAGAATTATATGATAGTTTTACAAATCTTACAATCAATTAAATAAATGAAAATGTGACCTTATGATCTAAATTAAAAAAAACGCCAAAAACAGAGTAGCGTTTCAGCACAAATTATGTTTAAATCTGAATCAAACACGTACCCTTGCGGCACTCGAACCGTGGCAAACAGTCTGCACGTGATTTGACAGTCTTGTCGATTCGATTATCGCAAATGTAACTTTACTTTAAGCGAAAGATTATCGTTTAGTAAATGCGATACCTTTACTCTGATACACAAACCGGCAGTAACTAATTTTCTACCGTCCAATCGCTTGCAGTGATATGCCATTGTTCAGAAACACCTCCGCATGCTTAAACATATAAAATCACAGGAATAATAAAAAGAGCATATTATTTTAATATCATGTGAGCTGCAAGTAGGAACGTAGCCAGAAAATACTTAGTCAAATTCCAGGAATGTTTTCCATGAATTAAAATCGTTGTGGGTAATAAGTTAATCAATTATCGTCCGAGGTCAATGATCAATATTATTTTACGCGAGACTACCGTCCTTTTGTTGTGCTGCCTTTCAAAGTGATTTCCGCGCAGACGTAAACGTCAGGGCGACGATAAACATTTGGCTATAAAGATTAATATACAATAATAATAAGGCTCATATATGTGTTTCGACTTATAGTCATATAAAAAGTAAAATAACGTAGGCTTAACTTGCAAAATATTTATCTACGCCGCAGACATGTTTTACAGAGATATGAAAGTCAATTGCAATATACTCGACTTGATTTTCACGCAGCAAGACTTAAGTACTAAAGCAAATTCATAGTTTTTTTATAGGTCCGATTGGGTTAATTTTTTGTCATACATCGATGATATATTTCAACTTCCAATGAAAATATATGAATAAATCTTCATATTTATCCCACAAAACGGCAGTTTTTGTAATATTTTTGAATGGTATTAATTTCATTCACCCGGTATTCATAAAATTATTCATTCTGTAAAATACTGTCATATCTTCAAAATGATAGTTTTTAAATAGCATTTTACATCGATTCGTCGTTGATTAATACATCATTCTTATCTCATTACGAGGGTAGTGATTTTCATTTGGGTTGTTTTTAGGACCTGTAATCTGACATGATTCATTGTCAATTTTTTTTAAGTCTAATAAATCACAAAATTACTTATGATTTAAATTTATACAAAATATGTTTTGATAGCGATATACAATAAAGAAATGATTATCGATTAGTATTTAACATTACTGAATGAACAGCTTACCGAATATGTATATTTTTTATGTGTTATTTGATTTTAGATAGATAAGAATATGATTTACAATAGATACAATCGCACCGAAGAATCACAGATAATGCGACTGCAGTCTATATTATAACGTCTAACTATTCAATTGTAAACCTTAAACCGCTTAAACAAATAAATTATCTTTACCAGACCATTCGGTTTGTAAAATATGGAATTTAAACTGAAAAATTACAACAAAAATAATATCTTAAGGTTTTAAATTTAATTGATAATAAAAGAAACAAGAGCGGACATGTTTTTTCTTGTTATTTATTACATAAAAATACGGGTTTAATAGTACTAAAACAAGCTGCGCCCGATTTGATTGGAGAGTAACGAAGTGTGACGCCTGATTGATCGTCAGCGGTTTAAAGCCTAACAACTAAGTCTGCATTTTGCATATTCACCGATATCGCCAAATAGAGGATGGATCTAAATCTTTCTTCACCGAAGAAGTAAAGAGTACCACGCAAAATATGGATTTTTTTTTTATCCACGGAGAAACTCTAAACAATTTCTTTTTTGTGTGTAGATAGTTTTTCACAAGTTGCTAATTCATTAATTTTTAATTTTATATATTTAGGTCGATAAGATAGGATACAATTCAAACTATTAATAAATAATTTCTATAGCCAATACACACTACGAAACAATCAGCTTTTTATAAATAAACACATTTTCTCTTTTAATAAAAAGAATTTAATTATAAATATATCTATTAATTTTTTTTGTATTTCTTTTATAGGATCCAACAGCTAAAACTGAATCGACATAATGCCTCTTACGGCTCCCGAAAATATAATAGATATTCAACGCTAACAAGTTAAAAAAGTGTATCATAATTTCTAAATCAATTTTTAAACAATCTAATAAATAAGTTTATATTCTATAATATTTATATTACTGAATCCGAAGGAGTCTTATTGTGAAGTTTTAATACCGTAATTGAATAATTTTTACAGGCCATTCTTTTCAATATGGCACACCGATTGGCCCATTATAATAATCAATGAAGGATTTATTAAATAAAAAAATAAATAAACTGTCACAATTAGTGTTTATGTAACGATATTTTGGCGATGGAAGGCATGATAGAAATAATTAAATGATTATCGTATCAATACGTGATGCAAATACTATTGTAGAGTTGACAGTTTCCTCCTCTAAATATTTTCAGATGCTTGCGGACAAACGAAATCGATGCGAAGTATGTTAGATAAATATTATACGCTGGAGAGATATCAAAGTCTTTCAGAGCGACGGAATCACACCAGTCGCTTCAAGAATGGATTTAGGCAGATCGCAATAAAATATAAATGTGGGCAAACCTCTTCGGAGATAGTAAAAATCAGTACGCGCTGGATAAATTTCAGTACATTTGTGAGTAAAATTTTCAACTATCCATACATAAGCCAAAAATTTTTAAAGACTGTTAAATTTAAATGATAAAACACAATTTTTAGTACTATTTCTACAATTTTATATTAAGATTAGGGCCGGTTTCACTCATCGCTGGCATTACCAACTTATAAAATGCAGATTAAAACAAGACTCTTCATACAAAATTTTGAGTTACAATATATAAATAGCCATGTTTCAATTTCATGTTATATCAGTTAATAATCAAGGCAGTGTGCGAAACCGGTCCTAATTTTGACCTAATCCCTGCCGAATCTTGTTAAGGATATGCCAACATTGAATGTTAATTCAGCAGAATTGCTGATAAGTAAACTTATGAAAATTATCATGAAAAATCAGACTATCAGCATGACTATTTGCTTGTTCACAAAAGTTTTGAGATTGTTAACTGTTTGTCTGATTACAGTGTGTTGATAATTGATAGTGCTAAAACATTTATATAAGAGCCAATATTTGTATTGTAATATAGTCTATATATGTTGATAATCGCCATAAATTTAGTCAATAACACTTCCGAACTAATTTTTGAAATAATCAGGGTTGGAATATCCTTTATTTAACTCAGTCGGGAATGGGTTAACACTCCTATATTTTTGGGTATCATCTATCAATACATTCTAATCAGCTGTCTCAACAGTTGAGACGTTAGCAGTCAGAAGGTTAATAATATAATATTGTGGAAATAATGCTAATTATTGCTTTTTTATTATTTAAATATAATGCCTTTCCATCAAGAAGTGACAGTAATTAACACCTTAAAGGTAAAATGATTGTGTTAAACTGATATATTTACATGGATTAATCAAATGCCTTCGACATTCATCAAATTTTCGATAGACGACATAATAATCTAAAAGAAATTGTTGGATCGAATTTCATTATATTTTATAGACACCGTTTAATATTAAAAATAATAGGATAATTTTGGCAATCATAAGCTACGTCAATGATACACGATATTCGTTGGATCTCTACAAAATCACAATACGATTACTATACAACAACCGAAAGCACGGAAACAACTTTAAACTTCAGAACGAGTTTTAAGATTTCTCAGGTAACATTATCTTTGTGACAACTGGTTAAATCCTTCACCCCTCCTTAGTTGAGCTTCATAGTCAACAAAGAGGAATAAATATTTTTGATTCATTCACTTTTATCAACTCACCGTTTCATCAAAAGTAAGAATAAACTACGCTTTTTTTATCGACGTAAATACTCAAAACCTTACACTGAGTTTTTAGACTTTTAACATAAAAAATAATTTATACAGTAGAAGAATTCACCGAAAGTTATGCTGTAGATTCGCCTTTATTTTGTCTATGGTTAGAAAGACAATATATCGGACAAGACACAGCAGGTGAATTCTATGTATTATTGTTTAGCCTCTAAATTATTTATGAAACATAAATTTACTTTTTTTTAATGTTTCATATCATCTATTAATTTTCAAAATGTCTATTTCTATAGACATCAAATATTTTCTATTTAATTTTACAGACATCATGAAAAAACACCATTTTTTTTTATATTATGATAAAAAGTTGAGTGTGGACAATATGTCCAACAACCAGGCAATATCGGACGAGTTTAATGGAACAATTGTTTCGATATATCAATATATGTTTTGATATAAATGCATTTTAGTTTTCAAAAATCAACAATTGATATTATGAAACATGATATAGTTCAAAATGTAAAATTCCGCAGTCAATTTTTGAGTGAAATTATGAAATACCAGACTTGAAAAGTGTCAAATACAATTTAGTCTCAAAATGATATGGGGACACTGGCAAAAGTTGATGTCGACTGTTTGGTCGTGATGAGAGGTGTGACAATAGTGTGATTTTTTCTTCAGTCACCGATATGGTCTTAAGATTAACACAGTAGACGCAGAATGTCAATGGATTTTTGTCTGAATAAATCAGTAGAAACTGACTTATTCGAGAAAGTGTTTGCAAAAATGCAGTCTATCTCATTTACTTTACTAAACTACATAAGAAAGTGTCATTATATGTTACAGTCGAAACAGGAACAAGCATAACATGAAATAATACTGTATTCTCGAAAAAAAATCTGTGTAATTTCATTTTAAAGTGAAGCAAAATACGCGCAGAGAAATTTTTTACAACAAATCTCTTACTTTTTCATATTTTTTTTTAAAAATTAATATCAAATGTTACATGTTTGACAAACAGTCTTGCCAGTAATCCTGCAAGTGATGATTTTAACAGAAAATTGAGCCAATTGAATTTCATGACATATGTACGATTTGCTTAAAGCAAACGATGTTTCGTTATCTTTGATTACCATTTTCGACTGTACAATAAAAACAGTGTCTTAAAATAGTTGTGTTATCCAGGCCATAAATATGGAAAGGATGTTTGTTTAAATTTACTTAAATATTTGCCTTTCTGCGACTACTGTTTCAATGCTGGTAATTCACAAATGGCTTATTGAAAAAATCACAATGTCACTAACACAAGAGAGTTATTATAGACTAAAATATTGATGAAATTACCAGATCACTGCACCAACTAACTGGTAATATTTGTTGTAAAGAAAGACTTCAGTTGTCAAACTGCATTGACATTCATTTGTCCGTTTCAAGATAAACAAGTGAAGCGTTTCGTAAATCTGTATTCAAAACTCACCCCCGACCATAAACAAAAAGAGAACAGGGCGCTTTTGGTTTTCAGAATCGTCCGAAATACGCAGCGCCGTTGGGTAATTTTTAATCGACATTACGCAGGTCGGCCGTTTAGGTGGGGTGACTAATCGCACTTCGTGTCGCCCCGTTCCTCGGGTCATACGAATTCCATGCGTTGCTTGGAGGAAATCGACCGTCGTTGTGTCTGCCTCTCGATCAACTTCTTTATTTCGCTCACGATGAACACGCTTGATGTCAGGCATACCAGGAACACGAGATCTGGAATGATAACGATGCATAAATGATGATATTTCCACAATATATTTTATGATCAAGACCGATTTTGCTCACTATGGACATTATTGACTGAAAGAACGCAAATTACAAACTAGGCTATTTGTGAAGGCGTTTCGTGGAATTTCAATATCAAATTTTAATTGTAAAAACTTCAATATGTTCTGGTTCTGTTACTAGTGACCCAAGTTTCCCTTTTCGGCATCTTGGATGCAACAGAACTGACTCCTCAGTTCCTTAACTAACATCCGTGTGACATGTTAGTGATAAAACGTGTGAAATCGTACAAAGTTTCAACAATTTAAATTTGAATGTTATTTATAGTTTCTTTGCATGAAATATAGCACAATATACCATTTCATTACCTTCCAACAGTTATACACGTTAAAATAGGTGCTCTGTTGGCAAGAAATTCGACAGTGGAATTAAAATTAACGTCACAATGGTGGATCAAAAAATTAAGAAGTCTTCGTCGCAGAAAATATGATTGTTGCAAAATCGACGACCCATAATCAATGGGTAACAGTTTTAATGGTAAGCAGTTTTAAGCTTGACTCTATTTCATTCATAATATTTAAAAACCTGGCTTTGTGTATATTTATTTTCACATTAATATTTTCTTGCGGTGAAAAAATAGCAAAGTAATTTAGTTCTACAGAATTTATAAAGCATACGGTTGATAGCTATTTCAGCTTACGCCCCTCACCAGAACAATAGTTCTATCCGAAATAGATATCAACTATATACCTTATAAATTTTGCATGACTAAAATACATCGCTATTTTTTCACCAAGTTACAATGGGGTCTACGGGTAAATGCCGATTCAATCAATAAATATTTTCTTCATTAACCACTTGAATCTTAAACTCACGGTGTCTGAGATACTTACCATTTTCATGCGGATACGTGTAGTGTCCATGAAATTTAAAAAAAATATTAATATGATATTCCAATATTATTTTTGTTTTATAATGGAATATGCATAGTAACATATCTATGTAGCTAGCTAGTCTAAATTGAAAATATGGCAGGCATGTCAAATTTATTAGTATACGAGATGAAATTCATATTTTTAGCTCGAATGCCGTTAGAGGCGGCATTTATTTTTATCTTATAATCCGAATGACATCACTCTGGTGCCAAGTCATTGAAATTTAACATATAATGTACTAAAGTAATTTGTAATGAAAACTGATATTATTCGAGTTGATAGTGCCTATGGCGGCATTAGAGTGAAAGTGCTAAACTGCAAAATACTCAATACGTACTGAATGACAAATGAACATATCTCACCTCCAGCTGTCAACGCTTCGGTCTGAAAGACCATCTGCAGCGGCGGAAAGTAGATGACGAGCAGCTGGCCGACCAGACTGAGAGTGACGGCCACGAGGAACATTTTGTTGGCGAAGAGCCCAATACTGAAAACCGACTTGATCTGGGAGCGACACGACAGCGCGTTGAACATGTCGAACAAGACGAAGCAGGTGAAGGTCATCGTGGTGTCGCGAGGAGTTATCTTATTGTCAGACATCTGGAATTTAAAAACAAAATTTCTCAGATAACCGATTTAAGCAAGCCTGAATGTCTGATCACAGACTTCCAAGCAAGGTTGTGGAGTCTTAGTATTTTGGTCAGAGTTAGAATCGTGAAAAACAAGCGACTCTGGCTACTTTTTCAATTAGATGATTTTGAAGAATATCTCAATATACAATGGCCGGATTGATTGGTTAATGTTTCCTTTCATACTTTTATTATTATTTTTTTAGTCAGATTCGTGTTTTTGGTCGATATTGGATAATTTTTGCTAAATAGAGGTACTGGATCAAGATATCCTGACCAGAAGCTGTGATGATTTTTGACGAATCTGGCAAGTCTTGGCCGTGAAAGATGTTACATCAAAAAATTAATACAATATAAAAAAAAATTTTTTAATAACATTCATAATTGAAAACAAAAATATTGTATTAGCCCTTTTTAAGGTGAATTGTTTTTAGATAAATAAGGTTTATTGTATATTTGAATTATTTTTGCTGTACAAATTTTTTCTTAGGTAAACCTAGGAAGAGTGTTACTTATTATTGTAGTAGTGAATATTTTTCTTAGAATTATGAATAACGTAAACAATCATATAAATGAAATAATTCGTTATTAATTTAAGATAATTATCTAGAAGTATTGACTTCCAATTCAGCCCTTGATCTTTATTGCATTTGTCTGTCAACATGTTGTCCTTCTCTATTGACGTTGATTCTAAGTAAAGCTCATTAATATTATATGGCTATAGACTTAATCTGAAAGAAATACAAGGTATTGAGAAGGTTTGCTAGTATACCAATACCATTGCAATATTGGCTGTAGATAAAGTTGCACCGTCTTGTTGTGGAACTACACAAGCCCCAAGCATCCCATTCTAGTATCAAAAAGTTATCGAATCGTGTTACGCTAATGTTCTGCATAAATTTAATTAATAATTTTTTTGGTCCATTGAAAATTTACATTTTAGAGTTAGGAATGACGCTAAACAGCATTTTGCATATTCACTGCTAAATAAGATGAAGAAGAGCAATGTTTTTGGTTCTTCAATATTGCTATATTAGAAAGCTGTTAGAAAGATTATTCTAGCGTTGCATTAATGTCCAGACCAGAAATTAAGACATCTCATTTCACTGTCATACCTCTCGGTTGAAAACCCACAGAGTCCCAGCTATTATTATACCAGCGGAGAGCAAGACGTTCAGCACGAGGGATCGGGATATCATGTGAAGCTTTGTGTCGCGTGGTTTTTGTTTCACAACTTCATGGTCGACGGGCTCCACTCCGAGAGATTGCGCGGGGGGTCCTGGAATAATAATCATGACCATTTTATTTATATACATGGTGAATAATGCAGTTTCCACGCCATTTGATATAGTTGACATTAACCACTTTAACTCTTTGTTTTCTTTTCAAATTTAATTTTGTGACACTTATTGTTTTTTTTAAATAATAAAAACACATTTTTTTAGTACTTATTTCCACAATATATTTTTTGATCATGACCGGTTTCGCTCATCGCGAGCATTATCAACTGATAATGCTCATTGATTCAGTTGATAATGCTCGCGATGAGCGAAACCGGTCCTGATCAAAAAATATATTGTGGAAATAAGTACTAAAAAAATGTGTTTTTATTATTTAAAATATCATGCCTTTCCATCAAAAAGTGACAGTTAACACCTTAAAAAAAAAAAAACACTTATTGTTCACAAGCCATCAAATCAGCCCCATATATGTGTACTTTGGGCATAGTTATCGCATTGTGAATGTTAAAAACACAAGAATCATAACTGACAAATCAACGGAATGTTTTCAAGAAAAATGAATCTGCTGTAAATCGAGAGGAGTGAATTGATGATATTGATTCCGTTGACGATCTTACCGTCCATGATAATATTGATCCATAATATTTGCATAGCGTTGAGCGGATTGGGTATTCCCATCAGTGTTGCCAGGGCGATAAGAGAGAGAGCCGCTATAGAAGTGGACAATTGAAACCTCACAAAGTTTCGAATGTTGTAGAATATTCCTTTGCCTTCTTCAATTGCAGCTCTGTAATTAAGTAATTAATGAAGATTTAGATCACTTCAATGCAAATTTTATTATTAACAGTATGAATATCATTAATTGATGTTGGATCGATGTACTCTTTTTTTAGGCACTGCTAAAAATATGATTATTTATTGAAAAAATGAAATATCTTAGGACATTTACATAGAAATATACAAAAGCATTAGCAATAATGTTCATATTGTAATAAAAGAAGAATAAAGGCATTTATCATGGGTTCTAGCATATACCCCCACCATCTCACAAGCTAATTTATTGGCCATAGTCCTTTAATGGTTAAAAGTACCTAAATAGGTGAGCATTTCTAGAGTGTGGGAAGCAAAAATACTTCTCATTAAGTTTGTCAATATATGAATGAAAATGGTTGACATACATAATCGTTGCAAAATCATCGTCAACGAGAATCATATCGGCAGCCTCTTTGCAAACGTCAGTTCCGTTTTTACCCATCGCGATTCCAATATCAGCTTTCTTCAGAGCGACACCATCATTTACACCATCACCTGGAACAAGAACACATTTTACATTTCATCCATTGAATTTTTGATGAGGACTGGCAAAAAATATTGTTTCAAAATAAAAATTAGCGCACTAACCCGTCATGGCAACAATTTTTCCGCGCCTTTGAAGAGCTTTCACAATGGCCAGTTTATGCTTTGGAGTCACTCGATAGAAAACGCTGACCTGATAAAAAAAAACTTACATGAAATCGAGTTTCAATTTCATAATTGTATATCACTTTTAAGGTGTCAACCTTTCCAGGAGTATGGACGTACTTATCGTATATGTCAACAATTATTGTGATAATATATTCAAGTGCTATATGTCAAAGGCTTGTGATCCCTGGATTATGCAACTGGTTTTATTACGATAAAACCATAAAAACGTGAGTTGTATTTGTTTTACAATGATTTGATCAAAAAAAAAAAAAAATATGTAAAAAAAACTCACTCCTCACAGCACAGTTAAAATAAATTAATTACTCCTGGAAAGGTTAACTGACATTTCTTGGTGGAAAGCCTTTAAATTAAAATAAATATCACAATGTTTAGCAGTACTATTTTCACAATCTTAATAGTATAAAGTTCAGGACTGGTTTCAACCATCGCAAGCATTATCTGTCAGACTAAACATTGTATTAGATTTATTTCAATAAAATTTCATTCCGACAAGCAGTGACAATCGACTCCAAAAATTAAAGCTTAGTGTTAAGATCTTTCGAGCATTGTTTGTTTTTTTTTTGTCAGTATCCCTTGAAAAACATAGAATGTAGGGTAAATACTGTAGTGAGATTTAACTTACATGTTCAATGATATTGTCCAATTGTTCAATGTCTAAGTTGTCGAGCTGGTCTCCAGAAAGAGTTTGCATATTGATTGTATCCAAGCCGATCATTTGAGCTGTAAGATAAAAAAATCAAAACAATTGATAGGTAACAACTAACAATGAAACGGTCACCGAGTTCAATTTAAAAGCATAGATCAATAATTACCTACCACTACTCGCTACGTATTTACATTTTTCTTATGGAGAACTGACTGAAAATTACATTGCTTATATTGCAAATGTAAGTAATACAAAACTGAGGTAATATTTTTTCACCGTGTTATAATGGAGTTCTATTATGTAAATGCCAATTCAATCAATAATGTTTTAGTGACTTACCAACAGCAATGGCCGTTTCCTGTGCGTCTCCAGTCACCATCTTGACGGCAACACCGGCCTGTCGAAGGGCGGCCAGTGCGGGTGGAACACTCGCTCGCGGAGGATCACAGACACCCGCCACTCCCAGGAATGTTAACTGCTGAAGACTAGCTCCGCTGGCCAAACCGATAACTCTCAAGCCTAAGAAAGGATATCATTACAATATTTCTCTTGGTGTATCAATTTGAAAGCAAACTAAACACTCCGTAATCACATTAGGATATCCTGTAAAAAAGAATTGCAAATGACAACCATTTGGGCCCTAAGAAATTTGAAGTAGACCCTTACAGAGGAGTAGGTTCAGAAGAAAATTTTGTGATTTATCTATTTGAGCGTGTGGATACCGACTGTTGCTTGATCAAACGGATTTTTTTCTCCGGTATATTCACATTTAATAATTTGAAGACTCGAATAGAAATTCGCATAATTCTTTCGGCCTAAATTAACCCAAAATGAGAGTTCTGTCATTATTAATAATGTAAAACTTTATGAATGCTCATGATAGCAAAAATTATACAAAAAAGTGCTTGGACAGTGAGCTATGCCTATTAAAGCTCGGTGTTTCATACATACCTTTTCTGCCGATGGAATACGTATCAGCAAGGAATTCATTTTCCTTCTGTTTCGTGAGTGGCACAAATTTTCCTTCGGGAGACACATATCGGTTGCATTGGGGTAATATCTTCTCAACAGCTCCTTTTACAAAGAATATCTCTTTGTTGGCTTTATCACCGTACTTGGGACTGCATTTCACCGCCATCATTTTCGTTTCAGAGCTGAAATCAATGATCGCTTTATTCAGCCCTACCATTTGAAACCCGGACAGAAATATCGGGCAATAAAATCATTAGACAAATTCTTATTGAAAATGAGCTTAGACATCAACCCGATCAACGCGGCTGTTTTTTATACAAACTAAATTTGTCTGCGTTGCTATTTTTTGAAATATTTTCTTTCTATAAGGTCCGCCAAATAACTTTTTTTTTTTGAAAATGCTATAAAAAAAAAACTAATAATATTTTCTCAAATTTCTTTTTTAATTTGAAAGTACAATCCTTCCGGTTAATAATGGAAAATAACTTCATTCAAATGGCTGCCTCGGCTGGCCATGCAGTAGCCTACACGATCGGTCCAATTTTTAAGCACATTATCGATTGTGTGCAGCTGTATTTCACCAATGGCTTCACGAATATTGTCCTTTAAAGCGCCAATTGTCTCTGGCTTGTCGGCGTAACACTTATCTTTGAGGGCACCCCACAAATAATAGTCCAACGGTGTCAAATCGCAGCTCCGAGGTGGTCAAACGACATCAGCTCTGCGGCTGATAATGCGATCTTCAAAAACAGGGCGCAAAACATCGAGTGTAGCTTCGGCTGTGTGGCACGTGGCGCCGTCCTGTCGAAACCAAATGTTGCCAATATCCTCTTCTTCAATTTTTGTGAACAAAAATTCGTTCAGCATGGTCCGATAACGATCGCCATTGACTGTAACGGCCACTCTTTGCTCATTTTCGAAGAAAATGGCCCAATTATGCCTCTGGACCAAAATCCGCACCAAACAGTGACTCGTTTTGGGTGTACCGGCTTTTCAATGTATGCGTGCGGGTTTTCTGTGCCCCAAATGCGATAATTTTGCTTGTTTACATACCCGCCAAGATCAAAATGAGCTTCATCCGAAAAGATGATTTTTTGGCAAAATCGGCATCTTCTGTAAGTCGATCGCAGGCCCACTCAGTGAAGCGAAAACGCATTGGATGGTCAGTAGGCTTCAACTCCTGAACCAATTGGACTTTGTATGGCGTCATACCAAGGTCTTTATGCAAAATTCGTCTCAATGATGTCTCCGAAATGTTCAATTGTTGAGAACGACGGTGAATTGATGTTGATGGCGCTTCACGCACACTTTCTGCCACAGCATCAATATTCTCGGGTGTACGCACTGTTTTAGGCTTTTCAGGCTTTGATTTATCGATGAGGATGCCAGTTTCTTTCACATTTTTCACAAGATAACGAACATACGGAGGTGACGGTGCTTCTCTTCTTCCAAAATCCGTACGCAATTTTCGCACACATTCTGCAATATTACCATGATTTTCAAAGTAATGTCGCAATATTTCCCAGCGTTGTTCAAGCGTATACACAACCATATTCGTTCAGCGGAAGGATAAAACTATTTATCTGTCAAATCAGACATGAGCTAAGTGTTACCATTCACGAAATAAGCACTAGTTGAAAAAAAAAACTTTAGATGGTGGACCCTTTATATAGCGTTTATGGAAGCCAGATGCATTATGAATATTTCACAAAATTTAAAAACACAAAGAAATTTCATGTCATACCTTGTCGCAATCACTTTAACAAATATATCCTTAACAGATAACTCACTCATAATCGCCATTAACATGACAAATCGAAATCACCGATCAAACTCAGACCCTGCGACGTTAGCGTAGAAAGAGTTAAACCTTTTATTTAACCCTCTAATTGCAAATGTCTCGACTGTTAAGACAATTGACTGTAGGTGTTGATATTCGACATTTAAAAATACAAGAAGAAGGTTTTAATTTTAACCACTCATATTTGTAATATCAACTATCGCTACATTGGAGTTTATAATTTGAACAGTTAAGATATAAGCTTAAAAAATTAATAGCAAAATTAAAATGAAAATTACATGCTAAAACGATTTTAGTCATTTTTACCTAAACGGGTATTCCTGTATTCTGACATACTGGTCACGAGCTGCGTATATTCCATGCTTCATGGCCGCCGCTAGAAGAGCTCCCTCCGTGGGCTGACCAAGTAGCACGTCTCCATTTATCACGGCGTTGTTGCAAACCGCACCTGCCTTTAGGAAATCGACACCATCAATTATTAACTAGTAAACTTTTGCATGTGGTGAATCCAAAAGACAGTGCAGAGAGAGTCTCGTCACCAATTATGTCATTGTGATAACTTTGCAAACTACGAATATTTTCTCACACCTTACCGATTGACAATCTCCCGCTTTGTTATAATTAAACAGACATATCAAGTTATTGCCGTAAGTAAGAAATTTCAAAAGGCAAAAATTTTGAAAACCATTAAAAAAATAAACTATGACTGGATTGTAATAGATTCAAATTCACTTACTTCCAGCAACGAGAACACGGACATTCTGGCAAGATCGGGGTTGTCACATTTGTGTATCATAATCTCGCCGCGGTCGTTGTACCCTGCGCCGGTCACATCTGCGTAGTGCCCGTCAGATGTCGCCAGCATAACAACTGTCATTTCGTTTTTAGTCAAAGTACCTGGGAAATAAAAACTAATTTAGAACAACGCAGTCGAAAATGTAAAACACTACATCGCTTAACAAGAAATATTGCTTTTCACAAAATAACACTGGAGTCCTGACAAATTTTGTGTAGTTTCATATAAATATTTTATTTTATAGTGTAATAATTAATATTTTTTGTGATGTATAAGGTTATAGACTCACTTTTGTTTCGTTCATTGACAAAACAAATAAAAAAGGGTGTTGCATTTTTTTTCTCTGTGATCCCTTGTCTTCGTTTTGAGGGCAAAAATACTTCTACTCTATCTACAAAAAATGTAGAATGAGACGTGTCCTTTGCAAATATATTTAAAAATTTGTATGCTGTTGTTTTTTTCACACAGATAAAATGCGACAAAAATAACGAAATTCATTAGTGACATCTATACAGAAATACATTAGACTTTAGGAAGTGCTAACAATGGTTGAGAGCACTAGAATGGAGCAATATCGGTTTAAATTACGAGACACAAAGTGGGCGACGCAGACGAATGGATGAAGCTGCTCTAAATCGAAGCGAATCCAATGATGACTACCATAACGGTCAAACATTGTAAAATCTTATAAAAATTAAATTAATTACAAGTTGCCAGCTCATGGTTAATGATTTATTATAGAATTATTAAATAATTTAATTATCATGATTATTTATTAATTCCTATATAGTATATTCTAATCCTCTTTTTTGGTTTTTTTTTTCAATTGACTGATTAACATTATCACCAAATCGTCGAGAGATATCAATCAAATATTTAAGTAATAAAGATAAAAGGTTATCATTTTTATATATTTAAATAATCCAACCATTAATTTAAATATTTAATAAACTTCAATCACGGCATATCACAAAAGTCAATAATAAATAAATACTTAACTTTCAATTGTTATAAACTTTGTACGATTCCACATGTTTTGTAACTAACAGCTCGGATTTCGCATTTCGGCATCTTCAGGCATTCTATCACACGGATGCAACAGAACTGGCCCACAATTAACAGTTAGCATCGTCTAACAAGTCGTATTACGAAAGAAGAATAATAGAAAAATTAGAACTGACCAGTTTTGTCACTACATATGACGTTGACGCATCCGAGTGTTTCTACGGTCGGCAGTTTCTTGACAATCGCTTTCCGTTTGGCCATCCTCATCACGCCAAGAGCTAGGGTGACAGTAACGACAATTGGCAGACCTGAAAATTATCATGCACATTTAATTCATAGCCAGTGTAACACAAACAAAAACGCTGGCTACTTATCAATGCCCTGTTTATTTTACCACACTTGCAGTATTATTGCTGTGCTTCTTAATTGTTAGACACTTATAGAACTCAAGTGACTAATATTTGATATCCCTAACCATTTAGACGCCATAACATGAAGATATGCATACGCCACCATGAGGAAATTTATGAATATATACAGAATTTTTTAGAACTAAAATACATTGCTAATTTTTCACCATGTCACAATGGAGTTCTATCAAGTAAATGCCAATTCAATCAATATAATATATATGGATTATTATTAAATTTAAAACAGAGAATCATCTAAAGGTCATCCGATTCCCGGAATGTTCTAATGCTGAACTACATTATATTATTTGCATTTAAGTGGAACCACCGTAATAATGCTGTGCCAATATTTTTTTTTAATGTATTAATTTGTGATATTCCTCAAAGTATTTCTATCTAGATCTTAGGTCCCCAACCTGGGGTCGCCAACTTATACGGTCAACTAAAAAAATTTTTTTTTTGTATGCTTTTGGATTGTATGGGGGATCGCGGGTCACATGGATTTTGTGAAAAGGGGTCACCACCCGAAAAAGTTTGGGAACCTATGATCTAAATATTGCACAACACCTTCAAAAGAGACAAAATTCATAAATTCTATCTTTTTTTTTAAGTCATAAATCACATTTTTTATTATTATTATTGTTTGGCCAGCCCTGAAAAATAAACTTGGGTTTGTTTTTTTTTTTTGTTGATAAAAACTAATGAAGAACAATGTTACAAGAATTAAAAATGGTTGTATAGAACGGCAGAATTTTTAGATTTCTCTATCTATCTTCCTCGTGTTGGTTCTTTATTTAAATACTCATTGCAGCTTTATTCACGACTGAAAATAGATGATCTGTCAAACATAACAAAGTCAGTGATTAATTTTGTCGGCTGAAATATCAATCAGAGTGACTGATATGATACAAAAACTAAATCAACTGTGTAAATAACACTTGGATCGATAAGTCCCGGGACTAACTAAGAAAAACACGTTTTTTTGGCAAAATTCGACTTTATTCATCAACATAGTCTCCTTCGAGAGCAACACAATCAGTCCAGCGCTTCTCTAACATTTCAATACCTTTCTTGTAGAACGGTTTATCTTTGGCCTCAAAATAAGCTTTCGTTTCGGCGATGACTTCCTCGTTGGAGTAGAATCTCTTTCCTTGGAGCATTTTTTTGAGGTCTGCAAACAGGTAGTAGTCGCTGGGGGCCAGATCCGGTGAATATGCTGGGTGTGGAAGCAATTCGAAGCCCAATTCATGCAATTTCGCCATTGTAGCGAGCGACTTGTGACACGGAATTGTCTTGGTGAAGGAGCACTTTCTTCTTTTTCATTTGGAGCCGTTTCTCACCGAAACGCATCAATTGGACAATGTAACGTTCGCTATTGATGGTCTTACCTTTTTCAAGGTAGTCGATGAACAAAACTCCATGAGCATCCCAAAATACTGAGGCCATAACCTTACCGGTCCACATTTGCGTTTTTGGCCGCTTTGGACGCTTCTCACCGACTGCAGTCCACTCGGCTGACGACCGCTTTGACTCTGGAGTGTAGTGAAGGATCCAGGTTTCGTCCATTGTCACATACCGACGCAAAAAATCCGGTTTGTTTCGGCGAAACAGCTTCAAACAGCACTCAGAATCAACGACACGTTGTTGTTTTTGATCCACTGTGAGCAAACGCGGCACCCACTTTGACAACAGCTTCCTCATAGACAAATGTTCATGCAAAATAGTGTACACACTGCCGTATGATATCTTTAAGGTGTCAGCTATCTCACGCAATTTTAATTTACGGTTTTCGAAAACGATTTGGTGGACTTTTTTGATGATTTCCGGGGTAATTGCCTCATTTGGCCGGCCAGAGCGTTCAGCATCTTCAGTGTCTGTACGACCACGTTTAAACTCAGCATACCACCGACAAATGGTTGTTTTGGATGGAGCAGATTCCCTGTAGCACTTTTCAAGCCATTGCTGAGCTTACACTGTGTTTTTTTTCATCAAAAAACAATGATAAATCAACACACGAAATTGTTTCGAATCCATTATTCTGAGAATATCAAGACGAGCGTCACTTAAATCACTGTAACTCATGGACCAAACATCAGAATGTCATGAAATTTTGACAGGTATCTTTTGAAGGTTGGTACTTATGAAAAATCATACGGAACTTTTGTTGGCAACGCCATCTATGTGTCAGTCCCGGGACTTATTGATCCACGTATTATATGTAGTTTTGTAAAAAATTTACATTGCAATGCACGTCTTACAGTATAGTAACATAACCAGTGATCATATCAAATCGTACCTTCAGGAATAGCAGCAACAGCGAGACTGACCCCAATCGTGAACATCTCCCCGATGGGTTTCCCTTGCAGGTAACCCAGCAGCATGATTGCGGCGATAATGCAGAAGGAATAGAGAGAAAGCTGTGCACCCAATGCGTCCATGGATCGTTGCAGAGGAGTTTTCGGAGCCTCTTCAGCTTGCATCATCCGGAAAACTTCACCGAATTCGGAACGTTCACCCGTGCTTACAACAATTCCCTGTAAATAAAAATGAAAGCAGTCTCAGTGACAAGAATATGTATAAAGTAATCCCATTTCTGCAGGAACTGAGAACCTTTTTATGCATTACCCCAAACAATATTTTTACTCAAATGTAACCCATTTGATTTGGAAGGGAGGAAATCATATATTAACCAGTTTTCTGCTGTAACATTTTTGAAATACACAATTCAATTAGTTAACAGCATCAATTTGACGAATCAAAAACACGAACCTTGCCGTTGCCGCATCGAACCAGAGTGCCCATGAAAGCGATATTCCTCTTTCCGCTGGAGTGTCCGCCGCCGTTATTTGGCGACCTGAGCATCGGCACCGTAACTTTCTGGGCGGGTTCCGTCTCCCCGGTGAACGAGGATTCATCCACAGAGAGGTCGTTCGCTTCAATCAATCGGATGTCCGCCGGTACTCGGTCGCCAATGTTCAGAAAGACTATGTCTCCCGGGACCAGATCTCGCGCCAGGAACGTTTCCAGTTTTCCATCTCGAAGGCTGTAGAAAAGGATTAAATAGATTTCATATATCAAATATAGGTTATGATGCCTGAAGATTTTTGGATAATTTTTAACTGGGGATCTTTTGATTTTATTGCGAGTTATCCAAAAAAATATTCAGTACAATAATACAAAACCTAATATTTTTTAAATGAGAGGTGTTCATAAGAATCAAATAACAACAAAATGTAACAGGGAAATTTATGACTTTGACATGATTCTGATTTTAAATGTGTGGATTTTTGTGGGATAAAATATCCCATAATGTATTACTGTCCATAATTCAATTATTACAATATTACTTCATTTGATATTTTAATTATTATTATACAAAATAACAAATAATTTACCAATGGCATGATGGCGGTACAAGCTTTGTCAGCTCTTCAAGGGATTTTTCAGATCTGTATTCCTGGACAAAGGCCACGGTCACTACGATGATGATAGCCACCGTTATGCTGACAGCGTCGTCAAACTGTTTCATGCAGATGCTGACGAATGCGGAACCTGCAAGCAATGCAACATATTTATACATATGATCCGTTGAAAGCATCCAATATGTATGCCACAATATATAAATACAACAATACATTCACAAAAAATTATTTGATATATTGTTTTTATTATTATAGTCAAAAAATATACATACTCTTCATGAATTTTGTCTCTTTTTATGAATGTATCACGCGACATTTTCAGCGTTATATATAAATTTTAGATGTAAATACTTCGAGGGCCAACACAAAAAATATATAAACTAAAAAATAATATTTGCACAGCCCTGAAACAGCTGTTCCACTTGAATGAGAATAGTTGAAAAAGTTGTGAATTACCAATTAGTTGTGATTTCCCAAAAAAATTATATGGAAAAGTTCAACAAAGAAACTTTAAAAATCCAATTTCTACATGTATCGAATTTGAATTGTTACAATTTTGTACGATTCCACATGGTTTGTCACTAACGACTCGGGTTTCGCCTTTCAGCATCTTCAGGCATTCTATCACACAGATGCAACAGAACTGACGCCATGATGCCGAAACTAGATGCCAAAAGGCAAAACCCGGGTCATTAGTGACAAAACATGTGGAATCGTCCAAAGTTGTAACAATTCAAATTTGATATTGAAATTCCATCAAGCACCTTCAGTCGATATCATAAATTATACATGTATCTAATTAAATTGTTCAAACAATGTAAAATTGCACAAATTTTGTCACCGAGTTTCGCCTTTTGGCATCTTCAAAAATTCTATCAAATGGGTACTATCATATAGTGGGTATCAAATAGAACTGACAAAACACGAAGAATTGTACACAGTTTCAACAATTAAAATTTTATGTATGATATCGATTGAAGATTCTTGATGGAATTTAAATACAAATTGAATTGTTGAAACTTTGTACGATTCCACATGTTTTGCCACTAACGACCTGCAACGTCACACGGATGCAACAGAGCTGACCTATTAAGTTCATCAGAATACCTGAAGATGCCAAATGGCAAAACACAGGTCTTTAGCGACAAAACGTGTGGAATCATGCACAGATTCAACAATTCAAATTGTATTTAAATTACTATCCAAAAACTCCAAACAAAAACAATAATAAATATTTCATAGATAACAATTTATTGCAGCTTGATAAATTGAAATTTTACCAAGCAATAAAAAACAGTGTCATAAATGAACCAACTTTTATACGCAAGTGTAATGTCAGTGATATGTCACGAAATTAATTGGCGGCAATTACAATGATGACAAAATGGGCAGGCAATGCAATATTGAATGAAGCGCAAATTGACTTTAACGAGTGATACTACATGATACGGCGCAATTCAAATCAATTGTCAAACTACAGTGAAATCTCGATTCCAAGTTTTTTGAAGGGGCACTTAAGAAAAATTACTTAAATAAATTATAAAAACATACAGTACCCCCCTTTAATTTCCGAAAATTGGGTTTTACAAAAGTGTACTAAATATGGGAGGGTTGTATATTATTGTATATTAGTTAAATCTTCTTTATTGAAATAATTCAACAGTGTTTTAAGCTTCTTCCTGTGAAACTCTTTGTTAAAGACAGTCTCCAGACATTTGATCGAACTATATATTTCATCATTAATTTCTTTAGATAATAAGTAAGATTTAATGTGCTCAAACTCTCAAGTTGGATTGATTGGATGAAAAGATTTCAGGATCTGACATTTTCGAAAGATGAAGAATTCTCATCTTTTACCTCCTGACATTACACTATCCATGATATATGCTCAAGATTTATTATTTAAAATGTCCTCTGAAAATAACTGGTTATGATTATTTTATTTTATTTATTTATTTGGTACATACACATTACAAATAATTACAAATTATAAGTTTATTGCTTTTGCAAAAAAGAAGAAATTACATGAGATTGGTTCAATGAATCGACAATCTCATGAAGAAAATTCTTATATTTCATCACTAGATGTTTAATCGTTATTGGCCAAATTGAAATAAGTAGGTATTTCTTAAAAAAACGCAATTCTATTTCAATGACAGTTGATTACTATTTGTTGTAAAACCCTTTCAATAACGACCCACTAACAAGATCGTTAATGAAAATTATCACAGGCAATTGTGTTAATTGTTATTAGATAAATATCATTAAATTTGTTTTATCTGCTGTTTAGTGCTTGCCTTAGTTAGGGTATGTGTTTTCCAGTAATTAATACCTTTGGTATATAAACGATGCTAACTGTTTAATGTACTCAGTTCTGTAGCAACCGTGTGATAGAATGCCTGAGGATGCCTGAAGATGCCGAAAGGCGAAACCTGATATCGTAAATTATAGTAACATTAATACTTTACAAAATAGTATTTGTCTGAATTCACTTTCGTATCCGTGGAATATGTAGACATAAATAACAATCCAAGCAAGCTCATGTAAAATCTAATTCAATACATTAAAAAATAGTAAATCGTAAATTTATAAAATATAATTTGTAACTAAAAATAAGAAAAAAATTATGAATTCCATCTCTTTTTAATGTATATCTCTCTTCCGTCTTATTCTAAGTGTATATTTGGTTATTTGGAAATTTTAGATCTTAATAAGTAAGATTAAAACCTTATAATATACGGCGGCTGACAAACATCATTTCATAGTCTAATTAGGTTTCTCAGAAAAGAATTATGATATGCGGCAAGCCATTAAAGCCGACGGGCTGTCAGTGTCTGCCTTGAATGCGATTATGTAAACTAGATCACCGTAAACACTGTCAGCAAAAAAATACAGATAAGCTAAATGAGTAGTATAAAAGCAAACGCGATATTTAAAAAATAAACAATTTTTTATAGCAAAGATGGGCATACATAAGGTCAACCAGATCCACGTTTTATAGTTTTATATATATGAAAGAGCCACATCATATTAAATAAATTTAAATTTAATTACATTTCTACAAAAATCTGCATTGCTATTATATTATAATCATTTTAACTGCAAATCTGTTATACGCTTTAAATGATGTTTTTTTTTACGTATCTTATCACCTACTGCATTACACTAACACAAGAAAATGGAAAAATAATATAAAAATATGTTTAACACTGTGAAAAATATTGAGTAAATGTAAATGCCAATTTAATCAATAAATATATATATTTTACAAGAATTATTGGAATATCTTCTCCGTGGCTCAGCAGGGAGCGGGTTAAAAAGCTAATTTTGGTATTGAAATATAACCTGATTTAATTTATGATATCGACTGAAGGTGCTTGATGGAATTTCAATATCAAATGCGAATTGTTGCAACTTTGTACGATTCCACATGTATTGTGACTAACGACCCGGGTTTCGCCTTTCGGCATCTACACGCATTCTATGATGAACTGAACAGGAGAGTCCTGTTGCATCCATGTGATAGAATGCCTGAATATCCGAAAGGCAAAACCCGGATCGTTAGTCACAAAACATGTGAAATCGTACAATGTTGTAACAAATCAAATTTTATATATATTTGCATATATGTGCATAAATTCCAGTGACACATTAGCTGTATTATACTGCACTGACCCAAGAACATGTGGTCACATGTGGGCCCCACATGGAATAACAAACATCACAGGTATAATAATGTTTAAGCAGTGCTAAAATTTTCGTTAGCTACAATTTTAGCATACAAAATTGTTTGCTGTGTAGACAATATTATTAATAATAAACAGTTTCATAGATTCCTTTTTTTATAGCTTATCTAATCTCTTGAATGGAATTGCTTATTCAATTAATCCGACGTTATATTCTGTCATAGAATATTATTAGAACAAAATCTAATCTATCAATCAAATGATAACTGTAACACCGAAGAGAATATGTGTGTGACATTCGAGGCATCTAAAAGCAAAACCCATAAAATCACCACTTAATAGTGTGTTGTATAAAAATATGTCACAATTTTTTCATCCGTGTTATGTAAAACAGTGTTGTATAAAACCGTGCTATACGATGCCTAGGTGTAATTGAATTCGCGTAAAAAGAGGACTGGGTGTAGTTCAAATAATGATGGGAGCTATCAACGCTATCAACAGCCGTATATAAAATTGTAGAGCCAAATATTTAGTTATTTTCACCTACAAGATTCATTTGTGTTGTCTCATCATCTTAAAATTGTCCGATATATCGGGCCAGAAAATTCTCTCACTACAGATCTGCAAGCCACAAACAATTTATTGCGTGGACACAAGTTAATTACAGCAATAAAATTTGGCAGAAGGAAAACCATTCAAGTAATAGAGAAAGTGACGATTGGATAGTTTCTATTGTCATAGGCCTTTTTTTAATTTAACATTTGCGTTAAACCACAAATGCCTCCTTATCTTATCACATAGTACGCACATGCCAGGCTCTTCAAATGTCAGGAAAATTAAGTCTTTTACATGTGACGAAATAGAATAATACAAACTAAAAATAAATCTACAAAACAAAAAATTTTGAATTAATTAGAAAAAAGGATTAAAATGTTTCTTAACCTATTCTTGATGAACCATATGGCAGATATTCTTTCGGACTTTTAAGGTGTTAACTGCCACTTCTTGATGGAAACGCAGCACGAATAACGTAGCACGCAATTAACGAAGCACGATATTTTAAACAATAAAAACACATTTTTTAGTCACGGTGAAAAAAAATAGCAATGTATTTTAGTTCTACAAAATAATTTTTTTAAATATAGTTGATGGCTATTTCGGCTCACGCCATCGTCAGAACTATGCTTAAACTAACATTTACTTATCTATATATAGCTGTGTTGAAAAGGTGCACAATACATCTTATCTCCTGTTTTAACGACCTAGCTTGTTTCCTGTTCGCAATAAAACTAACAATTGTAAATGAAACTAAAAAGGCGGCTATATCAATAAGTTTACATATGGCACGGAAATGGTCCATTACCGAAACAAAGAGACATCAGATACATCAATCAGCGAAGTCAATAATGGAGGCCGACATATATTAGTTTATTCGTTAAGAATCCTTTGTGATAGTTGATATCTATTGATCTCCAGCTGTTCCAAAGCTTACTACAAAGATGCAAACACTTAGGCGCTGAGTTTGGATTTATATTATGTTATTCCTTAATAACGTGATTAGCGAATTGTGAATCTGTTCTTTTAAAGTTGAATAATCTTTTTTTTTTTAAATAATTTTGTAGGACTATAAGATATATTGCTATTTTTTTTCACCGTGTTATAATGGAGTTCTACCGAATGAATGCCAATTCAATCAGTAGAAGATCTTAGTACATCGGTATATCAGTTGATAATGCTCGCGATGAGCGAAACGTAATCAAAAAATATATTGTGAAAATAAGTACGAAAAGTGTATTTTTATTACTTAAAAAAAAAGTATATTCTAAAGCTAAATAATGAAATCAAATTCGTTCAGTATTGTTGCTTTTAAGTATATTTATTAGGGCTGTGGAGTCAGAGTCGTGTTTTTCTTTGGCGACTTTATTTTTCCACAGCCCTGAAATTTACGGAGGATATCACGAAAAAACGGGCTATATTTCAATAGAGTAGAACCCGACAGATCCCGCATATCTCATTCACTTTGTACAGTCCAACTCATTCATCCTTAGAAACAATGATGAATAGTCCGGCACTTATCAATTTCTTCAATATATCGTCTGAATATTTAGCTCATGATATAAATAACATAGACGTTAACATTCAAAATGTTAATAGTTTTTATGGTTTCATGTTTTCATGGCCCTTAAGAGTTTTAAGAAGCAATATCTATGTGCACAAGGGAAAAGGCATCGGGTTCAAAATTCGAATTTAGCTAAAGATATTAATGCATATTCGATTATTTTATTTTGTTGGATAATACAGTCGGGCCCTCGACGCGGCAACAGAATGATAATTTGGCTCGAGAAAAAAAGGTTGGCCGAGCCTGCTTCAAATAATCATACTGATCAAATTCTCTTCCAATACATGACTGATAGAAAATAGCTCTATTCAAAAATATCAGAATGAAATAAATTTTTACCAGTTAAAACTATTTTTGTGTGCGTGTGGACAGTTTTTGGCCCGGTGACAAACACAATTAAAATTAGGGAATTCGGTTTAGAGTGAAAGTGTTCTCCGTGCATCTGCCGTTATGAATCACCAGCTGAGTCGGCGGGAACGACAGACGGAAAGGATATTATACTTGATAATCGAGCTACGCACAAAATGACAAAATAAAAATCCAACCCACGCATATATAAACTTAACGTTATATTGATTACAGTAATACTGAAGATATACGCACCGGAAAGATTGCTTTAAGATTAACACTAACAGACTGCTAACATCTCAACTGTAGAGATTTTCATTTAAAGGATTTTCCAACACTAAAGACTTCAAAAATTGATTGCGTAGTTTTGATATTAAAATTGTATTTACTTCATTCAGATATATTATTTCGTAGGATTGCATGTAAATTATATTCACAGTTCTCACGGTGTTTGTTTTATATACCTTGTAATTACTTTTCAGGTGTTAACTGTCACTTCTTGATGGAAAGGCATGATATTTTAAATAATAAAAACATATTTTAGTACTTATTTTCACAATATATTTTATGAACGAAACCGGTCCTGATCAACTATCATTAAAATGAAATTCAATAATTTTAAGCATAGAGATACCTACTTATTTCAAATTGGTGGGTAACAATGGGAATTAAACATCAGGTGATGTAATATAGAAATTTAATTTACGAGATTGTCGGCTCATTGTACTAATCTCACGTAAGGAATATAACAAGAGGAGTATTATGGGAATCGTGCAAAATTTAAACAGTTCAAATTTAATATTAAAATTCCATCAAACATCTTCAATAGATAAATTACTAAACATTGTTTTATTTAGATAAAAAAAAATGTTAATTATTACAATAAAATGTAGTTTAATTTGCACTCATAATCGTCATAACTATGTTCAACATCCTGACTGCTCACGTCTCAATTGCTGAGACGACCGATCGCAGGGTGTTACCAGTGTCAAAATCTGTTTTATACAAGTTCATTTAACTTAAAGTACTACTCAGTTTGCCTTGTTTGTTAATCTACGTTAAATTTGTTCGTTACCAAAGCACCTGAAATCGTATGTGAGATATTCGCTTTGGAATATCATTTACGTAGCCCAGCTGTTAACAGGTTAGTCAGTGTATCACATTCACCCAAGGGTCTTATTCAAATAAGATTATATGAAAAAGTCGCTATGATTCTAGTTATTAAGGTCATCAAACTTTAATAACAAGTAACAAAAGGTAAATTGCATTAATATGTATAACGTTGTACATTCATTTGCATTAATGATAAAAAAAAACAGTCTATCAAAACAAGAAAGATAAACAAAAAAACACTTATTTTGCAAGATAGTTGGCTGGAGGAAGTGTTAAATTAATTCAAGTAACAATAGGGGAATACTAGGTGAATTGAAACTCTATAAATACATTGTAGTTTTAAAATAAGTTTGTTCAACACCAATAGTGCTGAATTATTTTTTTAAATAATCAGTGTTGAAACATGTTAAATGTGGTATGATGGAAAAATAGCCAATGTATTTTAGTTATACAAAAATTATTATCTATTTTGATGGAATTTCAATATCAAATTTGAATTTTTAAAACTTTGTACGATTCCACATGTTTTGTCACCAACAACCTGGTTTTCGCCTTTCGGGATCTTCAGGCATTCTATCACACGGATGCAACAGAACTCACTCGCCAGAAAGTACAATCGTACAAAGTTTTAACGATTCAAATTTTATATAGCTTATAATTTTTTAGAACTAAAATACGTTGGCTATTTATCCAGCATATTAAAATGCTCAGGACCATCAACTTACATTTATCTTCTTTAAAATATTTTCTTAGTTCTTAGACCATTTGTTTAGTACACATGGTAATTATCAACTCTAAATTTGTACAGCATAAATAGTCTTGTTTTAATTTGTATTGCATCAGTTGATAGTGTTCTCGATGAGCGAAACAGGCCCTTATCTGGTAAACGTAAAATTGTGAAAATGGTACAAAACACTGTTCTTTTAGTTGAATATAATGCATTTCCACCAAGATGCGAGCAATTACCCGTTAAAAGTGTTCAATTTAACTGTTGTGATCAGCCCCGCATTACCCTATTTCACGCAAATTAGATATTGACTTAGTGGTAAGGATTACACGTCGAAAAAAATGATAAGTTCTCAAGACTATTTGTTCAAACATACATTGAAAGATGTTTATTTTATTTCTTGCTTGCAACACCGGTCTACGGAAAAAAAAACAGTGATCAGCTGCTGTTTTTCATCAGATTAGACCTTGAATTTTTTCCAACACACAAAAAAAGACATTTGGCATTACAATTGACAATTCGTCAAATAGTAAAAAGCAGTGATTCTTAACTGAGGGTAACAAAAAAGTGTTCTATGCAATTAGACAGCACTGAAACGCCCCAAAGAGCTAATCTATCTGTTCAAACGCTCATGTTTATTAATTTATGATATCAACTGAGGGTGCTGGATGATATTTCGATATTAAATTAAAAATTTTGAAGCCGTATACATTTTCACTTGCTTTGTCACTATGACCCGGATTTCGTCTTTCGGCATCTTCAGACATTTAGACAAAAAAATAGTTTGCATTGCTTATATACAAGATGAATTATATTAGAAAAAGTATAGAGCTATGAGCTAAATAGATATGTATCTGATTTAATTTATGATATTGACTGAAGGTGTTTGATGGAACTTCAATATCAAATTTTAATGGTTGAAACTTTGTTACTTTTATGGCGTTAACTGTCACTTCTTGGTGAAAAGGCATGATTATATTTTAAATATTAAAAACACATTTTTGTACTTATTTCCTTGATATATTTTATGATCAGAACCGGTTTCGCTCATCAGTTGATAATGCTCGCGATAAGCGAAACCGGTCCTGATCATAAAATATATCGTGGAAATAAATACTAAAGAAAGTGTTTTTATTATTTGAAACTTTATTAATTCTGTTGCATCCATGTGAATAATGCCTGAAGATGCCGAAAGGCGAAACCTGAATCGTTAGTGACAAAACACGTGGAATCGTACAAAATTTCAACAATTTAAAATTAAATATATCTGAAATAATTTTGACAGCTTCTTGGAGTTGTGAGATTTTCACAATAATTAACTACCATCAAAATGCGATTTGGTAATTTTATTCACAAATTCAAATTTGATATCGTAAATTATATTATATATATATATATTTCCGTTTTGGTATATATGTATGTCCACAAATTATCTCACAAAAAGTTGGCAACCCCTTACCACGACTGGAAAAAGATTAGCTAACACTGGAACCATTCTTATTAAATTTAGCCCCCAAACGAATCAATAAACGACCTTACAAGAAAAACTGTGTTTTTTTTTCACAGTGTAACAGAAGAAGCAACGTAAATGTGAAACCCATTTGTTTATCAATAGCTGTAAACAATATTGTTGCCTTTTTTACGAAGATAATTTTCAAAGAATCAGGTTATGTTAGATAAAAGGTAATTTATTTAATTTTCTCGGTGTAAGCAATTACTTCATACTACCTGAATAACGTGATAAACAAGTAAACGTTAGTCGTTAACCCTTAAAGGACCATGGCCGCAAAATATATAATATATAAAAATCAACGTGTGTTTGTTTGTATGTATGTCCTTTATATTATGTATAGAAAATGTTTAACACTTTCAAAATATCTTCTTTCCACCCTTGCAAATGTTTCTGGATTACAACCACATGGCAACACATTTGAAAAGTTTTTTAACCATTACAAAAACTCTTACAAGACCGTCGACCATGTGGCACTTTGAAAATGACATACAGTGAAACCTCGATTTTACGTTTTCCAAGGGACCCTGAAAAAATAACGGTAATTGCGGGAAACGGTGAATTCGGGAAATCTTCAAATAATAATAAACAAGTAAAATCGTAAAAAAACATTTATTTATTAGTTACTTGTACATACTGTAAATAAAATTTATTTTTTAAAAATGTTAATTTTTATGGTACTTTAATCGGAACAAAGACTTGTTACTAAACCTGTGACTAAAAGTTTGTATGTACAGGAATCATTATTACCATGAATTTTAAACAACTCTACATTTGCATCATAAACAATAATACGCGTGTGGTGGATTTCAACCCAAAAAATAGCACACGCATCCAATGCATTACATCTAACCTGTACAGCGGATTCCAACGTGTCTAGACATAACACCTGCACTCGGCTGTGTCAAGCTTGCTTGCCGAGATACGGAGAAATATGCAATAAAAACGGAAAATCGGGATAATATTTGTGACGGGACCAAAATATTTAGACGGTTTATCGAGGAAATCGGGGAATTGGGAAACGGTCAATGCGGGATTATTTAACATTGTTCTTATGGGAGTTTGACGGGACTATAAAAAATAAGTGTTCCAGCCGGGAAAATGTATTATGCGAGAACGGTTGATCGAGATTCCACTGTATTACCAATTGTTCATAAACTAAATTTTATTTTGGAATAAATTATTACCTAAAAAGTACTCACCCAATTTGATTACATTGAATCTAATCAATATTGGTATTTTAAAAAGGTACCACGTTTGCTTAACTGTCACACTTTAAGGTTATGAATTTCTAATGACCTTTTGCAAACCATCATTGCAGTAGTAGTTTTAATAGTTCGCTTTGTTCCAGTGGCATTGCAACGTATGCCGGGTACTCCCTAATAATCTTACAATGTTGTGAAAATAGTACTAAACATTGTATTTTATTGATTTAAATATAATTCCTTCCCACCAAGAAGTGATAGTCAACACCTTAATCCTTTCCCTGTTGAGCCATGTACATGGTATTCCGACATTAGATATTTTAAAAAAGATTCAGCGGTATTGATGGTGTAGTTTCGAGATTGTTAACACTTGTATATTTTTGATAATTAACATATTGAAATCAGCCGTCTCAATAGTAGAAAAGTTAGCAGTCAATAGGTTAAAAGTGAAATTTATTATTATGATATTACCATGAAAAATCAAACTTTATTTCTATACAAAAAAATAACTCTTATGTTAAGTGTCAACTATAAACTCGCTACAATCTGTTGTCTCAACAGTTGAAATATTAACAGTTATAGTTTAATACTCACAATCAAATGGCGGTGTCTCCAATTTAATTTTATATATACTTATTAAAATTATTGATAAAATGCCAATTAAAAATATGCGTACATTTCAGCATTGGAAATAAAATATAATAGGAAAATGCAACATTGTTAAAACTGCGTAACGCTAATATTACAATGTGCAACATTAGGGATTTTCTTTGAAGCGACTCAATAGATTAGGTGCGAGCACACACACATTGGGTAGACGCTTACAGCTGGTCTTAATGTATAACATAGATAACCTTCCTCTGACGACAGCCAGACATTAATGGTAATAAAAAAATTAATACTTTTTATCAAGAATAGTCAAACTTACCGAGCAGCAGCAAAATGAGCGGGTTGGCAAATTGCTCGGCGTATCTCTTCCAGGCGGGGTCTTTGGCGCCGACGGTGAATTCATTTCTTCCGACCATCCGGGCCCTCGCGTCTGCCTCCCGCCATGACAGGCCGGAGCGGGGGGACGCCCTCAAGCGCCCGGCCACTTCTTCCCATGGCAATAGGGCAGCGTCAGACGCTTGCAGCCACATGTCTGTTGAAGGAGGACTCGGGGAGTTCGACGCGGTCGTGCTGGAGTGCTGTTAAGATGGAAAAAAAAAAAAAAAAAAAAAAGATTATTATTACTCTTAAAATAAATGAAAAAAACGGACTCATTGTGTAGAATTCATCAAAGTAATTTTGAGGACTGAGGAATTTGAGAGAAAATGCAGGAATCAAACTGGATTATGGTATTTCAAAGAAGTCACCAAGACAAGGTCACAATAAGCTTAAACAATGATGATGTATTTTATTTCAAAATGGAATCAGGGTTACAGAATAATAGTTTCTTAGCCTGTTCCTCGCTAACCCCCAAAAATAAAATGATTAAGAAAAATTCTCAAATTTTTTTCATTATTTTAAAAAATATCTAAACATATTTTTCCTGGATGTAATTTGTCAACTTAGACGAGGTATTGAAAAAATGTTGACAAATGCATCCAAAAGACACGTCCCACGTCTACCTACTATCATTCTAGGGCGATCGGCTTTGATCCGTATCAAAGAGCTTTTATTAACCTTTTTGGGGAACACTGTAGATTATTAGTAAACTGTAAATGTTCAATATATTCTGCCTAAAAAAATAAATTTGAAGCCAATTATCGGTCCTGTGGGACAAAAAGGGTAGAGGTGTAATTTTGTATTTGCAAAAACTTTATTTTACATGCCCCGTCTACACTATGTCAAGATAGTGTTTTCAAAAGCAAACTAACAAATAATATCAGTAAAAAGTTTAGATACCACTGGTAAGATATATCTTTTTCCTTTTTATAAAACAATTGATTTGGCAGCCAATTTCTGATGAGCAAAACCAGCGCTGATTGTAATAAATAATCTTGATATATTGTATTGTCTAATGTCTTTCCACTAAAAATCGACGGCTAGTAACACCCAATGTTATTTATTAATCCACTGCTGATGCTTCTCAAACAACCGAAACACAGGTCACATCCAGTAACACACCAAGTGGAATAATCAAAAGTTGAATTTTTTTAAATTTTATCCAACTGGTTTTCTAGTAGCAGAAGAAGAAACTTTACTAAATGTTTTTAAAACCCCATAACACCCACCATGAATCCTGGAGCGTCCAGTAGTGGGCGGTAGGGACCAAGTTGGCTACGACTGTTCTAAAGTGTAGAACCAGCCTGTCAGTGGGGATGCCACTTGAAATAGCATTGACAATGTTGCTTGGGTGTTGAGATATTCCACGTCCACAAGAGTGAGTTTAGACAGAACATAACTTTTTGTGTATTAGACTTAGTTGACTTCATTGCAAATTTTGCACGTTGCCTTTCATGAATAGTTCCTACGTTGCAGAAACAATATATTATATAAGCAACATATAAAAATAAATAAATAGTTTCAATACCAAATTTGAATACTTGAAACTCTGAATGATTCCATATGTTTTGTCACTAATGACACAGATTTCGCCTTTCGGCATCTTCAGGCAATCTATTACATGGATACTACAGAACTGACACACAATAAATAGTTAGCATCCTTTATATACCAAGGGAGTAAATTACAAAGAAAAAACACACACCTCAAGGCTAGGATCCAAATTAACAGCTAAAATAAATTTAAATAATATTGATTTAATAATAACACACACCCAATTGCCTTTGATAATTTTTATTAACGCTAAATACTATAAATGAGTCTTTTATGAAAGGAATCTACAACAAATAATAATCAGCTATCATTAAATACAATTGAGTAACTTTTAACTTAGAAATACCTACTTATTTCAAATTGGCAAATAACGATGAAGACTGGAGATGCCGAAAGGTGAAACCCGGATCGTTATTGACAAAGGAATTATACAAAGTTTCAACAATTCAAATTTGACAAAGTTATCAATTTAAATTTTACACTACATATAATCATTGAGCTAAATGTAAAAAAAAACTTCATTGATGTAGATTTTGTTTGCACTGTTCAAGCCACAGTACGGCTCTTGTATAGTTGATCATAAAATATGCATTTGTCATAACATTGGCAATGAAATTTCAATAAAACATTACTACTATAATTAAGATGATGGAGGTAAATTATAAACGAACATCGGAGATAATCTATTACACTTAAATGTGTACATGCTTGTGTACAATATTTATTTACATTTCGAAGGCAAAGAGGTTATGAAACAGTTTTAACCCTCTGTATGCTAATATCTCAACTATTAGGAAACCTGACTGCAGTGTGTTGATAAATGCTATGGAAAAATTTAAGTGTTAACGAGGTTAAAACTTTCGAGTATTTGTAAATTTGCGTCTCAAAATATAGCCAGATTATCTCCATATATTTGTTACAAGATTATAACTCAGGGAGGGAGTAAACTTTTCGAATGAAGAGTCAAATTCAGAAATTCAAAATGAGGTGGACCGCAGGTAAATTATCATTTTTATACCTATTTACTATCATGAGTTTACTATATTTATTTACTATGAGAGTTTTCATTGAGGTTCATGATTGAAAATGTTTGTTCACATATATAGGTTGATCCAAAAATAAACTTTTTTTTAACAACATCTTAAAGCTGATTGAATTTGTCTGAATCAATTGCATTTTTTAAAAAGGAGTTACAAGATAAAAATGTGAATCTTTTAATGTTGGAATATAATTTATGGCGCTCAGCACGAAATGGGTTAATTGCTTATTTGCTATATATTATAATTCATCATAAGCGATGTTGATGGGTTCGAATTTCGGTACAGACAAATCTAAAGTCGGTTTTTCAACAAATATATAATTTTCTGGAAAGACATAATTTCTAAAATTATCTCCCACTTTTCCGATGCTTAAATCAAAACCTAGCTAGTGTGCTTAACTAACTTCTAGTCTAGTCGTAGCCCTTTTTTATCACCACGAAAGAGAAATTAAAAAAGCAATTCTCATATACTCTACATTGGGTGCAAATATATATATTTGCAATGTGTATTTATCTATCGCAGGTATCTAATCAAGATGCAAATCCCTGGATAAACACGTTCAGACATTGATTTTTTTCAATCAACATAAAGGTTTGTGGTCGTTCGAATGCCTGCTGCATTTACATGTCCTCAAAAACTTTTATTCTTGTAATAGTAACACAACTATTTTTGATTTATTGAATTGGCAGTTACTTGGTCGAACTGAATTATAACTAGATGTAATTATCGAACTGTTTAGCTACACAATTAATTTTATATCTATAGATGTTGTTAATTATTTAGACTTGACCATCATCAGACATCAACATATTGAATTTTGCTCAAATCTAAGTTGTGCTCTGACTCATTTGATGAAATGCTGTTTTTCCTAGATTCTGTCAATTATTATTACATTGGATTTGTCTTATTGATTTAACAGTAAATTATTTCTCTTTACAATAAATTCTGTTAAGTTTACTAGATTCTCAATTCGTTTTGAAATTTCCTAGCACCCATATTATTAGGATCATTTGTAAAAAAATAAGTCCATCAATGTCGACATTTTTAATCTTTCATGAACTGTTTTAACATTGAATGTTGGTTCTTCTGCCTCCTTGTCACTACTGTTATTTGGCTCATTATTAGCCCAAGCAATTTCTACCAAGTTCTCCTTGTTTAGCATTTGTAAAATAAAATGCGTAACAAGCAGTAAGCCACATAAAAAATAATGGTGCCATTCAAAAAATTGCGCAAAAAAAATAGCATAAAAAAGTGAAGAGATTATATAGTTTCTTATAGATGAAAATGATATAAATTAAAATAAATTACGATTTAAAAGAGTAGCATGTTTTGAATAAAATTTACTATATTTTTTAAAGAAAACATTCATACAACTTCTAGAAAAAGGAAAACAATGGGGATATTGTAAAAATGAGTAATTCAATCAGATTGAGCTGATAAGATGTAAATGCATGTTTCCTTTTAAGAAATATCGCTTGAATGAATATTGCGGTTGTGAATATAAATTAATTTTTATGATGAACTATTACGATCATTGAATAATTGAAACAAATCACATGTATATGGGTACTTTTAATAATTTTGGAGCAAGATATTGCACTAAAAAATGTGAATAAATAAATAAATCGGATAACAGTATTTTTCAAACGTGTTCATATGCGTTTAAATGATTTTGGGAGCAGAGCAAATATTTTTCATTATTCGTATTTCGAAATCTGAAAGAGTTGATTGGCTTTAGTATAAATACGTTTAAATGACATGAAAGTATTATAACATATAGTGCGTTGTAAAGAAATGTTCTTAGCTGTCTGAAAGTAGGCGATTAATGCAGTAGGAATGTCAAAGCCGATTTGACGGATCGATGGTTAGCTAAATAATAACAAAATCGATAAGTTTGGCACTCACCACACTCGCGGTATCTTGACTGTTTAATGAAGAATCATCTATATCCAGATCGGCTTGACTTTGCTGTTGAAGTTTTTCATATTTTCGATCGGGACTGCTTTTCATGATTTGCGAAGGTTATACGTTTATACTATTCTGAGTTGGGCATTTTCAAATACACCGCAACGAATACCACCGGAGATGCGACCTAAAATTGACACATATTGCATGCGTAATGAAGTTGGCTGATGTTGGTAATGTCAAAAATGGCAGGTCTATTATCACTTCAGTATGATGCGATTTTCAGTTCTACACAATATTGCCAGTACTAAAATATAAATACAGTGAAACACTGATTCTAAGTAATTTTTCAAGGGACCATGAAAAGCTAGTCACCAAATTCAGCCAAGACTACCTTTTAATTATTTTTTTTTATTTATCAATTTCATTTTTAAAAAAGTTTTAAAGTCTTAGTTGTTTCACTTTTAACTCACATCTTAGAAAAAAAGAGGTATTATGAGTGGCTAATGGGCATTATCAATTTATTGATTTCATCCTTGTCTTAAAGACATTAACTAGTTCATTATCCTGTCCTGTTGAGCTGTGTAAAGGATATTTAATCACCAAGTACTTAATTGATTCATTAATCTTAATTCATTGAGTAATGTTCATGTTGAACAATTTTACTGATATTATCAAAACGAATCAGGCAATGTTTTAAACCAGGGCTGTGGAGTCATTAAAAAAAAAGACATGACTCCGATTCCGACATTGACCAACAACACGACTCTGAATAAAAAAAGTTTATGTTTGTCAGGTTTTTTCTACCTTTCCTATGTCCAATCCAGCATATTTTTCATTAAGAAAATCTTCAAAATTGTCTAATCGAAAAAGTAGTTGGTCGCTCATTTTTCACAACTCTACAGTCTTGTTAAAAGTTATGTTTTTGACTATCAACTATCAACACACTACAATGAGACATCTCAATGGTCGAGACTTTAGAAGCCAGAGTGTTGTAGCCATTGTCTCATTTCCACAATAATATCAAATTCATCAAAAATAAGATTTTAGATATCCTTTTACCAAAATCCTTTCATTCATAATCTAGTACTTTCAGCAGCACTTTTCAAAATAGAATATCAGCGTTTTGACGTTAAGTCATTGTCTGCTGAGCCAAAGGACTTTCCATCAACTGATTACTTTAAAAAATAATTCAGTTAGTTTGAAAATACTAACTAAAAATAAATATTTTCAGACTTGAAAAAACTCTATTTTTAAGTGTCAACTATTAACACACGCATAGTCAAAGAGTTAACAAATAAATCTGGATAGTAAATAATACTTATTGTTTTATTTATGTATCATTTTTTTATTTCTTCATCTAAAATTGAAGTTATTACATAATATGATACAGATATAAACAAATATGATCGACAGCCATAAGTAAAATATTTCACATACACAATTCATGTACTAGTTCTTTTATTAAATGACCTGTTTTAAAACATAAAATATCTACAATACAATTTGAATTATCACTGTGTAGTATCATTTCAATTTTATACAAAAAACATCAGAAAAAAGAATAAATTTGCGAAACATCCATAGACAAGCCTGTATTGATTGAATTATCTATGCGTGTTTCAAGTAGTATAACATTGCACCTAATGAAACTTTGCATACATGAATACATTTGAAATAAATTAATTTTCATTTGAATAGCTAACGGAGCATGTGACAATTTTTATAGAAGTGCTGCCTGGATCTTGAATCCTGGGCCTGGAGGCTCTTCAATAAGTGATGTCAGCTTTCCACAGGGTTCAGCTGCAAACCTTCCATTTCTGAAATTAAGGAAAACGGCTTATATTTAAAAACTCACTAGTGCAAGAAGTTATGTGAAAAGAGAAAAACATGATTGAACTTTGGGAAGCTTGCAATAGACGATTTCTGCTAAAATAAATGAAACATTGTTTCCACATAGGTGAATATGGTTGAAGGCAAAATAAAACAGTGATAGTCAAGGGATCAATATCATTAGCTTCTATGGTGGGTTCATATCCCAGTATGAACAGCAATTTATCGATTCTGTTTGAAGGCATGTTTGTGATGTTTACAATACTCGTCCCACCTAACTTTTTATTTTGACTTACGTGAATTCAAAACTCATCATTTTTAAATAAAATGATAATAAGTAACAGTAAATTTGTGAATGGATTACAATTTGCTTCGTCAAGATCTTTCAAATTCATTATAAAGTAAGTGTAAAGATACTTTAAATCATTTAAATTGTAATTTGGCTGACCGTAATCACTCAATCTGCTTCAACAATCGCGTTGGACAGAAACAGGTCTTTGAATTAATAACTGATAAAACCACAAGCAAGGATCATTCACTTGACTTAATTTTATCGTTTTGCAGGTCTTGCAGATCATGCCTTGAAAATCCTTATAATCTTACATTGTAATATATTTCATTAGGAAAATATACATTCCATGCTAAGAGCAGATGTGATTTAATAAAACGAACTGATATAAATTAATTTATTTCCACGGTGTTTATTTTAAAAGAAGTCTATACATACCTAGGTCCTGGTCGAGGCTGATTTCCTGCTTTCAAGGAGTCAATAATTTCCACAATATCTTCAGGCTTTAAGTCTTCCTGTAACAGCATATATTAAAAATTATTTTCCATTTATTCATTGTAGTGTTTTAATTATCTGAGAGCAATTTTTAATATACATGAGTGTTGCTGATATTCGAATGGACAGATTGTGATGATAAGAACACTAAAAAAAACTTTAATTTCTTTGCATTACTGTATCAGAGATCTTCTGCATTTAAATCAAAAATAAATTTAAGAAGATTAAGAAAGTTGTGTTTTATTTATTGAAAAAATGATAGTTAACACTTTAAAAGTGAACAGCATACATACCAAAGATCAACTTTTTTTTTATTTTAATTTAATTTTAAATTTAATTTTTAATATGGTGTAACAATGATAGCTGAACTCGATATAGAGCGATCATTGCCATTCTTGTATTTGTTTTTGACATGTCATATTTATCGAATTACAACTTACTGTGTTTACAAGATTATTTTACAAAAAAACAATGATCCAGCTCATCTATAATTCTTACACCATGGGTTGTGGGGTGAATAATTCCATGTTGGTTTTACGTTGGGTTAAATAATAAATAAACATGTCTATTACATAATAATCGTCGTTGACTTGAATCATGGGTGCATTGACGCAAGCTCCAAGGCATTCCACTTCAGAAAGATGGAACATGCCGCAGGGGCTGTTCTGTCCAACATCACACTTTATCTTATCCTTAATGGCTTGGAGTATTTCGTCAGACCCTCGGAGCCAACACGGTGTAGTTGTGCAAATCATGATGTGGAACTTCCCAATCGGTTTTCTGCAAATATTGTATTTATTATGATTGCATAACAGTAAAAGCGCTAAAAGTTTCTTTACTTTAAGCATAATATATTTATCATATTTTTTTTATTTAAATACATGTCTGACACCAATGTGGAGCTTGTGGGCTCTGAATGAAGACCAACTGAAGAATTTATAGTTATTCAGTAGCTCAATCTCCCTTTTAATGAGACAGTAGTGATAGAAAAGATAGAGCTAAGAGAGGACTAGTGGTAATGGCGAAATTTTTAGTCATCGCTAACATCCATCAACTTGGAACGAAATCAATCAAAAGCCAAAATTCGGATTGTTAGGAACAAAACATGTGGAATCGTAGAAAGTTTCAACAACTTAAAATTAATATTGAAATTCTATCAAGCAACTTCAGTCAATATCATAAATTATGCATCTTATAATCGAAGAAATGCAGTATATCATGTTTTTGCTGTTTTTTTTTTTACTATTATTTTATTTTAGTTTAGCAGTTCTAATTATGCTTCTGACATACCAGATTTCTAGTTGAACGCTGAGATTCTTCAAACATATTCAAAGAGCCTATAAATCCACCCCATGGAATTAAGATGGTTAAAATACAACCATAATTGGAGGAAAACTACAACTGATGTGACTGAAGAGCTCTGGTCAACGAATTCTTTCTGAAAATACACAAATTTTAGATCGAAAAAATAATCCCCACCTGATAAACATCGTGTAGAAGGTGGCTACTTCATATACCCTCATTCGGGGCAGGCTAAGTATCTCGGCAACCTTGTGCATTGCAGAGATGGGCAACCAGCCATGCTGTCTTTGAGCTAAGTCCAGCAGTGGGATCATTGCAGCACGCTTGTGGCCATCAGGATAGATCGCCAAGATTGCTTCCACGCGCTATTAAAACATATATAGTTCATTGACAAAACTGCGAGATTTGTATATTTTTAGAAATATATTAATTACCTCAAAATCACGTTTATTTAATTGTTTACTTAACAATTTAACAATTCTCAACGGTCGATAGAATTGGATTGATAGTGGACATTGTCAAAACTTTCTAGTAAAACTAAATTCTATATATCTATATAGCTATCTAGCCTTGGTTTTAATTGAATTGTATAGAACAATACAAAATTGTGTTTTTAATATTTAAATATGTCTTTCCACCAATAAGTGACAGTTACCGCCTTAAAAGTTAGACATTACCAGTCAATGAGTTCATGATGATCAGAATTTGTATTAATATTAAATTATTCACATCATTCCTCAGCATTCAGATACTTGTAAACCTTTGCCTGAACAATGGTGATATGTTTTAATTGAACACAGATTGAATGTTTTAACTATACCTTGTTGTTTTCTTTCGTGAATTCAAACACCAAATCTGGGTTATCTTCTGGACTGTCGCGATGGACAAACAAACTGTCATGGAGTTTGGTAGACGAGGTCTGGAAAGACCTCACCGCTGTAGCCTTCCACTGATGATAAAAATCAGAATAAGTGATTGAATTTCATAGTAACATCAGAGGACATTGTGTAATCGTGCAAAATAAATATTTTTATAATAAAGTAGAAGTATTTTGAGAAAAATTAATGGGATTGTATCAGCGGTATTTTCAAAAGAATAAAACTAAAAATAATCTATGGTATTAAGTATTGTCAGTGAAAATATCGGAAATACAAATCGTCTGTCAAAATGTCAACAATATATATTTTTAGGTTATGTTATATAATAATGTAACGAATATAATAATTCATTTATATGTTTGATGTGAATATTTTGAAACATTGGAATAAGTGTAATACCAGCGTCTGTGCCGCATTTTTGACACTCGACAACATTTTGAAACCGATTTAGAATATTCGACGGCCAACCTTCACTTTTAATTTTGACTTTTCTATAAGTGTTGCATTCGTGTAGTTAAATCTTTAATGTCTATTCTGGCAACTTTTGATAATGGTCATTTAAAATTTTGTGTAAGAGGAACATAAAAGTTGTCAAATAAAAATATTAAACATGTTCAAATTCATTGAGTGTGTTTCTAAGGATACTAAGAAAAATATATTGATATTTTTAAATAGATTATTTGCCCAAAAAGATAAAATCTATTTTCAATTTGGCCCTAATGATAAAATGAGTATCTATTGAGAAATTAATAACTATTTCATGCATTTAATGGAATTTTCAAGTAAATAGTCAGATACACGTTGAAGTTTATAATGAACAGTACTAAGCAAAGAGCCACCAATATTACAGATTTAGATGACGTAAAGCCTTCTGCTCTTTGTATTCCAATAATACTCGATAAACTTGTAAGAAATCAAAAGCCGCACATAAATATAGTAAAATTTTCTGAACTTACTATATTGATGATAATGTATTTTTTGCCTATGATTTGAGTTTGAATATAACTGGATTTATAAGAAAGTGATTCCTCGGTCTAAAATTGATACCCTATCATTCTCATAAAAAACAAGACCGTTATAAAATCGACACCCTATAATCAACGACTTCATTACTCCACTCTGTGTGTTATTAGATGTGACATGTGTTTCACTTCTCCAAGAAACATCTTCAGACTATATGTATTGTAAGGTTGTTCGTAACTAATGTTAAGAAAATGATGAGTGGGTGGGACTACCTTTTTATTGGATATGGAAAGAGGGTAAGAATCAAACAATAATAATTATAACAATGCTGTTTATTACGAATTGATATTTACCAGATATACAAAGCAAATGGTTTAAGAACCACAATAAGAATCATACAGGTTATCATCCAACATGTACCTAAATGAAATTTAATAGTTTATAAATAAATGTTTAGGGTTTTTTAAGCATTTTTTTAAATGTCTAACTCTTTGAAAGTGAAAAACATTCTTTATTTTTTCAATGAGTTTATTTAGTTTTTTTAATCTTAAATCAACAATAACAGCGAAGAAAAAAGAGCCTCTGTTGCAAGGTATTTTGGTTTATGGTATCTGTAATGTTAAATAATAATGACTGTTGAAAACAATTGTGTAGATTCAATTACGTCAACCGTAATTGATTGTGAACATATAGAACATGCCTTGCTGTCAAATATGATACAGAAGCTTGTACTTCAAAAGCATTCAGAGACAGATCAGACATTCAAAACAAATGAGAGTTGTAAACTCATAGATTGTGTGCAAACTTATCAATTACTAATGATTTTCGAAGACTGTGAGCTGTTTTTGTAGAATATTTACCAATGGTGAAAATTGGGGTAATTACATCAACAAACATTGTATAAGGCAACACTTATTAACTTCCAATTCCTAATGCAATATCAATGCATGAATATAATATCATTCAAGCATTTACTAGTACCTCTCTTAACATTCAAATCGGTTCATAAAAAACAGACTTATGAGACAGACTAGTACAAAGCTTTTCCAACAATAAGTGACAGTTAACATCTTAAGAAGTGATAATGGACTATGTAAAGTAAGGTTTTTTGCCATTGTAAATTTGTGCAAAAATTTTGTAAAAAATAACATTATTCACTGGGAATGTCACAAAAATATAAAAAAGTATAAAAAAATGAGTAATAATCAAATAATATAATTATACAACAAATGTCAATGGCTGAAACTTTATTTAAAAGTAGGTATCAAATAAAACTTTAAGAAATAGAGAGTAAATACCTCATATTTTTCAAGGGGTTCAAAATTGTTAATTTTTTTCGAACAACATTTAAATTGAAATAAAACGTTAGTTAACATGGTGAAAAAATAGCAATGTATTTTAGTTCTATAAAATTTAAAAGGTTTTAATAATTTATTACTATTTCGGCTTACACCTCAACAACAGAATTATCGGCATAAGACGAAATTATTAACTATATACCTTATAAATTTTGTAGAACTAAATTACATTGCTATTTTTTCTCTATGTTTTAATGAATTTTCTACCAAGTAAATGCCAATTCAATCAATAAAATTTCAGTTATTTACTTTCAATGCTCATAAAGTTTTTTGATGCTGCCAAATTCGGAAATGGACCCCTTACCCCTTCTGCACGGGGGGTATGTTTTAAAGACTATGGTGCAAAAAAGGTATCCATATGAAAATATCAGAAAGATTCCATTCCTTAAAATAAACTCATATGAAATTCTTGAAGCCAAAAATAAATCGAATTTATTTATTACTTATACATATTTAACATGGCAAAATACATTCATTCAATGTTGCTACTTCACAATAAGTGCATGCCTTGATATTCTAAAAAGATGTTTTACATATTTGTATCATTAGTTTACTTATAGCACTAAACTTACCTTTTCTACAGAGTTTTTCTACTTTTAACACTTTACACTAGACAAATTACACACAATTAAACTCATATTTAAAAAAAGAATACAGTAAGTTACATTTTAATGACTTGATGCCAGAGTTCAATAAAACAAGTACTCTTATATTTATTATTATCAACTATTTAAATAGTGCAATCTGCTGTTTCAATAATTGAGATGTTAACAGACAATGGGATAAGGCTAAATACAATTTAACTTGATTATGACATTGTTTCTTATAATTAAATTCATTACAATAAGTTATACACATAACTATTCACTTTATGAGCATATTCCATATATCTTTGATAAAAATGTTCCTAAGTTGCCATTTTATGCCAGACTTTGTCGGCCATTTTAAATTGAGATTCAAAACTAGAAGTGAGCATTAAACTCAAAAGAGACTCGTTTCAACAAGTCTTTTAAAGTATATTGTTTACTTTTGCAGATTAATAGATGCTTTAGTTATATATACCTTAAAATTTACGATATCGACCGAGGGTGCTTGATGTAATTTCAATATTTTAAATTTGAATTGTTGAAACTTTTTATGTTTCTACTTGTTTTATTACTCATGACTGGGTTTTGCCTTTTGGTATATTCAGTCATTCTACCACTTGGATGCAATACAACAAAGAAAACGGTTTACGCAATGGGATATACCAGTGGAATTACACAGGAAAAATGTACACCTGAAAAAAAATTTATAACTTTTGATTTGATTATGATGACATTTAATGACATTCAGAACAAATTAAAAGTCTGTAAAAAGATGAGAGATAAATATGAAATATCCATTAAAAGAATAAAGAATAGGAAAATTCTACCCTCAATTAACAAATGCAAATTTTAGGAACTATTACGAATTAAATAATTAGTATTGTCAATAGTTAGTACAAATGTAATATCGTGGAAATAACACTAAACAACGTGTTTTATTATTTAAACATAACGCCTTTCCAACAAGAAGTGACAGTTAACACCTTAAAAATGAAACAATTAAGTATTGAAGACTTTTTTAAAAATGAAAGTTATGAAGTGGTAATATAATATAGATATTGTTTAAAGCTCGCATGTTTTGTTTATTTTTCAGACTCCATAGAAACACGTAGATTCAAGATTTCACCATGGAAGATGATTGATGGGAAAAGTGTGACTATTGACTTTTTAAAAAAGTGTGCGGAACATGTAATGTGCCAATAGACACTGTTTTGAATGGGACCGTCCTATTTTAAAATTGCCCCAAACACTAACTCAGGGCACCAAAATGTCCCATTTTTTTAAAATAAGATCTATTCGCAGTAAACAATTTCAATAATGAATAAGTTGTGAACAAGTGACAAGACAGTTAAAAGTTAAAGGTATCGAAGCAATGAAAATTAGAAAAGTCATTAGTAAAAAATCACATTGTAAATTACACTCATGTTTAAAAACAAAACCAAATATACTTAAGCAGATTTGTTCATCAGAAAAATTTAATAATTTCAATATATAATTTGAATCTTTGAAACTTTACACATTTCTGTCAGTCATTCCGATCAGTTCTATTGCATCCTTATGAAAGAATGCCTGAATATGCAGAAAGACAACACCCAGGTCGTGAGTGACAAAACATGTGGAAATGTACAAAATTTTAACAATTCAAAGCATATAAATCATTGACATTTAATTGTTGGTTCCTCATGGTTTTGTTTTCAATTGAAATGCACATGTTTTGAAAAAAACCACACACTGAAAAAAATGTCTTTTTTTATATTTTATTGTGTGTTAATTATTAATTTTCTCTTGTATTATTTTGTAATGAAAAAACTATGAATAAATGTGCACTTTTTTCAATAAAAATTCTGTTACATTATGGATGATGTTGGGTTTTGCGGAAAAAAATAAACGATCACGTTAGTTACATCCCTATACCTTTTTACTTGATAACATATAGATTATGGATACAAGAATTTGACTGTACACTGAGTAAAAGGTTACCTACTTTAATTAAAATAAGAACTTTAACACAAGACCAACAGATGGCGTGGCCTATTTCTTTAACATAGATAAGGCATCAGAAATAATAATGAACAAACTAAACTTCAAAGTAAATCACTTGGTTTAAAAAAAATATATATGGTTCTTGAGACAAGTCTTTAGGCTCATCTTTCAGATTTATGACGCAGTAAAAGATCGGCGACTTCTCGCAACATTGTTCTATTTTGATACATATATGCTTTTGTTTCCCAAAGAATGGTGACTATGGTATCATTGGAGGTCTCGTCCATGGGGACGTCTTTGGACATTTGCGGGTTGAAGCGATAATAGGGAATGCCTGCAGTGGAGCACCATGCCCTTGCTCTGTCAACAACTCGGCCATCGGTACAGGTTGCCTAGAACAAAGGAAATCAAATTTATTACTACTAAGAATTGTCAAGATAACTTTGTTGCCAAAAAATATAAAACATTATTTCGTTTGTAACGGGCCTCGAATTGTCTCCGACTCCACACACAGCCCTGACAAAAATTCAATTATACAAAAAAAAAAAATCGTACCAAATCGACAAGGAGCGTCCCGATTTCAACAAGCCTGGAGGCCATTTTGATAGTTTCCCAGAGACTTTTGGACCATGACAAATCCAAAGACTGCATCTTTGATACTGGTACCAGACCTATGACAAAAGTCGACAATAAATTATTTCATAGCAATGATTGTAAAAGGAGATATCCAACACAATGACTTTTTACTATATACATGAAGTACTGCACTTTCGTTTGACAAACTTATCAAGATTACTAGGACAAATCAAAAATTAAGTTGTGTGTGATAGTTTTAACACAGTCAACACTATATTTTTGGATATCAACTGTTGGATAGCAACAAAATACATTCCATTATACCAATGCTTGAAACATTTGCAATCAGTGTGTTAATCATGGTTTTGTAAATACTTATGATAAAATTTAACAGTCTTGTTAATTGACAATGCATGGTACTCATTTTGTTTTTTATTTGGACAGTTAATAACTTGTTTTAAATTAATTGCATAAAAGCCCATTTTTCCCACAAAGTTCATGTGAAATTAGAATCTCTCCGCAGAAATCCTTGAGAGTAAATGGGTTAAAAACAAAAGAAACTATTCATTAAACAATACAGTGTATTGATACGTGAAATTTAGTTCCGTACCAGTTCCGCAGCTGACAACTATGGAAGCCTGCGCGGCTTTCTCTGGTTTTCCAGACGCCCGCATGGCCAAACTGTGTTCCAGAATCTCAGTTAGGGCGTCCAGAGTGGGATTGTTTGCAATGAGGCCACCGTCAACGTACATTTTATGGGATTTAAAGTAAGACGGAGCCGCTGATGTGCTCCGGGCTACTTCCCATATCAGTTCATCGGTCATCTGCGGTGTAGTTTTCGATTCAACTGTGAATTTGGGGAAAATAACAAGTGTGAACTTTATGCTTGAATAAATAAAAACAATCATTTTTAAAGAGTTGACTGTCATATATTGGTGGAAAGGTATTATATCAGGCAGGCTTGAGATGAACAAACCTGTACTGATCATAAAATGTATAAGAAAAACGAAAACAATGTTCAGTACAATAATAGCGATATTAACCTCCCATAGTGTTCACCCCGATAGAGAAGTTTCCTATAGCGTGTGCAGCAGTCCCACAAATAACACCCCTCCCTCTTATTGTATAGTTCTTATTCTATATTGTAAAAACATATTTTATATACATGAATTGAAAAAACTATTTGTAAATAGTTATTTGTCACTCAACTTCAATAGGGATATTCAAGGTCAATGACAAATACAAGGTCATTTAATCACCCATTAAAATGACACACAAATATTTGATCAAGCACCAAAAGTTACCAGAGGTCAGAAACTTTCATTGGGAGGTCAATTACTACACATTAGGAACTGATATGGGTCGAAAAAGGGAGATACTCACTGAACACTTTTATTTACAAAATGTTGATACAGCTCCCAGAAAAAATATTTTTTTAATTCAACTCTTTTAAATATCTACTTACAACTATTAATGATTTCTGTTGGCGAAGGATAATTTCTGAATATGCAGAGCTTCAATGGTTTCTGTGAAGCCAGCACACCCGTTATCATCAGTTTGGGATCCTTCAATCCTGACATCATAGTATCACAACCTTCATGAGAAACATAAGACATATTCCTTTAATCCGGTAATTAAAATAGTTTTAAAAAATGTTTTATTAACCTATTCTATACTTAGCCGCATAAAACATAACACTGAATATTTTTGATAGAAAAATTAGGTCATACATGAAATTTTGAACACTATTAATCCTTTCCACAGTAACGCCCCAACGTATGGGACGGCAATCTGCAAGGCCCGTACGCAACCGCCCCAGATGTTGGGACGCAAACATTCACACGTCGGTAATGCTGGCAATCTTTCGTATATAGGATTGATTTTGGTTTCAAAATATTGCCCAATTCGTTCTGATACTACCACCTCCATAAACTTGTCAAAAGTATTAGGTTTTAATGTTGAAACATCGATTTTTCGAGCCCGAACTAATTTGTATGAAAATCTGTCGCGCTGATCGGGTTAACACTTTATATTATTGAGTTCACTGTAACCAGCTGTCTCTGTAACAGTTGAGATGTTAGCAGAGGGTTAAAAATTAAGAAAAAATCCTACTTTTAGTAAGCCAATATCCTATACAATTCTATATATTAAATATTTATAATTATATTTTATGATATCGACTGAAGGTGCTTGATGGAACATCAATATCAAATTTGAATTGTTGAAACTTTTATGATTTTAGATATTTTGTCACTAGCGCAGTCAATCAGTACTGATGAATCCATGTGATAGAATGCCTGATGATGGTGAAAGGTGAAACCCGGGTCTTTAGTGACAAAACATGTGGAATCATTAAAAAAATTTAATAACCAAAATGCAGTGGAATCCTAACCTTAAATTCCTGCAGGTCTCATTCATTTTATATATTCCCGGATATGCATCCATTAGAACGATGTTAAATAATCCTTCATTTATCTTCGTCGATAATATCTGTCCATAATCTTAATATTTTGATCCCAACATAAATATACTATGACAAAATTATTAATATACGACAACATTGTAAAAAATATATTTAAATGTCGTACTTATAAAAAGGATCTGCAAAAATGTTTTCTGTTGGCGGACTACTCTAGGCAAAATTTTGATGATCGGCAAAGTTGCAGCAGTCGGGGGAAGATATTTATTTTGAATTTGGATTTTGGTTCACTTAGGAATCAGTTTTTACTTGATCATTGCTTCATACTTACCAACACAATTTTTGAGGATATCTTCTAGTCCTTCACTGGAATAAGGCCTCTCTCCGATAAAGGCCTTGTCTTTCAGCTTAAAGTAGAGCATCTGACATTCCTTCAATGATTTCCCGGATGCCAAAGCGAGAGCCAGTATTCCTCCGGTGCTGGTGCCAGCTATCCAGTCAAAGCATTCGATAATCGTCGTGCCCGTGTACTCTTGTAGCTCCAACAAGGTTTGTATTAGGATTAAGCCTCGGATTCCACCACCGTCTAAGCAGAGGAGCCTTTATGAAAACAAAGTAATTATTACAAATTGACATTTGCTTTTGGGAGGTTTTCATTGAAAAAATTAAGCTTGAAATACAAATTTGAATTGTTGCAACTTTGTATGATTCCATGTCTTATCACAAACGACCCAGGTTTCGCCCTTCGGCATCTTCAGGTATTCCATCGCACGGATGCAACAGAACATTGTTGAAAACCCCATTTCAATAACGACAACTCATTAGCAAGATCGTTAATGAAAGTTGTTATAGCTTAATATTATTGGATTGATATTGTTACATTATTTTCAGCTGCAATCTTTTGCTTGCCTATTGGTAAGTAGATTCCTGTTAATAATGATTTTAATGTATTATATATACGGTGCTGACTGTTTGTTTTACGTCAGTTCTGTTGCATCCGTGCTATGGAATACCTGAAGATGCCGAAGGGCGAAACCCGGGTCGTTTGTGATAAGACATATGGAATCGTACAAAGTTGCAACAATTCAAATTTAATATTGAAGTTCCATCAAGCACCTTCAGTCGATATCATAAATTAAAATACAAATCAATACAGATTATTATTAGTAGATTATACCGATTTGGTTACATCTAACTGTCAGATTTCTTGATATCTGTACTGAAATATTTAATTTGAACTATACTTCCACCTTCAAATATATACTTAATTTTGACATGCTTTTGCAAAAAAAAAAACATAATACCACATACTATACCAAAAGAAATATTGCACTTCTGGAAACAAAGAACTGTTCTAACTATTTAGACATTGTTGCACAACCAAAGTAAATGTGGCAAATTATGTTTGAGTACTAATTCTTGCAAAAATTTTAATTAAAAACTAAAGCAATATGATTCGATATCTTGAAATAATTATTCATGTAAGCTCCTATTCAAATCAAAATTAAATTGATTGAATTGGTGTTTATTTGGTAGAATTCCATTATAACACAGAAAAATAGCAATGTTCTACAAAATTTATAAGACATATAGTTGATAGCTATTTTGGCTTAGCTCTGTTTAAACGTACATTTACTTATCTAGTATGTGAACTGTTGAAACTTTATACGTTTTCACATATTTTATCATTACCAACCTGGGTTTCGCCTTACGGGATCTTCAGGAATTCTATCACATGGATACAATAGAACTATCACACAATAAATAGTTTCTGTTCGAAGGCATGGGTGTTCGTGGACGGTTAATGAAAAATTTACTCTCACCCATCCAACCAGACAAAGCAGGGTGAAGCAAGATCGGTTAACTATAATACTAATCTAACTCTCCTTTTTTTATTCCTTTTCTCTTCCGGTTGTAGAAAATAACATCTTTTACGATACCTCCATAAGGATCATTCACATTAGGAGCAGACATGGATTTAAAAATAAACTTTATCGTGTTTCGAAATTTCTGTCATGTCTTTTATACCTCTTTCATAACACTAAAAAAATTACGTACCTTCCGATTTATCTATTTTATCTAGAATACTTGAGGTATTGTGTAAAAGGTATTAGAATGTACAGGCAGCATGTTTCCATTCAATCCTGTGACTACAGAGCATCGGATTTTCATCTCATGCATTAAGATTTTAGCAGTTGAACTTACCTTCCACCTTTCACTGGCCTTTTCTCCGTGGCAGCTCTCTCCATCCCAGCAACAGTGAGCATCTGCTCCAGTATGCTTGTGGCAGGAGGTTTTGGAACGCACGTGTCGGGAGTTCCGTTAAAATCACCATTATTACAACACATCACAGTACAGCCACCGATATTCTGCGCACATCTGCAAAAATAAACAAAAAATAATTACTATACATTATGTTAACGATAAGCATTATAATGTCCTAGTCATAGGCCTGCTCTGTACTGAGCTTCGAGAATAGATACTTCCATCAGATACTGAGAGTGTGGAGGAATTATATTTTGTAGGTTTAACATGAAGATGTCAGTGCAATATTCATTCATAACATATAATGCATTATTAACACCATCTATACTTGGCGAAACTGGGTAATAAGCACTATTAATATATAATTCAAAATATTATACATAAATAAAGAAATGATTGAAAATTGAACAAACCTATTGGCTCCGGCGACATGTAAAATGTATGTCATTTTATCTGCTCCTGATTTAATATCGTGTATTAAATGTCTAGGTGATTCCCGGTTTTTATTCAAATAATTAACATCTGCACCAAAGACAACCAGCGCCTTTAATATGTCTATGAAATTATTCTTTATGGCCAAATGCAAAGGAGTGTTGCCGTCGGCATCGCCAATGGATGAGTTGGCCCCGCTATATAAAAGAGTGACAGCACAGTCGAGTCGATTTCGAAGAACCATAAGATGTAATGCTGTCTGTCCTACGAGATTGATCGCATTGATGTTGCAGCTGGCTTGTACGAGAGCCTCAATCACTTCCTTAGAGAGACACCAATGGAGAGGAGTTCCACCATATTTCATGTCCTCTCGACTGAACTTCTGCTCGCTCTCTTGGACAATGTCGCCAACAAACAATGGTGTATCTAGAAAAAAAAAATGAAGGTTTTCTTTAAAAAATAATTTATCTTAAAAATTAATAAACTAATTCAAAAAAATTAAGAAGAATGATGTTTGAACCCCAAACTTACCCTGTGAACATGGTCGGCATTCTGATCCTTGCGAGTCCCGCAATGAGCATATATTGGCATTCGCACCAGCAATCAAGAGTAAGGTCACGCAGTCAGGTTTGTCTGCGAGGCACGAGAGATGGAGAGGAGTGTGTCCATCAGCGTTGAAGCTGTTTACCCAACGGCAAGCTTCTGGTTTTTTCAGCAAACACTAGAAAACATTCAAAAACTTTTCATTATTATATTTCAATGTCGTTTTTACAAACGGAATGTCAACATAAGTTTAAAACAATTTTTGCAATGAATCTAAAAGTTAGCCGTCACTTTTTGGTGTAAATAATAAAGCACAATGTTTATTAATATTTCCACTATTTTAAATTCTCCAGATGAGGACTGGTTTTGCTCATTGCGAGCATATCAATTGACATTTGAATTTTATTTGGTAATAAAATTAATGAAATTCGACACAGGACCGGAAAAGGTTGATGATGATATTTATGTCTTTCAAGATTAAAATTTTTAATCATTCCTGTTGACCTATGTAAAAGATATTCTACCGCCAAGTATTAACCCTACCCTTAGTCTCTATTGTTGAGATGGCTAATTGCTGTCCGTTGATATGTTACACTTACAAAATATAATAGGATTAGCAGTGTTAAAAGTTTATTTGGGAGTTAATTTTTGTATCGTATTATAACCAACAACATAACACTTGGACACACATTTCCAGCCATATTCCTCAAAGGGTTAGTAATAGAATATTCAGTTTAAAAAAAAAGATTACACAAGCTTACACTCAATATGTCTTTGGATGTGATGGCAGCGTAATGGAGTACTGAACAATGAGAATGCGATAACTTGTCAACTGTGCAGCACAAGGAGAGCAACGCCTGGACTGTTGGTAAATTACCAGATTCTATTGCAATCTGAAATCATAATTAAAAGACAAATAAACCACATACCAATATATAATCATCATTGGGAGTTCTTGTTCATTTATTTAATATATTGTATATAATGTTCACCCTTATAGAAAGGTTTCCTATAATGTATGCGGAACTTTCTCATACAGCAGTCCACCCTATAGCGTAATTTTTTATAAAACACAAAATTTTCAAGGTCAAAGTAAAATTGTCATAAATCATAAATATGTACATTGAAAATATATCAACAGTTTGTTTGTTTTCGGGCAATGTAATTGGAATAACCTAACTTCAACTTCAAATTTTGTATGGCTACCTAGTCTATTATAATGTAGATTTCTTATGGCATAGTCCCAATCTCAATCATCACACGTTATGCCACTCATGACTCAGGTTTCGCCTTTCGCCATCTTCAGGCTTTCCATCACATGAATTGTTGAAGATGCCGAAAGACAAAACATGGACTGTGACAAAATCGAGATGGTAAATAGTTTTCAAAATTCAAATCTGATATTGGAATTCAATAAAGCGCCCTCAGTTGATATTATAAATTTAAATAAAGTGATTACCATAATTGGTGTCATGCCCCTTTCACTTTCAATTTCGTCTATGTGTTTTTGGACCTCGGGATCGTCAAAGAATTTGAATTTTCCTTGATACGCCAACAGATGAGCAATCGACCAGGAGCGGTGCTGCCTGATGGTATCGCAGGCCTCTTGGAGGATCAGTGTTGTACACTGTAAATCGAAACATGATGATTAACTTCAATGGAACCCAAATCAGTCATTCTCGCAATCATCATTTTCCCACTTCAGTCTTGACCAAAGATCCATGGAAACAGTGCCAATCTTTTTTTTATAATGCACCCCTAGTTTTAAAGTATGTCAAGCCGAAAATTTACATTCTGAGATGATCACATTTCAAGATTCGAGCCCCTCAGTGTATCCACTTTCACAAAGAGAACAGGGCCAAAGAAGTCAAAGCCCAGCGTTGGTGTTATGTGTGCACACATACTTGACGTGACCATTAATTTTTCCCACCATCGTAACTAATATTTTTTAAATTATTTTTATATTTTAATTATTTATGTTATTCTTTTGATTGTGATATACAATTATATTGGAAAAATGTCATAAAATTGTCACATAAAAAAAATCCTGGTTAATTTAATCTCACTCTTCTAATGGTTAAATCCATTGTAATAAAATTTACTGTAAAATTTTTTTGGAGACATACCCTTTTGGAGACGGCCAAAAACTGAGGGATGACATTGTTGAAGGCGGTAAACATTTCGATAGCTTCAGTTTCGTCATTGGATCGAAATAAGCTGAAATATTATAAATTATACAAATGCGTTATTAAAAGTAGTTCATTACTCAGAGAAGGTGTAGGAAATAATTTTATTCACTATTTTACTTCTATTACAAACTATATGACATGTCACTGGAATTAATACTCACCATTAACTATCAACTTTTCATATATAATAGCGGACACTATACTCCATTTAAAAACTCAGATGGATGATGCAATTGTAAACCTATAGAACTCCCATATTAGTTTATTTAGAGGCACAGAAATCTCAAAATAGCAATAGAATCAATTCATGCGCATCTCACATGCATGTGAAACAAAAGAGATCACATGCATGCAATATCGCATGTATGAAAAACCAAACGAGATCCATTTAATTCTCCTCGAGGTTATTGCATCACGAAACAGTCTCACCACCTTTATACCTTCACTTTAACACCGTAGACCACCATCTGACTTTTGTTTTACACATTTTTTCTATTATTTTAAATAACACATGTTTGAGACATCAATATGATACTATATAACAACACAACACACAAGATATGAATTGGTAATAAAGGGGAAAAAAACATTCTTAGAATCCTAGAAGAGTGAAAATTATACAATTGAGTAATATTTAGAGGCAAGGAATGCAAAAAAAAAAAAATAATACTTGCCAACTATATATTTTGTATCTTGGGAAGCACAAATGGTATTAAAATAATTCAACAATACCAAGAAACAATTGGCTGAATGACATTTCACGTAAAAGTAAACAAAATAAAATATTTGCCTGCAATTAACATTTTTTTATTATTATATTACCTATACGTTTCGTTAACACTTTCTGTTGGCAGTATGACATCGTATGTGTTTTTATTAGAGGAGAAAAATCCTGATGATACACCATCAGGGCTGTAGAGCAAGATGCCATTCCCACGGGCGACTTGCGCTCGCGAATGATAGGCATCCTCTTTTACGGAAAGAACTGTCGTTGGTAGAGAAGGTATGGAGCGGAGAACTGAAACATAAATGAATATTAAAAAATCACACCACAGAATAAACAGGCTAAAAACGAAATAGATTTCTAAGCTTTGGAACATTTGGATTGTTATAATCATGTTGCATACTTGGAATTAGAAGGTTGGTCTGATGATTCATAAGTCAAAGCAGTCGACATTTTTGGGAAGTGATTTCATTAATAAAATTAAATACATCAGATAGCTTACATGCGTTAAACATCTTGAAGTAATAATGATATTGGATCAAAATTTATTTACGTTGCCGTTGTATTTCGACGCGAAAAATCTTTAATACTAAAAAATGAAATCATAGCACACAGATTATTATCACGACGACCCGCGGCAACGTTCGCCTGTCACTTTAATGACATTTGTTGGTCATAGACAATAATATCATATGTTCTAAATGCTACCAAAATGATTATCACGTCATAAATTAAGAATCATTTGGAAATTCGTTAAATAAATTAATGTCTATATCTTAAATACTCCATTTCCTGATGGGTTGCTATAACTTTCATTCACTAAAATAATCTTATAATATAATTTTCTGTTTATGATGTTGAAACAAATTTTATTTTTGTGGTGGTGTTATGTGATTATGGTATTTTAAAATGTCAAATAAGCAAAGTGCTCCAATGCTAATTTAATATCGTGATAAAACACTCCAATCAAGTTGACGAAACTAATAGCAGCAACAAAAATTTTAATTTAATATTTTGTATTGAATATTTACTAAACAAATTATAGCTATAGTAATCATAAAATGGATTTTTTTTAAATAAAAATCAACGGCTGGCTACATATTATCAATATGAGAAAGTTTGCCAAATATTTCTTACGATGGTCTTCAAAATATTTTTTCTCCTATATCTCCTGATGATACCTGTACTTACGCGGAATTGATTTCATATGCTTCGACTGTGACGGTAGCATTATTTTATCACAATTTTATGTCATACTAATAATATATTTTATTTCTAAAATAGGGTAAAAATAATAAGAAATTTAACTATGTTGTTATGCATGCTTAGATCTGTTTATATGCTTGTGTTGGCTCCACACACTTGTCGAGTGTGTGGTGATTGTATTTTAATGGTGTGAGTGAAAGCCTCCAGATTTAAAAATCGAGCTAATAGAATAGCAGTCAAGCAAGGAGTTAAAACACTTGTACGATGGGAATAGTCTTGCAACTTACCAGAAATATATCCTTAAAGATAATTTGTTTAATTTAAAATGTCTCCCAATGCGCAATACCGTAGCATATGGGACTACAAATCACTATGAAATATGCTTTTGAATATTAAATGTAGTAAAAACAAAGTGTCGCAGCAGGTTACTTGAGGAAAACACAACTAATCAACTGCGATGCGCGTTGGTTAAAATTCCAGATATTTTAAGATATCAAAGTGTTTTGAATAAGTGTTTTTTGCGTGGCCCACCCAAGTTCAGTAATTTTTTTTTTGGCCCTCCAAACGATTTGGGTTAGGCACTCTTGATCTATAGGAAATTATTCCTTGAGTATGATTAAAATTATGGAACAAATTTTACTTATTTTTCATTCATTAATAAAGTGACAAATTTAATTGTGTGCTATTGTTGATCGAGAGCAATGGGTTAAATATAATTGGGCTTATTTCAGAGAAACACTGCAGGTGGGTAGGCACAGTAGTCTAGTGAGAAGGAGTTGGATTGAGAAAAAATTCAATTTGTAAAAATCAACAGCACCATTTATTTCAATTTCAAATTTTATAAAAAGGGGGGTACCTAAACACCAATGAATAGCAAATATCACATTTCTTATGTGGATATAAATCCACTCATTAGTCTTTTTTTTATTACTAATTAAATAAAAATAGGTAACCAAAAAGATGGATGGTGCGAATAGTATTCAATACCCGAATAGCACCAAATAATTACAAGAAAAAACAACAAAGCGAAACACGTGGAGCTGTGCGCCATATGGAAGGATACACCATTCAAAATTCCGAGCCCACTTGGTCATTCGAAGCTTATATTCTAAAAATTAACATCTAAACGACAACTGAATACAAAAATATTCATCTTAATAAATACAGTGAACGAAAGAAAAAATTAAGTAGTAGTAGTTGGTGGACACCTTATTGAAATATTTTTAAAATATTAATTAAATAAAGGTACAAAACCTTACTTAAATTTATACATTGTTTTATTTTAAAAGGGCAGCAAAATTAATATTCTAAATTGTATATAAATTATACATCGATGTGATTATTTTTCATCACCGAACATATTTTTGTTTTCTACAAGCTACAACAAGCACACAGGCTCAATAAAATTAAGTATTCATGTTTCAATTAAGTTTTTGTAGAGTTCTTTAGACTTCAATTGGTTGACACGATTGTAAATTATACTACATTAAAAACTGAATAATTATTGTCAGTAAAAAGAAAAAATACATGTATACAAGAATACATTTTTATGATTACTTATCGAATTGATAATGATCACTGAAAGTTCATCTTCGAATATATTTATTTATTGTAAGATATCAGTGATAAGTTTTTTTTTAAATATCATAATATTAAATTTTTAACTATAGATGAAGTTATTAACATACATATTTAAGCACAGAGAAGACTATATTTAATTTTGCAAGTACAGCAACAAGAAAGTAACACTTATTTCACGTAAAATAGCGGATGCATACTTAAAAACTTTTTTCAATGCAAAAAATATGTGTATCCATTTTGGCTACAAAATTTAACTCTTGTTTTAGGTACAGATTTTTATTTAGTATAAAACCTAATGGAATTATATTTGATGATTTTCACATAAACAGGAGTTCTGTATACCAAAAATTTTACAGTGTAATCAACTCACAAACAAATTTTAAACTGACTACAAAAAAAACTGTATTAAGTATTTATTTACATTGAATCAATTTTACTTATGAACAAATTCAAATTATATAATGATAAAATAAGGCAAAATTAATAATTTTAATCAAGGAGCTTAGCTATTAATTAATTTTCGTAGACACATAAAAGATCATTGGCTGCAGGCAAACAAAACCAGTTAATGTCTTAGTGGATAAAAAGGTTTTATTTGTGACCTGTATTAAAAAAAAAATGCTTCTCAAATAGTGATACATGAACATTTTCAGACACAAGGATTTGAAATTTATAAAAACATTAAATATTTATATTAATCGAAGGAAGCTTCCAAATGATATGTCAATATTCTATTTCATAAACATATTAAAACTAGCAGGAACATGAAACAATACAGTAAAACTAAATTTGAAGAAAATAAAAATCGACAAAATTTAAATTAAAAAAAAAAGAAATTTTTCTTCAATATTATCAAATAATTAAATTGGACGGCTGCTTCAGTGTGTTGATATTTGACTGTAAAAAATATGAGATGGTTAACAGAATTAAATCTATCATACACGAGTTAATTTTTTTATTGAAAAATAGCCAGATTTTTTTTGTAGTCTCCATACGTTTGGTTAACACTAACACTACTGAATTTATTTTTGAAATATCAGGTGAAAAATCCGTTACATTTCTCAGTAAGGTTAAAATGATTTAGTGATTTGCAACTTTGAAATTTTTTGCTACAGCAACTCTCAATGACTTTAATCCTCCGTATGACAGTTGCCACATGCATATCTGCTAAAAACTTATGAACCATTCTGTATCTACAATATTGCAGCTTATTAACTATACTTATAAGCTCACTATATTAATACACTCATAAAAGCTGATATAGTTTATAATAACAAGGCCTGCATCTGTTTTAAATTATTTAAGTTACCAACATATTATTCCTTTTTAATGTTGCCGTAATTCATAAATACATAAATATTAATAAAACTAAAACTATTAATATTTTTCAAACATTTCCATATCTTAATTATGTACAGGGTTGTGACTTATAATAAAACAAACAAAAAGGAATATTTCTTGTTAGTTGACAGCAGAATATCGTATTTTACAATGCAGACACCACCACAAAGACATTTATGAATGCATATAGATTTTTCTTATTAAACATAAACCATAGACATCTATAGAATATCATTTGATTACCAGAATTTTCAAATGTTGAATTTTTATAACTAATATATATTATATTTTGTGGTAGCACTCAAAGCGTTTACACGGAAAATTTTGCCTGATAGGTGTGAAAATCGGACTGTCTGAATGTTTCTTTTCGGACCGCCAAAAATATAATCGAACAGAGTGATTGGTATCGAACATTCGAATTCAGAGATATAAGAGGCGGCCCTGAAAAATCCTAGGGGCCGTGACTCAACTGCTCTGCAACCCGAAGCCGTGGCAGCGTTCAAGCGATTGTGTACGTGATTATATTAAGCATGTATTTCCAAGCCCTGCTAACTTATCATTACAAAAAATTGGATTATTTCTGATATCGATTAAGCCTTCGATTATGGCGACTTTTTAAAATTAATTGACAGTTTTTTGGTGTAAAATATAAACGCAATATAGCTCTATACTGTCTTCTTATAGTTATCTATATAAAAAGGAACATGTTGACACAGAATCGAAAAATTGATGCCCCACACTCAAGAGTTAATAATGATCTTGAAAACAGGTCAATTAAGATCTCAAATACTTTTGAATTTGAGGATTTTTTATCAACATTTAAGCTGGTTTTATTTTGATGTAAGATTGATCAAACAATAGTTAAACATTAAAATAATATAAAAATTATTAGTATTTATAAAAAATTAAAGGAAGCTCAGATTCATTGGAAATACATGCTTCATATGAACAAAAATTATTGCATGGATATCATAGCAAGCTAAAAAAATGGCAAATATGCTTTACAACATCCTGTTTTTTGTAAAACAAAATATACTAAACTATTAAGAATAGGAAAACACATATTATTTACGATATTAATTAACTGTGCTTAATAGTATTTCAATATAAAATTTGAATCGTTCAAACTGTTGACTTCAAAACATTTTGTCACTCAAGATCGGGGCTTCATCTATCAACAATACAACTGACAGTCAGTAAGCAGTTTGTATCGCTTAAATGCAAGAGGAACACAAAAACTACAGACCCACAGTTTAGGAGCTAAGTTTATAACTGTAAAAATTTTAATATCTGTTGATTTCATAATAATGACAATCAAATTTTGAAAAGATAGTATAAAAAATACAACCTAATGACTTTGTAATAAAAGGTTTTTACAATAATCAACTTTAAAATTTAATTCTTGGAAATATGTACATTAATTATTTAAAATAATGCATAATTGTTAATATTGCTGACTGATTGAAATAATTTCACATATATCAAGAGAAAATTACAGAATATGTCGACATTAGAAGCAATATTATTGAATATTGTCAAAGCTCTAACCAGTGACATTCCATTAGCAGGCTGGTTCTGCACTTTAGAAGAACCAACAATTCAAGTCCATGACTTCTTTAAGATAATCTAATTATTGAATTAGTGATTATTGTGAAAGCCTAGTTGAAACGATTCAAATTTAAACATATCATGCTTCATTCAATATATGAAATGGTAAGTCAACAAACTTGCCAGTTCGTTTGATGAATTGAACTTCAATTGACTGATTGAATTGTATATGTTTAATTATCTTTTTATTATAGCTTTACCGCAATAATATGGTTTATTCAAAAAATACAAAAATTTATTATAAATTAAAATTATCTTCTATCAAAGTAATATATGACAGAAAACATTCGCAGGAAATCTTAAAAGTATTAACTAATATTAACTATTTACAAATCATACATCTTTTCAGGTTGGGTACAAATGTTTTACTATTTGCCTCATGTAACACGAATTCATCTTTATATGGTGATATAATATAAGTATTTATCTTTGACACAGCTCTCGCAAAATAGCAAAAAATAACTAAATTGTGAAATTTGGTTGCATTAATATATTGGTAAGATTTTTCAGCATCAGAAAATAAAATGTGTTTATAAAATGAAGATCCACAATGGACACTCATAAATACGTTTAAGAATTAAAACATAAATCTCCATAGAGGATGTGATATTTAATGCAAGGCATACTGCATACATTTTATTCAATAAAAATGGATTATCTTGCATAATTTTTAAATTTTTTTAACCATTTGATTATGGGGGTGAGCCTATTTATTATTAAAACCTATGTCATCATGGTATTATAAATTTGAGTTGAGATGATTGCTATGTGTTGATAATTGACACTTTATAATATAAGTGAGTTAACAATGTCAAAAATTCATCTAAGAGTTTATTTTTATATCGAAATATGGCTGGGTTTGATTCGATATTTCCATAAATTTGGTTAACACCAGCACTAATCAGTTAATTTTTGAAATATTATTTATTTGGCTCAGTAGGAAACGGGTAAAATTGGATCTAAATTCTACTCTTAAAACGTAGTGTAATGCAATATTTTAGGCATAATAATTATGTCAAAATATTTTTTTTATATACATTTAACCCTTTTCTTACTGCGAGCTACGTAAAGGATATTTAAATATGAAATATTTCAAACATAAATACAGTTATTTGAATTGTTGAAACTTTGTACAATTCTACATGTTTTACCACTAACATCCTTCAGTTTCGCCAATAAAACGTTTGCATCATTTACATATGAGACAAACTACATAGGAAAAATATAGACCCTAAAGCTAGGAGCTAAATATATATCTGAAATAATAACTAATGACATAAATTTCATTAAAATTAATTACATTAATTAACAGAATTTGTTTAGTTCCTAGCGTAAGGGTCTATATTTTTTCTATGTAATTCTCTTGTAAAATTGTTTCACATTGTAAGTAAGATTCTAGAACGAATTATGTGCGTTATGGAAGGTTCCACTGTATAGTTGTTTGCAAATATACCGTAAAGATACCCCGTAATCAAATGGTTAACAGTTAACTATGTTTTATTCTTGCATTGAGATTTCATACATAAACTCTGTACAATTTTTTTTTCAAAGCATTATTAAAGATATATTATCATGTACGCCAATAACATTCATTATTGCATTAAGTAAGGCAATTTAAAAAGCCTTCCACAAAGGCCGATTATTCAACATTAAAACAAGTATAAATAATTAATAATTTAAGTAGGTATCTATACTTTGGGATAGTGTTGTATAGTTAAATAGATAGCAGCTCGGGGAGGTATTCATATATTTGTGAACACAGCATCGTGGGCGAATTGTGAAGTCTCATAAAAATATATTTTATACATAATCAATGTTATTCTATGACTACTAGGAAATTTATTTACACAATAAAATAGGTAAGTCATATCCCAAGTTTTCAGTTTACGGAGCCAAAACGATTTTAGGTTATTGTTTTTACAAGTACAATTTTAAATAAATTACAGAATAAACCAAAACTAAAATGTTTTCTTTGCACTTTGTGACAGTGTTTTTATTGCAATCAATACCAGTGTAAATATTTTTTAATTTTTAAGATTTTAACCGTCACTTTTAGAGGAAAAGGTATTATATTAAAATAAATAAAACTATTAAATTTGAATTGTTACAACTTTGTACGATTCCATATGTCTGACGAGTTCTGTCAGTTCGGTTGCATCCCGGGTCGTTTGTGTTAAGACATATGAAATCGTATAAAGTTGTAACAATTCAAATTTAATATTGAAGTTCCACCTTCAGTCGATTTCATTAATTATATAAATAAAACTATGTTAAGTACTATTTCCACAGTTTTCAAATATAACAATCACAACTATTTTCGCTCATTGCGAACATTATCAACTGATACATATTAAAACAAAACATTTATACTAAATTTAGAGTTCATCATTACCATACATACAAAACTAATGGCTCAAGAACTAATAAAATAATTCACGGGTAACCAGGTAAACATACAAAATGTATCTAAATGATGTTGAATAATTTACAAATAAAAGGAAAAATCATAAGATATATTTTGCATAATTATTTTATAAGATAATGCTCATAATAAGCGAAAGAGGTCTTATGTTTAAATTATGAAATTTTGGATATAGTATTTAACATTTTGTTTTATTTATTTGAATACAATTTTTTTAGAGAAAATATATTTCAACCCCACAAAAGCCAAAAATCTTTGAGTAGTATTTAATACTTTTAATTGTGGAGTCATTAAAGTTGCCTTTAAATATATATATTATAATGAGATTTCACTAGATTTATAATTACCAAATTGAAACATAACCTATAACTTTTTTCTAATTTCTAATTCATACAAGCGTTTTTGTTTTAAAAGTAGTGTTTTCATACGACAGTGTTTCTTGAATTGAGATCCAAGGCCATCCGGTAAATTTCATTATATATAATCTACTTAAAACTACGTTCAAAATAATATTTTCATATTGTTGACAGCTTAAAATTTTCTTATAACATTTAAATTAATTGCAATAGTAATAAATTATTTAAATAATTGATAGTTAATTAACCGGTAAATGAAATAATATATTCCATTTAGCTAAAATTATATAGAATGATTGATCTACATCCAGTATAATTCTTTAAATAGATAGCAACAACATTGTTTCCAAGCCATAAAAGTGCATTAAAAAAAAAGCTTATAAAATCGTGCATCTGGCGAATTTATGTCTTACTATCAAGGCAATAAGGTGTATTTTACTTTGCAGGTGAGTAGTTCACTTTTATGCCAACAGAGGCATTGCTGAAAAGTGTCAATATAATTGAGTTGCCATATTGATAAATATTGTTCCCAAACATGATAAGTAATTTGTGAAACGTGTCCAGCATACATGAGTACAAAATCGAACCAAAGCAATATTCGGGTCCTTGATAATATTTGAGAAAATGTCGCCAATTTAAAAAAAAAAGTTTCGCCTGCAGTACTCAAAGCAGAAACACTGCGTATTTACATATTTCCTATTTGCGAAAATCGTAATCAGGGTAGACGCAACGGTTGCTGTCGTTACTTCCATCTTTGTTGAGTTCCATATTCATGAGAAGGTTCTTCTTCTCATCTTTGACGGATGAATCTTTTACATTCGACTGTAAGCTTCCTGATTGGTAGCATGGCTGGAAGAATATAGAAAAATAATTTTAAAAAATAGCCTCACTAGAAAATAAATATATAGATACAATAAAGGAAATACAGTCGACCCACTATAGCATAGAAATTGGGAATATGTTATGGGAGGTCTAGGCACCTACACAAATTTTGAGGTTTTTTTTATGCTGTAATAATGGGTTCTACCAAGTAAGTGCTGATTTATTAAATATGTTAAATACAGTTCATCACATAGCTGGTTCTAATCCAAGAACATTAACACAAAAAATTAAATTGAAATAACACTATCAGTTTGTTTATATTCTGCAAAAATATAATTTACAAAAAGGTGAAAGCTAATTTGTTAAAAAGCATTAAAAAGATCAACCAAAAATTTATAAAGTAATTAATTGCACATTTTTATTAAAATTAATAACTTAATCATTTAAAATTAAAAGCTAAAAATTTGAATAACAATGTTATAAATTTTAGCTATCGTAAATGAAATTTGAATAGTTGAAACATTGTATGATTCCAAACGTTTTGTCACTAATGAGTAGGGTTTTGACTTTCAGCATCTTCAGGGGTTTCATATATCTTGTGTCCTCATGATAGTAGACCTGAAGATACCAATAGGCGAAACCTGAGTTGTTAGTGACAAAGTATGTGGAGTCATATAAAGTTTCAAAAATTTGAATTAGATTTTGAAATTTTATGAAGCAACTTCAGTCGATATCATAAATTATTGCAAATAAATTTCTAAAAAACCAATAAATTTCATAGTTAATTGATTGACGAAAGAAAATTTGATAAATCATTTGGATGATTAAAATGTGAAATTTCTATGAGCTTTTATCATTTCATGATTGAATTGTGTGTTTCTTGGTAGAACTCTCCTGCATTAACCCTTTGATTATTGGGGTTTTTAAGATGCATATATCGTCATAAATTTCATACACAAAATATATTGCAATATAGCTTTACAGGTGGTTATGCACATTAAATCAGGTGCTATGTTGACGATAAGTGTGATCATGGAATTAAAAATAAGATAGTGACGCAGGGTCGTGAAATTAATGACCCATAATGAAAGAGTTTGGGTGAATGAAAATAGTCATTTAGTAATTCGATAAGACTTATGACAGCTGATTACTATTGCGTCATAAGTTTGTTATTCGAGACTCGGTTCTTCCTTATGGTACAGCCAGACTTTCAAAAACAATGCTATGCTACATGGTATGACAGTTGAGGAGCATCAGTGTGATGTAACAATTATAACAAAAATAAAAACAGAATGGTAGTGTGAAGTAGTTTCACAAAAAATAAACAGGAGACTGAACAAAGAAGAAAGAAGAAGCGAAAAGGTGCAGATAAGCGAATAGATATGTTAGAATATGATAGAATTAGAAAAAATAATGATATTTTAATCTGCTGAAGCTCGGAAGAAAAGGGGATTCACATGCTTGTACCGCCACCAAAGCAGGAAATAAAACAATTGAACACGTACAGTCTCACAGAGCTCCATATTACAGCAGGTTTCTATGGAAATTTCACAAGTGGCGGGGTTCGCCCGCCTTCTTAACGGGTTAAAACTTTTGATAACAACATGCCTCTTTTTTATCCTGCAAGACAAAATATATTCACATTGTTAAATTGGATGTTTTTAATTTGGAAGGAAAAATTACAGTAAAAATTGGCAACACTGAACTGATTCATTTACTAATTCAGTGAACATTGTTTCACTTAAAAAAATACCAAATACTTCTTCTTGATGACAATACGATAGATTTCATTTTGAAAATTGTCAATGAACCGAAGACAAAAACATTATGGATATCCATGCCATAGACAAATGTTGAAATTTAATAAAATAAATTAACATTATTGTGAAACCATTTCAGTTGCTAAGCCAACCAAGCTAATGTTGTCAGTTGCAAATTAAACCATTTTTAAAAATCATTAGTCTCTATAAAGTGACATTCTTTCAATAAGAATTTTTGTAAAACAAACAGATTTCAACACTCGCTCACTCAAAATGGTTTTGAATGTATCATCAAGTTAGAAATAAGCCTCCAAAAAACTGTCAAATATAAAAATATTTAACCATGCAAAATTAATTTACCTTGGACGTCTGATGTAAATTGTCGCTAACAAGAATGTTGTGAGTAACAAAAACATACTACACGAATAAATTGCAATCATTGGGGTGCTTTGCCAATCCAAGCAGTCGCATGCGTCTTTGGTCTGCCTCAAGCTATGCACATCCCTGAATTCATCATTAGACATATCGTCGACATCTGTCTGATTGAATATATTCATTCTGCTAATAGGATATTGATTGTTTTCCATTTGGTCGTCGTCGCTGACAGCACTATTATCATCTTCAGTTATTTGACCGATATTGTTCTTTTCAGGTGCGATACTATTTGTAATCTTTAAAGAATTTTTCGATCGATCAGAGCTGTCGTTTGAAAGCCTTCCTTGATTTTTATAACTGCTATTTGCATCTTGGTTTTCGTCGGCTTTTTGTTGTGAATTGTTTAACACAAGTGTTGTCGTCTCATGGCTGTAATGAACAAGAAGGTATGTTAATATTTGTTGTAGAATCCTTTCATCAAAGACTCATTAACAGTATTTAGTATCAATAAAACTTATAACAGGCAATTGAGTGTCATTATAATTAAATCAATATTATTGAAAGTTATTTCCGTTGTTTGTTTGGATCTTAGCCTAAGGGTCTGTATTTTTCTTTTGTTATTACTCCTCTGGTATATAACCAATGCTGACTGTTAATTGTGTGGCAGTTTGCATCAGTGTGATAAAATACCTAAAGACGCCGAAAGGTGAAACTCGAGTCGTTAGTGACAAAACATGTGGAGCCCCAGCTTGATACCAAAACAGATATTCAATGTAAATATTCCTTTCTCAATTGCTATATAAAATACAATAATCTTACGTAGTTTTTATCGTTTCGGCGACAAACTGACATCTTTCACCTTTCCATCCTGGAGTACATGCGCACGTTACTTTTGCGTTTGAATCTACGGTGCACTTTCCATTGTTTAAACAAAAATTGGCACACATGTTTTCTTGGCATCTATTCCCTGTATATCCATTATGACACCTGAAATAAAAGATATATATATATTGTCACTACTAGTCCTGATGCAAAATAAAATACATTAACCTCTTGAATACCGAACATATCAACAGTGTGTACTGCACACAAAATACATTGTATATTTTTCATTGAACTGAGAGTCTGTTGCATGCATGTGATCCTGAAGACACCGTAAGGTGAAACCCGCATCAACATGTGGAATCGTATAAGGTTTCAGCAGTTCAAATTTATATTATTTATATTTATAAAATTTGTTGTTTCAGGCATTTTTTGAATTATTTCAGGTATGTATTAAGTTTGTAGCCTTATATTATATATTTTTCCTGAATGCCTGAAAATTACAAAAGGCAAAACCCGTGTTGAGGGTGGCAAAGCATTTGGATATCTACATGATTTAAACAATTCAAATTTGATATTGAATTTCAATCAAGTACCCCCGGTCGATGTCGTATATTGAAATGAATTAGCGAATTTGTATCTGGTACATACTTTTTGCATCTCGGAAGACCATTACCATCTACTTCGCAGTCTCCATTTAAGCAGTAGTTCCTACACACACTGGCCTCGCAATGCCCGCCTCGGAAGTCTTTTGGACACATACAAATCTCATCTTGTTTAACACCTTCGATCCTCTGGAAACGATTATCTCTCAAACAGTAGAGGGTCTCAATGTCTGTTGCCGCTGTGGCTTGATCGGACATCAAAGACTGAGTCTTCAGCATTTCTATTGTCTTATGAATAGTCTTATTAAGAGGTTTGCATTCGTCCATTCCCTCGATCAGTCTTACGATGTCCAAATTGACAACTACACTTGTGGGGGGCACGGAGCCAAACTGAATAACTTTCACTGCCTCCGAATGTATGTCTTCGGGATTCGACGGCTTCTGCCATAATGCTCGCACCGTTCTGTCGGTCCAGTAGATAAAGCCGTGCCCCACTGCCAAGCCGAACGGCTGATGGTCAGTTCCTACGTGGACTATTTGCCTGTTACCTCCGTCCAAGTCGGCCGACTCTATTCTGTAGTGGATCCCTTCACGGTCGTCGCACCAGAATATTCTTTTCGATCGGATATCGATTGTTAAGCCAATGGGACGGAACAAATCAGTGTTTACGATGACCGTTCTGTTATTGCCTTCTATGGTTGCGCGTTCTATTGTTGGCTGAGAGGTGTTTACATTGGTCCAATATACCATTCTGAAATTATACAAAAATGAAATGAGTCAAATGTATTAATTAAAAAACATTAATGCAGTTTAGAAATGAGAGCCAGAAAATTATTGAGTTGTCGTAAAAATTTTATTCGGGCATATTCAATTCAACAAGGTGTAAAAAATAGCCAGGTATTTTAGTTCTACAAAATTTATAAGGTAGATAGTTGATAGCTATTTCAGAACTAGATACAATATCATTAAAAATATTTCTGGTATGAATTGTTGAAACTCGTACAATTCCACATGTTTTGTCACTAACGACCCAGGCTTCACCTTTTGGCATCTTCAGGCATTCTATCACAGAACTGACACACGATAAACAGTCAGCATCGGTTATACACCAGAGGAGTTAATTAACCGCGTCAGTTGTTAAAAGTAAAATCTAGTTTTGACGAGGGCGTAAGCCGAATTAGCTATCAACTGTGTACTTTATAAATTTTGTAGAACTAAAATACATTGCTTAGAACATAATCACAATGGAGTTCTACCAAGTAAATGCCAATTCAATCAAAATATATTTGATTCGTTTGAAAGAATATATTTGTATCAAATCATACAGAATTTGTCAGCACCGCAGTATTGTTCTGTGTTTGCCAAAATATATCGATAAGCATTTTCACGGTTAACTTAATTGACTGTATCAAATAACACAATAAAAAAAAAATACTGTTGCTTTTTATGCCAGAAGACGACTGAGATATTTTGCATTTACTATGTGTGGCATTAAAGTGACATTATTGAAAGAGTGTAACAAACTCGCATAATATTAATCATTTCTGAGTATTTTTGAAAATAATACTAAACTCCAAATAAAAAAAAACAGTTTCTAAGTATCATCGCACACGTCACACCATAATAAATATTTCAGTAATACATAACTATTATTGTGGTTAACCTCAAAATGTTTCAGAATTCAAAAGAGATAGATAATTAGGAAAATACGCAAATTGAGTATTTATCACTCATAATCAAGGTAAGATAGGTGTTTCCTAAATTTTATTAATTATTTATGAATAAAATGAAAATACCTAAAATTACAACCAATGCCAATGCGCCATGCATTTGACAATTCTAATAAACATAATTTATGAAATCACAGCCCAGGTTTTGAAAGACATTTAAGATTAACACGGTGAAAAAATAGCAATGTATTTTAGTTCTACAAAATTATTTTAAACAAATATAGTTGATAGCTATTTCGGCTCACGCCATCGTCAGAACTATGCTTAAACTAACATTCGCTTATCTATATATAGCTGTGCAGAAAAGGCATACAACACATCCTCTCTCCTGTTCCAACGGCCTAGCTTGTTACTTTAACACAACGACACTAAATTTTCAAAATTCTAAATGAAACAATAGGTGTCTATGACAATAAGATTATATGTGGGACGGAAGTGGTCCTTCTGGAAGCAAATCAGACCACCTCTTTGTACAACGGCTGGACAAGTGGCGATACTATTATGTTAGTTTGTTCGCTAAGAATCCTTTGTGATAATTGGTGTCTATTGATTTCCAGCTGTTCCAAAGCCGTCATTCTCCGACCCTTACTACAAAGATGCAAACATTTAGGGGCTGAGTTTGAAATTATATTATGTGATTCATTAATAACGTGATTAGCGAATTGTGAATTTGTTTTTTTATAGTTGAATGATCTTACATATTCCTTAGCTCGAGTAGATATACTTCTACCTGTCTGTCCGATATAAACGGATAAACATGAGCCACAGGACATTTTATAAATACTGCTTCTGTCCAGTTTATTGATTTTATCTTTACTATTTTTAAGATGTCTGCTTAAGTTATTGTTGACCTTCAACAGTGAAGGCACTTGTGTGTCCCACATATAATCTTATTGTCATAGACACCTATTGTTTCATTTAGAATTTTGAAAATTTAGTGTCGTTGTGTTAAAGTAAGAAGCTAGGCCGTTAGAACAGGAGAGAGGATGTGTTGTGTGCCTTTTCTGCACAGCTATATATAGATAAGCGAATGTTAGTTTAAGCATAGTTCTAACGATGGCGTGAGCCGAAATAGCTATCAACTATATTTGTTAAAAATAATTTTGTAGAACTAAAATACATTGCTATTTTTTCACCGTGTTATAATGGAGTTCTACCAAGTGAATGCCAATTCAATCAATATATTTAAGATTTATATTTGGATCCTAGTATTAAGAAATGTGTTTTTTCTATGTAATTAATTTCTCTTGTATATATGATATATAACCAGTGTAAACTGTTTATTGTGTTAGTTTTGTTGTATCTGTATGATAGAACGTCGAAACATGTGGAATCGTACAAAGTTTCAACAATTAAAATTTGATATTGAAATTTCATCAGGCATCTCCAGTCGATATCATAAATTATACAGATAAAAATATTTAGTCAGTACCCTTGACAGCTGTCAACGGCAATTCCTCGAGGGATCTCGTACTCCATTTTGAAGAGAGGTTTCCCTTGAGACATGGCGGAGTTATTTTGTCCCGGGGCTAACGAAGTGAACATAACTCGGCCCGATTTGCCGTTTCTGTTGTCCGTCCAGAAGAGGATATCGGCGACTGGATCCACAGCTAAGCCTGCAAATCAACGATGATATTTATGTTTTTTATCCTTAAATTAATAATGAATACTTTCGACAATTATAACAAGCTGCATTTTAACTTCCGAGTGCTAATTGGAATATTTTTTATTTAAAAATTCAAAGAGTTAAAAAGATTTCTTAGATTTAGTCTATCTATAATTAAAGATTGTACCGAGTATATTATGTCAATATCATTATTCATTATTTGTTATTCTTACTTCCTATATGCTAGATGGCACTGTATTCCATGTTAAAACTCACATGGTTCATGTAAATACAAAACTACAGAACTTGTCTCCATATTCTAATTAGTTCGCAATGTAAACACTAGATGGCACTACAGAATATTCTTATTCCTCCTACAGTATACACATTAAATCTCCTGAGATTTATTAGTAAGTATTAACCTTGTATTAACTCGTCCCCATTCACAGTTCGCCTCACGATGTTTTCAACATTCTTATCATCACTGAGGTGAAAACCGAAAACAGTGTGGTTTTCATGTTTTGAATCGGCGAAGAAGAACGAGCTTCTGACAGGATCATAGGTCAGTGCTGTTAGCTCGGTGAAAAGATGGTTGATTGTATTGGTGTGTGTCCCATTGCGGTGATAGAATTCTATCTGTCCGCCAGTACTCACAGCAAGATCTGGAAATAAGGAAATAAGACATCATCAGTCAAGTTGTTAAATATTCTACGTCTTCGACATAGTTGACATTAATCGCTCATAAGTCTTTGTTTTTTTTTTTATTTAATTCAATTTAATCACATGACATGCAATAAAGATTCACTTATTTATGTATAGCTAGCAATCCTGGCAATTATAAATTAAAACCATTTAAGTAATGTGACATTTTGTGGCTTATCCAAAACACTGAATTCCAGATCTGAATAGAATCATTCCAGAATGATTACAAAGCAAAACTCAGTGGTAAGTAAAACATTCGAACACTCAAGCTGCAGTGTCTTCTTTATATTCAACAAATATTTCCCTATAGAGAAAAAGTTTTGATGATTTTTATTAAGCCTTGCGGTTTTTTATCAATTTACAATTTATCTATACTTTGGGCACATTTACCCTGTCGCGAATGTGTTTTTTTATATTTTTTAATAAATAATCATATTTTTCGTTGTGTAAAAAAGATAATATCTGAACGCAAAAATCAATGACCTATTTCAATTTCAATATACACGATTCAATTATTTAGATGGTACATTTTCCACATTTTACAGCTTTTAGTTTGCACAAGAGATGTCTCTGTCTATAGATACAATCAGGATTGAAAACTGGATAAAAACTAGTTTCACTTTTAAGGTGTCAACTGTCACTTCTTGATGGAAAGGCATGATATTTTAAACAATAAAAACACATTTTTTAGTACTTATTTCCACAATATATTTTTTGATCAGGACCGGTTTCGCTCATCGCGAGCATTATCAACTGATGACTCGCGATGAGCGAAACCGGTCCTGATCAAAAAATATATTGTGGAAATAAGTACTAAAAAATGTGTTTTTATTGTTTAAAAAAACTAGTTTATTGTGAAAGTTCAGAGATTAGTTTGATTGTTTGATTATTTGTATTAGATAAGCCAGACTTAAATACAAAACAATAAGTGTCTTGAGATTTATCTGACCGTGGCATTGTTTAATAGAAGATTGACACAGAATTATCACACGGTAAAAAGATCACAAGTCAATTAGATTGATAGACAGACTCTATACATACCACTTTTGTTATCAAATATTATATAATAGTAGAAATGAATGTTTATTATTTATTCAAAGCAATGTCATGTTGTGATTATGAATGTTATAATATTGTTATATCGTAACGATATGTCAAGTCACACAATAAATTTGTAAATAACAAAATGACTTCCTTATATAAATGGATTTAGCGGTAACTTTTTGGAAGTTAATTTTTAGCATAAACAAAAATTGATAGTTTTGTTATTTCACATGGCAATCGACACAAGTAATGTTACGATAATAAGTACTTGAATTTCTAACCTCTCCCCACTAAATAGAGAATAGTCCCACTCTACTCTTCATTTTAGACTCACTGCTTACCTTAGTCGTGAATAACCTTACGATACAGTTAGTCTGAAGATGCTTTGCACGTAAGTGAATCACATGTTATATATATTAGCACACCTTGTGGAATAACAAAGCAAAAAAAAAATCTTTTTGTTCACATACAGTCAAAAACTGTTCACATGAAAACGCTTAAAAACTTTGTTTTGTCAACCTAATCTGGGTTTCACCTTTTGGCATCTTTAGGCATTCCAACAAAACATGTAGAATTGTGCAAATTTTCTAAAATTCATATTTGATATTGAAATTTGATCAAGCACCGTCCATCGATATCATAAATTAAATAACTTCGTAGATATTTATAAAAACATGGAATATATTTAATTTACTTGCATTTACTCTCAAGGGCTTCCTAATAAAAAGGTAAAAATTGTTTTACTAATTAATACTACCAATCGTTATGATATACCTTTTAAAGTGTTTACTATCGCTTTTGGAGAAATGATGATATTTTAAATAATAAAAAAAGTACTCGAGAAAAAAGCACCGATACATAAGTACTATAAAATGTGTTTTTATTATTAAAACGTTTTGATATACATAGTTGATAGTTGTTTTGGCTTCATGTTATCGATAGGATTCATCCATCGATTATTGAACTAATTGCATCTTTTTATTTCTTCAACAATATTATATTTTTTGTCATGTTATGATCGGCCAACAAAATATATGGTTGAATAACATTATTTCAATTCAAAAAAAGAATTAGGGTTAATTTCCATGATTCTACTAACAAGCTAATTCATTGACAGTTTCGCTATACCGCTGACCTTGTTGGTGTTTTGCAAATGTTTGGCACAAATCAGTAAAAACTTTCTATTTCTGTCTAGCATCTTGCATAATTTCAGTATATTGGGAACAGGAAATCTGTTTAAAACCAGAAATACTCCATTGCACAAGAGAATTCATTGTTTTCAAAAAACATGACTTTTACCCGGGACCTTTGACCCATCTGTATAACACTATATATGTGGGTATTTGAGAATTTTCAAAGATGATCATCTTGAAGTTGCTTTATGGAGAATGTCTTTTTCTTAAACACTTAATAGATTACTATTTGGAGTGTAATGACACCATGAAAGTATTAAAAAAACGAACTGCATTTACATCATGAAATTTATTAGGGTCAGACACAAATAGAACTTCATCAGTAAAGATCAACATTTTTAAGACAAACATAACGACTGTGTTAACATGTTAGAAGGTTGGTAAACCTTTACAATAAAATTGTTTTGGGTTATTGTGAGAAGTAAATTTTTTAAGAATGTAAAATACAGTGGAAACCCAATCTTACATTCCCGCACGTATTGTTCAATTTATATAGTTTTGAACATGTACCCATAAGAATAATATGAAATAATCCCACTTTTGTCGATTTTTTTGATCCATTGACAAAATATTTTAGTCCCGCCGTTAATACATGGAAATACGGACATTGGAAATAAAATATTCCAAAGATATAGATGAATTTATTAAAATAGTAAGCAAGTTTTAGGGTTTTTTGTCCACTTTTATACTTTTTACACAATTTTATAATACAAATACCAGGACCGGTTTCCCTCATAACAAGCATTATCAACTGATATATATTGTGTTTTACTTATTAAAATAAATTGTCATGCTACCAAAAAGTGACAGTCAACAGTATAAAATGAAACAACTTATTACGAAGGACTTTTTGAATCATTATTGTTATGAAGTGATAGTTAAAAAGTAATAACATTATTTGAAGCCTTCTCAAATTTTTCCTCGTTTTTTTTTCAACATCCAAAGTATACCAAGAGATATATATAAATATTTACACAATGCAATTTCTCACAACATTGCATCTTATTTGAAAACAAAACTATAAGGAAGTAACTAAATATATAAGGAAAGAACTAGTGAATAACTATTCGATGATTTACGAAGAATTTCATTTTTCCGACAAAAAAATCGGCTTAAGAATGGTTTTATTGTAATTCTAAATAAAAATGAATTTAGCAATATGTTCTCACTATTTACGCTTGTGATCAACATCGTATTTTTAAATAATAAAAACACAACGTTGAGTACTACATTTCAAATTTAATATATTTTTAGGACCGGTTTCGCTCATCGGGAGCAGTATCAACTGATACAATACACATTAAAACAATATTTATGACAGTTAAATAAGTCAACAAAGCTGCGCCTTTCTGTCAATTATTTTTTTGCGCCGTTTTTTTTAATTGTTACAGCGAGTTGATCATTTTATGAAAACGAGACATTTTGGCGCCACGAGTCAGTGTTTGGCGACAACGGGACGTATGTTCACATTACTCGTAAGTCATATGATACTGCTAAATGAATCTTAACTCGTGTTGCAACTCATTCTTTAAAAAAATGTAAAAACAAAGCTATGAACAATGGAGTCCAAAGAAAACATGTCATAATTCTATTTTCAATTTTCTAGCTGTTCGAAAAAGCATATTATAATTGAATACATGTACCAGAATCAAAAATTATTAAGTTCATAACAGAAAAAAACAGTGTAATAGTCGTTAGCGACGTATATAAGATCGAATAACGTGTGTTTTTCATCAATGAATTATTGTTAATTTTACGAACACACCGATTGAGCATCAACTGTAACAATAGTTTGACAGTTAGAAGCTAATGCCGTCTTTCTCCCGAAGACAGAAATATGAAACCTTTTCTGTTTCAATCGAATGCACGCACGATCATAAAAATATAAACTTCAAATCGAACAATAAAAGCTTGCTGTCGATTATTTCTTACGAATGCCTGAATTCTCTAAGTCTTAAAAAAGTGTTATCAGTGTTAATATATTCATCTATTTTTTTGCATGAAAATATAGTCCAATTTGTTTTGATAATTGTTATGAGTTAACAACACCACCGTTACTAAATTAACTATTGAAACATTCAGTACTATAAAATTTTTCATTTTGCTAAGCAGAGAGTGGGTTAAATTAATATGTACATTTATATATACATATATTGGAAAATATTCAATTTAATAATCAAAACACATCATAACGCCATGACATTGTTTTACCTTCAAGTCTATCTAACGGAAATGAAATATATTAATTTTATTCTGTAAATCAATGGACAAAGACAAGTATTTTTTCCATACGAAGTAATTTTATGACAAAAACGGCTAAATAAACACAGGTGTTAAATAATATATGAAAAAAAAGTCCACTACGTAACATATATGAAGGATACAAATCAATGAAATATTCAGTTGTCTAAGAAATCTATCATTTTGTTGATAGCTATTTCGTCTTAAAGCAGTAAGAACTATCTTTAAACATAATTTATCTTAGTAATGTTGTTTATAATAATTTAAGATATCGATGTAAAAGGCTTGATTCAAATCTAAAATGTTAAGTTTAAATTTTGAATCGAGTTTGAATGATTCCATTTTGTTTTGATTATATAGATATGTTTTATCTCACGCATTCCTAGAAAACTTTTATTCAAAATTAAAATTAACTAAGCATTTATTTTTATTACAAATAAAGATTACGATCTTAAAATAAGTGAGATGATATATCTAATTATATTTATGTATATCTTGATATCTGCAGTTATTCGCCAAATATTTTCAAAATGTTTTTAAAAAAATACGTATTTTATATGATATGCTTCAAAACAAACTAACTATAGAGTAAAAATAATGAAAATTTTACATACTTAGTTTACATTCATAATATATATCCACCACAATAAACTATTAATAATGATTATTATTTTCAAACTCCACCCGCTAGTAATATGCAATTAAAATTAAGTAATGCGGAAGTATGATTTGAATTCTCAAATACAGTAAGAAATACTTTATAATAAATTATAAAAGATATTGTTTTTGTATTTGATAATGTATACACTTTATTACTAAAAATAATTTTACCCGTCGGCCAAAATAAGAATATAAAAGGTTCACGGTAACTATTTTTGGCGTACGTGACTCAGCGCACGTTTCTCCGGCATAGCTGGAATAGCCAATTTAAAGGGTCGGGGTTGCCATACTACAACAAATTTACCCCGAAAATAATCGCCTATGTATAGGGGATTTATACACGCCCAGTTTAACATCTACGTACATGTACTAACTATTTCATTTAAAATCGAAATTTTGATTCACTAGATGGCGCAATACGCTAGACTGATATTTTTACCAGGAAATTCTGTAGAGTAAATATATCTTCTTAAAAATTATAATATATAAATTTAATAATGCAAATGAATGAATTAATTACAATTTCCGCAATTAATAAACCAAAAGAATTATTTATTTAGTAAAACGTCAGGTGTTAAACGTTACTTCTTGGTGTAAAGGGCAATTGAAAGTTTTATTTTTCAATTCAAAATTTTATATAACTAAAAGATCAGGACTGGTTTCGCTCACCGCTAACATTATCAGTTTATAATATTGATAAATAAAGTGGACAATTTCCCTTCATTTAAAAATATTTGTTTTGTAAACCTGGTTAACTCGAAATGTAGTATAAATTTAAAAAGCCTTCAAATTTGCAGTTGTGAAACTTTTATATAGAAATTCCATCGAACACCTTCAGTCGATATCATACATCATAAATAGGCTTGTTTTACGTTGTCTTGTCAGTTAGCAGTGCTCGCGATAAGCGAAACCGGTTTAATCTTGATGATATAAAATTGTGGAAATGGTACCAAACATTGCGTTCTATTATTTTAATACAAGCGTATATGATTTACGTGCATAATACGATGAATATTTAAAAGATACTATGGCAACACAACGTATCGTGTGTAATAAATAAAGAAAAAAAACTAATAATTGACAAGATGGCCAGAAAGATAGTAAATTGCTAACCATCGATAACCGCATGTATCGTAAAGTTTCAACCAATTAAACTCTTCGAAGTTCACAAGCCTATATGCGTGAGCAATTTAGAATTCTTCGGTACGCTGTTATCTTCTTCACGCGCCCGATTTGGGGAGATAATAAAAAGTATGATTCAGACTGAAAAGTTAGAATATATTTGATAAAAATATTTATACTTGATAGTAACACTAATTTGACTGCACTCCGAGTACTGAACTACGATTCAATTCAACATACAGAATGTACACGTGTTAATTTTACAGTGACTCTGTTATATATTTACAATTAAAAAGAGAAAAGTGGCTCATTAAAAACTATTTTACTAAATATTATAAACTAGATTCCACTTATTATTATTTACTATTTATTGGCTACTTTTTATGCACGCTAGATGGCGTTGTACTCTTTTTTAATGTACGTATGTATGATGAAATTAGGAAAACTTCCGTATTAGTTCATTATGTTGCCGATGATATAATATGTAAAAACATCACTTGTAGCCTGTAGATGGAATATAATCATATCCTATACGATGCCAATAAAACTAGGTGTACGATCGCTTGTTTTGTTTGCTATGGACTGGTTTGATCGAAACCGTCTCTTTGATTTTTCATTGTCACTGCATCGACTATTAGCTTGGTTTGTCTCGTTAGACCAGGTTCTCGTCACCACAACGATAAGGGTGTAAGATCGTCTCTCTTTAGGAGGTTATATATTGACATTTTGTTTTCATTCTCTCTTCACTGTGAAACTCCATCTCAAGATTGTCGTATTTTTTTGTGTTTATCTCATTTTAAATAGAATAAATGCATCATAGCATGGGACCTTGCAACAAATTATTAATTTGAATGCTTAAAAATACTTTCATCAAAATTTTATGTTCACACAGACGCTCGATAACTGGCGCCTAACCTGCAGGGCCAAAATTTTATCAGTGAAAAATTATTGTCAGTAGTAAAGAATATTGTCAAGATAATTTGCAGCGGCGAAAGAAATACAGGAAAAAATATTTATTAATTATATATGTTATCAATAAAAAAATACATGATCTATGATCGAGATAAAAAAAAAACTAGATTGAACTGAGAACTATATAAAAAGTATAAACAAGTTGTTATATAATAAAATTAGAATGGAGTACGATAAATTAACACTTGTGCTGTCAACGTCTCAACTTTTGAAACGGCTGACTGTAGTGTGTTAATAGTGAAAAAATAGCATTATTTGAGTTCTATAAAAATTATAAGCTATATATAGTTGATAAAATTTGAACTGTTAAAACTTTTTACGATTCCACATGTTTTGTCACACTAGGGTTCACTATTTTTCTCTGTAAATAATTACTCTTGTATATAACCGATGCCACTCGTTTGTGTGTCAGTTATGTTACATCTACGCGATGAGAATGCCTGAAGATATTAAAATTTAATATATATATATATTATTTAATTAAAAATCGATATTGAAATTCCATCAAGCACCTTCAGTCGATAACATAAATTATGTAGTTTATAGCTATTTCGGCTAACGCCTTCATTTTACACCCATATTTTTTCACCGTGTTATAATGGAGCTCCACCAAGTACATGCCAATTCTATTAATACCTAATTTTTGTGTTCAAAGATTCCCTGATTTTTTCCTTACAATTTCCATAAGATTTTTTAATACCAGTATTATTCAATAAATACCAGAAATATTCGGTGTTTGAATGTGCTTCACACAGCTAAGCGGGGGGCAAGTTAAGTTGGCCACTCAAAATGTCCATATTTATCGGGAGTAAATTGAGACGTCGTAACGCTCTAATGGAAATGCGTCACGAAAGCTAATATATTCATTCCATCACAAACAGTACCGCATTCGTCTGTTACTGTACCATAGTGCTTCATTTAATAACTAATTAAAAATAAACCAGTTCTATAGTTAAACCATGTGGATACTATGATGAATTGAAGTTATTAAATGCACAAAATCTTAAATGCTGATACTACGGCGAATAAATAATCATATGAAAACAATAACAACTTTCTTACTCTCAATTTTTTACCGTACTTATCATTTAAAAAGACAATCTACAATTGACGCGTTTTTTAATTTGGCACTGATCAGTTTAATGCGAATATGTAGCAGTTTTAATTGTTTGTTTACAAACTAATTTATCGGTAAAAAAATAACAAAATAATAATTCATTCATTTCACATCGACCAAAATAAATGTTTTTTTTGCGACTGAAACGAAATTTTAATGATAATTTTCCTGTCTACTTAGGATGCTCTCGGAAAACTTTTTGATAAATACAAATAAAATAAACTTAATGACAAAATTTCAATCTGACAACTCTGGATGCAATGTACACGTGCGCAATACAAACACTACTTTTACATAGCAATATAATATATATGTACCTAAAAGGATTCGCACGTAGCGATCCAACTTGAAATTTCGGAGACTCAACGAAACGTTGAGCTTTCGAAAAACATATAACATTTGAATTGCAAAAAATTGTATATAACTGATATTATTCACCACTTTTTAAGCTACTTTTCACGTAACTATACTAGATGGCGGTATACTCTTATTTTAATGTACGCATGCATGATGAAATAGGAACACTCGCATTATGTGTATACACTAGATGTCGATAGTTATATATAAAAATATGTTAATAATCAATCCTGAGCGGTTTACGATCGTTACTCTCTCCAACTATTGTGAAACTGCAGCTCAAGACCTTCAATTATTTAAACGTTCTTTGATAGTTCACACACTTGATACTAGCAACAATTAACGAAGGTATAAACAATAAATTGAGCGATTATTTTAATCACGATAAAGTGTACCCACTATTCCATTTTCAAAAATATTTTGAAAGCTTGTAACTATACATTGTCTCTGTGAAAATCTTTGACTTATTCTAATATACAAAAAAAGAACGTGTGAAAATTTTGCCAACCTTAAAATTCCAACTGCATTAGCGTCTTATTCGCTATTGACATTTGACACCGGCATATTAATGATTTAAACAGCGTTGCAATTTATTTATCAGCTGTTGTAATTGCTTTAAAAATAATGTTTTGAAAGAGTAGGCAAATACATAGCCGGCCGGCATCGTATTACCAATACGAGAATTCGTAAGCAAAATAATAAAAAAACGTGTCATCAACCAGTGTAAACTGACTTACACATAATTGAAATTACTTGAAAAACGATACTGATCGTAACTACAAGGAAATCTATCTAAAAACATAAAATTAAATAAATTATCTAAGGAACATTTAAGATCTGACACTGGAAAATCAAATTTGGATCGTTCTAGCTCTGTTCACTTCAACAAATTGACGACCCGTGTGTCACCTTCCAGCATCATCAGGCATTTAAATAATATAGTAACTCGATTTAAGTGTATATGTTACTGCGATGGTACATTTCAAATGAAACTATAATTCCACTGGGTAATAAAAACAAAGATTATGAGTTCAGGCAGCGAATATAATATCACTGGAAAGTATATGCTATAACATATTTCAACCGATGAGAATATATTTAAATAATAAAACGTTGTGTTTACTACTATTTTCACAATTTTATGTTATCAAAATCAGGTTTAGCAGATAATTCTCCCGATGAGCGAAGCCGGTTCCAGTATAAATAATATAAAATTGTGTATAATGTATTATTGAAGGCTGTGTTTGGTTATTTATATAAAATGCCTTTCCACCGAGAAATGACCGATTTAAATGTGATGTGATTTCACTGAAACGTCAGTAAAAATATATTTTTACTTGAAATACACTTCGGCTGTTGCGTATACAAGTATAAAATGAAACGAATCGGTCGTTCGGTAAGTTAATTAGATCATTTACTAGAAACGATGACCGCAATGTTGGAGGTAATATATCAAAGACGACGATATCTCTATCTACCGACATTATCTGGAAACAAAGTTTGGAATTGTTCAGAATGATTTCCAAAAACAACCAGTTTTACCCGAAACAATATCTCGACTTCGTTAATATTAATTGATCCACGGCGACCGATATAATGCGCTGAGATTTTTAATATATTTTTTAACGTTCATTACATAATACTTCAATTATAGCAACCGAATATATAATATTTTAACGAATACGCACATTTGCAATGTTATGCAACATGGCGGCGTATTGAAATAAGCATTTGATTTTAGTTATTAATTAACTGGCCAATAGCAGTGACGACGTAGTCCCCCAACTATCACTTTATCTTAAATAAATATTTTAATATAATTTGTGATATCGACTGAAGGTGCTTGATGGAATTTCTATATAAAATTTGAAGTGTTTCTTTTGAAACTTTGAACGATTCTACATGTTTCGCCTTTCACCATCTTCAGGCATTCTATCACACGCATGATGCAACAGAACTGACAGAGCTCTGACTCTGAAAAAAACAGTTCTGTTGCATCCGTGTGATAGAACGCCTGAAAATGCCGAAAGACGAAACCCGGGTCGTTTCTGATTTTAAAAAACTCAGTTCTGTTGCATCCGTGTGAGGGAATGGTTGAAGATGAAATGCGAAACGTGCAGGGCCGTACAAAGTTTCAACAATTTTAATTCGATATTAATTTAATATTTGGCAACATTAAGCGACGTCAAGAACTGTGGTTTCTCATGTTTTTACCCCATTCGGATAAAGTTATATTAAACTCAAAAGTAGTGTCTCAAAAAATACACTATATCTTTTTTACTTACGACGTGTATGATGGAGTTTTATTATGTAATTGTTCAAAAATATTTTTTGATAATCCAATTTTCTGGTTGAGAAATTCGTTCGAAACTCCAGCGAGTGTATCGATGTGACGTCAGAAAACCGCTGGTTAAATTTACCTTTAGTTGTGTACAGTGTGACGCCGTATGTACATGGAAGGGAAAATGCGGACGTGACGTAGAACACGTGGCGAAGAAATTGAGAATAAGGCGTTTTCGAATTGATTACCAACTCCAGTAAGCGAAACAAACAAAATATAAACGTATTTATTTACACATCGCACCCTTATTTTAACACTTTTTTATAATTTTAATGATGCCGAAAGATTGCAAAACCATGCTTTAGGTCACAAACTTCCGCACGTCTAAATGAATTCCACGAAACTATAAGACATAATAAAAAACCAAAAAAATTTTAACACCGTTAATATTACTCAAAAGGCAAGAAATAGCTTGGCTCCCGAAGAGAGAAAGGGATATTTAACAATAATTTGCTTCAAATTTTTAATCTTTTAAATTATTGTAAAAAATGTTTTAAATGAGTTTTATTTTATTATGTTAAATAATTAAAAACATAGTTTGCAGCGAGAGATACGATAAATATAGACTCTAAATAGTGGTAAAAATATATGTTTCTTTTTTTAAATAACCACTGATTTGAATTTGATCATATTCAAATATAGAAAGCGGCGTTTTATTATTCGAAACTGATTTCGTATATAAGCGAAACAAACTGTCAGTTATCATCATGCATTCGTATAATAGAGTGCCTGATGATGCCGTAAGGTGAATCCCGAGGCGTAAGCTGAGAGATTTGAGGACAGACGAAGGCTAGAGAAATGTATAAGTGTAAGTAATAACATGGTGAAAAAATAGCAATCTATTTTAGTTATGATGAAGGTGTAAGCCGAAATAGCTATCTATCAACTGTATACCTAATATTTTTGTAGAATTTCGTAGTCATTTTTCCAACGTATTACAATGAAGTTCTATCAAATAAATATCTATTCAATCAATAGCATAGCATAGACATTAATTTTTTTATTATTTTAATATGAGAAAATAAATTAATTTTAATTGGGGTCTATCAAATACCCTTCATCGTCTAACGTGCAATTATTTCGACATAGTCCTTTAAGAGTTAATGACTAAACAAAATGAAAATGTTTTATTTATGATTCGCGAATTAAATCTCATGAAGTCAAATCCAAACATATATCGGAAACGGCGATGCGGTCGTAAAGCAGACACAAATTAATCAATCGTATTAATTCAGCAGTCACGTCCGACATCTTTTTTTTTTGCGATAAACTGCAAATTGTATATTTTTTGCGATTGGCATCCATGTAGAATAATTCAGTGACGCTCAAACTTGCAGTTTAGTCCAGTGTGAGGCAACTGTGACAATTTGAAATCTCTTTAGCAATTCAAATACCATCTGACGTTTTTGCACGATGCTAATTTAAAAATTTCCCAATATCAACGTATTGAAAATATAAGAGATGTTTTCACGAATGCACTATTATTGCTGTTATGAAGCATAAAAAACATGTTTTTAATACCAGTGTGAAGAAAAGCATAAAATTAGCCACAATTGTTCAAGACGTTAAATTATTGATTTTAGTGTGCAACACGACCAACAAAATGACTCCGAATAAAAAAAAGTTTCAAATTTGAACTGTTAAAACTTTGTAAGATTCCACATGTTTAGTTTCTAGCGACTCGGGTAAACTTGTCAGTTCTCTTGCATCAGTGTGGTAGAATGCCTGAAGATGCCGAAAGGCGAGACCCGGGCCGTTAGTGACAAAACATGTGGATCGTACAAAGTTTTAACAATTTAAATTTTATGCTGTAATTCTATCAAGCACCTTCAGTCGATATTATAAATTAAAAAATGTTTATTTTTGTCAGTTTTTTTTCTTTTCTTTCCTATTAATGTGCATTTAATGAAATAACAACCAATGATCCAGCAAATTGTTCATTGAGATATTCATCAAAACGTGTAATCGAAGAAGCAGTCTGAGTCACTCTCTTTATACGACATTGGCTTGAAACGAGACTCCGACTCCAGCGTAAATATAATCCGAAGTCACAGCCCCGTTTTCCATCACAAGTAGTGATAGTTAACACCTTAAAAGTGTATAAATAGAGTTTGAATTGAATTTGTACGATTCCATATGTTTTGCCACTAGCAACTCGGGTTTCGCCTTTCGGCATCTTCAGGCATTCTATCACACGGATGTAACAGAACTGACCTGTCAGTTCTTTTACAGATAAAGATATGTTTGACGTGAAGATAAGTTTTGCTGTTGCAGATATAAGTAAGTTAAAAGTTTAAAAAAAACAATGCAAAAAAAAAAAATAACGTTAATATATTTGAACAATTTTTCACATATTTGACAATCACTGACCTCTAGGCTAGACGATTAATATTACGTACACTACTTTCCCCAGGGACCTTAGCACAGTAACCGCTTTTTTCCGCAACTGTACGTACAATCAAGGCTCCAATTAGTTGAGGACCACATTATTTATACAAGCACATAAATAATGCAATATCAACGATTCAAATTTAACTGGACCGGCGGCCGAAATGGCAACTAACGTTTCATTTCACACCCGCATCTCCGTAGATAAGAGGAGTTTCCATAGCAACCGGTGTAAACAAGCGACGATGGCGCCCTCATCCGCGCTTGACGGACGACCTTTACTTCGGTCCGTTAAGGTTATATTGCTTTTTATCATTTGTTTACATTAAAGATTTTAGGAATCGTATGAATAAAAAAAAATAGAGACAAGGATTATGTCTTCATTGTTGTTTCGTAACTAAAGAAAATTGTCTTTATCTATTATTATGACAAACAGAGACCAGTTGAGTTAACTTCACATATTAAACGAACAATTATGCCGCCCTAATTTTCCCTTGCTATATTTCTTACGTGAGATTAGGCCAATTAATTAACAAGCTGAAAAAATAATTCTTCCGAGAGGTCATCTGATATTTAATCCCACTATAACCCACCCATTTAAAATAAATAAGTATTAAATTTTACTTTTAAGGTGTTAACTATCACTTATTAATGGAAAGGCATGATATTTTAATCAGTTGATAATGTTCGCGATGAGCGACACCGGTCCTGATCAAAAAATATATAGTTGAATTAAGTACTTAAAAATGTGTTTTATTATTTAAAATTTAAATTTTAATGGTAGTTGACTATTGTGAAGAACACCCATCAAAACTTCAATATGCTGTATTCGTTATTAATAATGTACATGACATTAAAAATAAGCGCGAAATTCACAGCGCACGCGTGCGAATGCGATCCGCGTTTTAATAGAGCGTCATAAAAATGCCTATGCCTAATTGACAAGTACCATAAATAAATAAAAGATCTAGGCACACTCGATCAGTTTTAAATCAGATTTTAGATTGCAAATATCGGACTTTAATATCATTGGAGGATTATATCTTGAAAACACCTGCTGTATTAAGAAAAAGTATTTTTAATTGCAGTCAATCAATATGCAATAACAAATAATAATATTCATTAATTGTATTTTATTATTATGTTCGGTATTGATATAAATTTGCAACAATTCACGCCGATATGCTCTTATCGAATGTTTATTTCAGGTCACTATGAATGTTTTTTAAAGTCAAATTAAAATCAATTTTCATCAATATTTATGTATGTGGGTGTAACCTTTTTGATACGTTTAATGTCAACTGTGTTTTATATAGCGATATAAAATTATCTTAATTATCGAGCTATATATACAGTACCAAAGAGACAGGGAGAAAATTATTTTATGGAGTAGTAAATAAAACGTACGAAAGATCAGTGGTAGATTACAGGATAAGTTCAAAAAGCGATTTATTGATTGAATTGGCATTTACTTGGTAGAATTCCATTACAACACGGCGAAAAAATAGCAAACTATTTTCGTTCTACAAAATTTTTATAAATAAGATATAGTTCATAGCTATTTCGGCTCACGCAGAACTTTTTTCATCATGTTCAAAAAGCGAGCTCACATATTTAAGAAAAGCTGTATTTAGCATAAATTTTAGGTGGAGTTCTTAGATAACATTGAAATATTTAATTTTAATTAATTTATGAGTATATTATAATCTCCTCTGGTATATAACCAATGTTTATTGTGTAGATGCCAAAAGGCGAAACCGATATAGATATCAATTATATATATATATATATATATCTTATAAATTTTTTAGAACTAAAATACATAACTATTATATTTTTTCATCGTGCTGATTTTTAGTATTTAAAATATCATGCCTTTCCATCAAGAAGTGACAGTCAACACACTAAAAGTGATTACCCGTGGGCTAAATTGAGGAAATATCAGGATAATTATTGTGTTAATGGCAACATTGAAAAAAAACCCGCCATTTATTACATTGATATTTATGAATACCTGGTAAATAAATTTGTATGTTGGAATACTGAGAACGGTTAATTGGTTTGCATTATTTACCCAAACAATATTTGGATATCAGGTAAGAAAGTCAAAATAGTATAATTATGTTTAAGTAAAGGAATAGAATAGATGCTAAGCAAGAACAAAATACTCGTCATAAAAACTAACCATAAATTAAGATGTAAGAGAGCTTTTCTGTACAGTAAGATGAAGGTTCTTTTATAAAAGCCATTTCGTAGAAGGTGGTAATCGTGTATCGTAAATATTGTAAATAATGATCACATTATGGGGAGGGAAAATTAGAAACTATTTGAATTATAGAAACGTTGTACGATTCCACGTGTTTTTATTTGATGCTTGTAAGATAATTTGGCGTCAACGATCGCTTGTAATAATCCGAGTCCGTAAGGGGTTAATATTTGACATATAAACACTTTTCGTTTATCTATTTAAATACACATTTATACATACGTCAACGGTGTTAAGCATGAATTTATATGGATTCTGCGGTAGCCTAATGCATAGTTTCTCAACCGGTAGTCCGTGGGGATTTTTCGGTGGTCCGCGAAGATTTTTGGATGAGCCGAAACAATTGAATTCCATGTTGTATTTTTTTGTAACTGTCTATTTAAATATACATAAATATAATTATAACACTACGGTGTTCCAAAATTAATAACTTTATATAAAAACTGAATTAAATAAATATTTATTATTTTATTCTAATGTTGATGGCCCGCGGATGTAAAAAGTTTGAGAAACTATGGTGTAATGTATGTGATTTTTTTCTTTTGCATGAATTAAATGAAATGATTTACGGCAGGGATTCCCAACCTTTTTGTACTCTAGGCGCATTCTAAAATATCGGTAGGGTGGCGGGCACCACCCATTTTTTTCTACGGATATTTATAATTAGATGTGATTAATAAATAAAAAAGAACATCTCTATGTTTATTGTCAATATATCATAAACTTAGTTAATTAAAAAAAAAAAAATATTAAAGCTCTCAACAAATATATAAAAATAATTTAAATTTTTCATTGGTGTTCATGAAAATATCTGTCACGTTCAAATAGTGGCGGGCACGGGGTTGGGAATCCCTGATTGAAGGTATCGACTGAAGATGCGAGGTGGAATTTCAATATCAAATATGAATTTGAATTTTTGATACTTGATTCCACACGTTGTCACTTTCGAGTCGGGTTTCGCTTTTTGACATCTTCAGGCATTTTATCATAATGATTCAACAGAACTGACTCAGTCAGTGGAATCACATAAAATTTCAACAATTAAAATTTAATATTAAAATTCCATCAAGCACAACTTCAGCCGATATCATAAATTACGGAAACTATTTATTGAGGAGAATTGCAATTGTTTCATACTATATGAACACAATCGAAAACGCTTAACACGAAATAATACGATGGCTTGCGACAGACAAAAGGTTGGCGACCCATTCACCTAATTTGTAGATATTAATAAATATTTATATTGCATAGGTATTACAACCGTCGTCAGTTTGAGATACTGAATTTTGGTCAAAAATGACTTTGAAATATTCCAGCGCGAGAAGTGCTTGAAAAACAGCAGACCATACAAAACTAACATCGTTTTTTTTGCTTAGTTGTCGAGCAAGAAAAATATATTTAAAATTTGATAATTCTGAAGAATCGACAGAAAATGACACTCCACTTTGGCAGTCACCTAAAATAAATTTGATATTACGTTTCATGGAAACAGAGCCCTGACGATGCTAAAAAAACAATATGTAATCAAAAATATGCATAAAAGAATTTGAGTATTATGTGACACAATAATAATAAACAAAAATTATGGAAAAAAGTTCGTACAGTGAGTAATTTTTTTTGCTTACGATGCACAAGCGTTCAAAGGTTAAAAAACATAATAAATTGTTCTATAAAAAATAAATAAAAAACAGACGTCAATTATTTGATTCAAGTTATATTCGTAATGACCAGCTTAGTATTTCCTTTTGTTACAATCGTTTAATAACTCATAAATTAAATTCTTATATATACGTCACCTAATGTTTAATTCCCGCCGTTACCCACTAATTTGTATAAAATAATAATAAATAAGGCATCTCTCAGTTTAAAATCATCCAATTGCATTTTAATGATAGTTAATTTGTTGTATAATCTTTTTATCAAACACTCATTCACAGTATTTAGTGTTAAAAATTTGATTGTTATTATTAATAAATCAATAATATTGAAAGTTATTTCCGTTGTATATTTGGACCTTAGGGTTTGTGCATTTTACTTAGTAATTAGCTCTTCTTATATTTAACCGATGCTAGCTGTTTATTGTGTCAACCGTTCTATCTGTCTGATAGCGTGCATGAAGATGCCGAAAGGTGAAACCCTGATCGTTAGTGATAAAACATGTGGAATCGTACAAAGTTTCAACAAATCAAATTTGATATTGAAATTCTATCAAGCACCTTCTATTGATATAAATAAAAAAAGCAATTGATTTTGTAACGTGCCTAAAATATGAAAGATATGTTCACATTTTATTTAATTTATTAAAAAGGCTATAAAAATATTTTTTTAATTTACAGAAATTAGTAATTGTTTTGACTTATGTTCTCGTTTGATAGACATTCATAGCAGTAGGTCGCAACCTACTTTTTATTATAAATGGGGGCAGCATGTTCAAATTGAGACGTATTTCGACTTTTAAGATATGAAATGATTAGGTAAAAAATACTATGCAGGTAATTATGAGTCTTCAAGATCTGGTAATGAAGTGCAGTGTTTTGCAACCGGTGTGTCGAGACGATGCTAGATGTGCCGCATCGCATTTTTCTAACAATAGAAAAAGTTAAATAATTTGTATTAAGAAAAAAAAAATAAACATTACAAAAAGAGTGAGTTATTTTTGACAATTGCGTTGATAGTGAATCATTAATATTTTTATGAATATTGACTTATGGTGTGCCGCAATTTTTCAGGAAAAAACGTTGGTGTGCCATGATAGTGAAAAGGTTGCGAAACACTGTTATAGCAGATAGCTTTTTCAAAATCGCGTCATATTCGAGGCATATAAATACTGTCACAATACAATTGTACAATTATCACTTTTAAAGTGTCAACAGTCTTTTTTTGTAGGAAAAACATTATTTTTTTAATAAAGCGCAATGTTTTAATAAAACACAAAAAATACCTGAAGATGCCGAAAAGAGAAATTCGGGTCGTTAGTGACAAAACATGTGGAATCATTTATAGTTTCAATAATTAAATTTTGATATTGAAATTCCATCAAGCACCTTCAGTCGATACCATAAATCATCAAATTTAATCGTACAAAATTAAAAATGAATATACACGAAGTTACCGTCGAATCCATTGAAAATTGCATTCAATACCATTTGCGTGTATAGATAAACATAATTAATGAAATTTACGAGAAGTGTTTGTATGCCAAATAGTAACCCCTTACGGACTCGGAATATTCCAAGCGATCGTTGACGCCAAATTCTTATACAACCATCAAATAAAAAACTTGGTATTAAATCATGGACTAGTTTGTAGTTCGCAAAAATTATTTCCAATTCGACATGCAGAGCAGTCGAATGGCGTTGTAAGCATGATAAAAAAAAACGATAAATATACAAAAATGTTTTGTACAGTGATACATATCCGATGGCAACCGAATCAATGGGAAAGAATTTAATTACCACTGAAAAAACAGAAGGAAGCAGTTTTATTATAATCATTGAAAAAATATTAGTTAAATTACATAAAGTAATGGATACAAGTAAATTCGAAATGTCTCCGACGAATGAATATAGATTTTGGTGGTTCTGAATCGGCGATTAGTGGAATGAAATATATTTTATACTTGGCGGAAAATTGGAGTCTCTCTGATTTGGTATATTGATTGAATTTACGACATTTTAGAATTTATTAGCACAATATGAAACTAGGGCGTTAGAAGAGAAGAGAAAATGGATTGTGTTCCTTTTCTACACAACTATATATAGATAAGTAAATGTACGTTAAAATACAGTTCTAATGAGGGCGTAAGCCGAAATAGCTACTCAGTGGATATAACTGTTGATGCTAGCTAATAGAAAAATCTCAATACAATATATGAAAAAGTTTACATATCACTGATAGTCTGACAAAAAAAAACCGAAAGAAATAATTGTTATATACCAATCGTTCAATACGAGGTATTTTTATTGAAAAAAAAATTGTATCAACTAGGCAATACGTAGTTGTATACCGCGAATATTTAAGAGGCATTGATATTGCCACAGACAAAAAAAACTGTAGAGAAAAATTGTTAATACTGTCGAGCGCCAAAATGCGGTGGCCGGAATCCGCGGTATTATAATATAATAGACAAGAAAACATTTTAAGTGTCATTTATCAAAATAAGAAAAAAAACACTGGCAAATTAGCTCGTGGGTAAAATGTTTTTTGACAGTTTTTTTTTAACATCACCGGCATACTGGGTTTGAATTGGTAATCTATATTACTTGATGAAGATTTATTAAATGAAATTTTTATTTGAAAACGGTCGTTTATTTTTTTTTTTTTGAAGAGAGAAAGGATAAGGTTCTATACGCGGAAATTCAAAGTCTGATCAGGACAAACCAACGAATGCGGGGCATATTTGAAAAAAAAATTCGTATGCAGTTTTAGCGTTGTTAATAATCGCTGAATCTATGGCACCAAGATATTATATCATATTTATAAAATGATAACAACAGACCTTGAAACATATTATCTCGTAATAAATTGCAAGAGAATCTTCAAGATAAAAATTGTTGTCTGAAAATAATAAAATCCTATGTGAGTGAATTCTGCAGATATTTTTAATCAGTGAATATTTATCAGTAGACGCTAAAATAAATTTAATTACTGAACAATAGTGATATTCTATTTGAGTAGTGCGAGCAATGGGGTAACTGTTAAATAAAGGGGCGAGTTTAAATTATCTGTTTTATTTTTATTTGTCGAAAAAATAAATGATAGAATACATTTATACACAAAACCATGTCTCACGACAATAATTGGCCGTTACACGTTTAAACTGTTGAAACCGGGTAACCAAATGTTTATCATAACGTAGAACCTCTTTTTAAGTGAAAAATATCACTTGCTGATGGAAAGGTATAAGTATTTTTTGTTTTAAGATGTCCTCAACATTTTGTTTGTTAATTATTTTACTACATTTTTATACATTCTTAATTCTTGAACCATTGATTTTACATACCTGGTAATTATCAACGTTAAATTTAGTATCGCTTGATGGTGCTCGCGATGATCGAAAAAAATAATAAAAAAAGTAATAACAAGAACATAGCCCTGCTTATATTTCCTTACTTATTTTCTCTCAGTTTAAGTAAATTACTTCCGTAAGTGTCCAATCGCTATATCAGTCACCCTATCTCAAAATAGTACACAATAAGAATTCACCTGACCGCTAATGATACCCGACATAATTAAGATCATTACTGACCGGAAGTAACAAGAAATATAGAGCAGTAATGGAAAGAGACGCGACCTACACTATTTCCGGAAGCAAGTATTGCCATTGAGCTGAAAAAAATATCTTAAAGATCCTTCATGACTCATGAATTGCGTATCTAGGAATTACATTGAAATGGGTAAGTGCTACACCGAATTTCTCGTTAGCTATGGTAGGCCAATGGCTGAGGTTATTGACGTTTCGGGTTTGTTGATCTAGTTTTTGTAAAGTCATTGAGAATTATGTCAATCACGCAACATTCAATCAAATAATAGCTTTAATAATCGGTTCAATTAACCTCAGTGCGGAATCGTTCGGGTGGCCATGGTAAAAAAAACCATTCCAATAATATTAAGACAAAAAGTGAAATAAGCATGTTTTAAAAATCGTTTAGACAAGCTCCCGGTAAACTATGGCCAGCGAGGAATATGCGTTGTTTTATCCAGGGATCTCCAAACACCACCAGGCCGGCCCACCATACTTTCAATTTGATTCTCTTTTTATTAAAAAATTGTTTTTCAACCGGGGTTCTGAAGCCGTTAAAAAAACACGACTCCGACTTTTTCCTACCTTTCCTATTTATGTGCATTAAATTAAAAATCAACAAACCGATCAACAAGGCAAATTGTTAATTGAGATGTTATTCAAAATCTTGTAACCGAAAATATAGTTGGATTTTTGACGACAGTGACCAATAACACAAAGCCGACTCACAGCACTGTCTTAAACCATTCGTTTAATACGCATAAAATGTTGTATTATATACGGCATTGTTTTAATTTGTATTGCATCAAGTGGTAATTCTCGCAACGAGCGAAACCGATTCTGATATAAAAATATAAAATTTTAGTAATAGTATTTAAAATTGTGTTTTATTGTTTAAATCATAATTAATAAATCACTTATACTACAAAATATGGCAGCACTCCAAAGTGAGATGTAAATATAATGACATCAATTAACATATTATTTGCTTATTAATAGAATGTACTTATATAGTGTTTTAAATCAATTCAGTAAAAATGGTTATGTTTATTTGAAAGAATTAATTGATATTAAGACATTGTTAATTAAAATATACTTCAATTATTTTTGACTTTACTAAAATCGAATTACTGCTTTATCATAATCTCAGTGACTGATAACGTTTCAACAGTCGAGACTGCAGATTGCAGCGTGTTGATAGTTGATACTCAAAAATGTTATATTATATCATAATATATAAATAACTATGTCATAATAATTACTCACCATTTACAAATATTGGTCCCATAGGATACAATTGATACAATAAAAACCTGACAAAGCCAAACTTTTTGGTTGATGTTGGAGCGGAGCCCTGGTTAGTACTAAAAAAAATCAAATGTCACTTTAAAGGTGTCCACTGTCATTTCTTGGTAAAAAAATCATTATATTTAGACAATGACACTAACTTCAGACCTATTTCTACAATTTTATATTGTCATAATCAGAACTGGTTTCGCTCATTGCTAGTTGCATTATCAACTGACACAAACGATAAAACGATTCTTTTCGAAGCCACGAGTGTTTGTGATGTCTATTCCCCATCTCCTAACTACTAGACCTTTCATACCTTTTTCCCCTTCTATTCCTACTTCATTCCCAAAAGAGAAGTTGACCAACCTAGTAAGATGCAGTTAAGACAGGAAAAGTTTCGGTTTAGATACCTCCAGTGGCCGAATGCTCCACACTGAGAGCGAACACTGGTAAAAATAAACAAACAATAAAATATCTGTTTATAGACGCATTTTGACACTTCAGGAGTTCCCCGAGAGGTTTTTTCAAACAGTTTTCCGGTTTATAGTAATCGATAAATAGGTGAAGATTGGAAATAAGACCTAACAACTTATGACCTGCCTGTGATATGAATGCAATAATAAACATTTCTTTTTGAATATAAATTGCATTTTTTGAATGGTAGATAAATAAAATAATCGGGTTTTCCATGTTGTGTTATTTGTCTACGGTTCGATAAATATATTTTTGTTTATTTATTGGTTATTATTGATAACCAACGCATTAGTTTTGCGCATTACAATTGAAAATTTAAAACGTATTCCAAACAATGGTACAGAGAACATTTTTTTTTGGTATTTTCAACTTCTTCAATTATGTAACAGTAGAAACGTAACATCAGTAACAATTCCTTTATACTTTGGTTTGATCAAAAACAATCTCAAATATTCGAAAAATCAATCAAACTGTTTCATATAGAGGTATCCGTTAGAGAAACAAATTGTGGAATGCCACTGATGGATTTTGTTAAATATTATAAAATTGCAAAATTAATTGTTTTGAAAACAAGTCAATCATACAAATATTTAACATTTTAATCCAATGTTCATGGTCCTTAAAACTTTTGTGGATTTTTGGTGGTCGGCGGGTGCCAAAAGGTTAAGGAACTATGATTCTAAAGTGTCATGTGTTTTGGGCGCACAGCGCCAATAATTACATTTACGTTTACTAAATTATGGTTAATAGAAACGTGTAAAAAATATACTAACACAAAAAAAGGAATGCGCCGCTAGTCGGAGTAAAAAAAAAATAATGGCTTTTTCTATACTAACGAAAATACAAAGGTAAGAATATATTCGATAATTCGATTTCAGACACTAATATTTCAACGCGTGACCGAGAGATTTGTGTGCTTTAAAGCGGCAAATAGTCTGCTTAATGTTCTTGTTTTCAAACAATTCGTCGTTTTCAAGCATACAAGACAACCTAACGAAAAGTAAATAAGTTGCTTTCGTCCACGTATTACCCTACATTGTAGCTAATTATAAGATCTATTGGTGGTCAATACAAGTAATGTTTGTGTAATTAACGGAATCATTATATAAATATCGCTCAATAATGATAAGATATTATGAAATATGTCAATCAATTATTATACTATTTATAAAAATACGATATGTTTGTTCCACCAAGTATGAATGAACGTCACTTATACGTGAGGTTTCCGCGAAAATTATGTAAACATCGTCGTAAATATGACATCAATACAACCAAGGCCAAGAAAAATTTGCACACAATAATTATCAACGCGTTGACACCGGGAAATATGGATTCGCGTCATTCGATGCAGTTGACATTAATCGCTCATAAATCTTGACCAAATGTTTTTTGACAATTTTATTTGAAGCAAAATATGCACTAACGGTGCAATTTTTATTTATGGCTGGCATTCCCGGCAATTATGAAGTAAGATTGTTTCTTAGTTCATAACTTCTTAGTGAAGAAGACTGTTTCTTAGTTCTTGAATCCATGGTTTTATATACCTGCTACCTTTAACTCAAAATTATTGTACGAATAGACTGCTTGTCAATTGTATTCTATCAAATTTGAATTGTTACAATTTTGAACAATTCCACGTGTTTTGTCACTAACGAACCCGGTTTCGTCTTTCGGCATCTTCAGGCGTTGTAACAATTCAAATTTGATATTTAAATTCCATCGAGCGCCACCTTCAGTCGATATTATAATCATTTGATAATGCTCTTGATGATCGAAACCGGTTCTGATCAAAAAATATATCGTGCAAATAAATACTAAAATCACAGCTTTCCATCAAGAAGTGACAGTTAACACATCAAAAGTAAATTATGAAGTAAAAACTTTAAGGTAATGTGGTATTTTGTGGTTGTGCCAAATACTGAACGTTTATGAAACAAGAAAACATTTGAACACTTAAGCTATAGTGTCTGCAGATAGGTAAATACATTAGTTTTATAAGAATATTAATACATATAATTGAATGTAATAATGAAATCACGAAACACATGGCGATAAAACTCTAAGTGATGGTAAAAAATATTCAATCATTTTTTTTTTTAACACGATAGATAAATAATTATACAAAATATTCAACACATATTTCCCGATAGAGAAAAATTTATGATTTTTGTAAAGCCTTGTAAATTACAATTTATCCGCACTTTGGTCACGTTAATCCCGTCGCGAATGTGTTAATGATGGCCGGCGACAATTCAAATAAAAATCGATTAGAATTAATAGTTTCTATGCATTTTCAACATACCCTAACGATGTGATACTAGATAATAAAAACGCAGCCATTTTGAAATATTTGACAATTATAATTCAAACACGTTAATTAAATTGATTTGTTAAGTCTTATATTCAAGAATGTGTTACGCAAGAGTGCCAGACGACGCACGTCAGCCAATTCTTTTGAATAAAAAAACAAACATTTGGATAACTGGTATGACGAGAATCTTACGACAATTTGTATCAGTCTAATATCCGCCATTCTTTTTAATTCTATAGTTGTAAAAAAAAACATTGTTTACAAACAATAATACCTATATCCTGTACAGAATTGGTGTCCGGACGTTGTTTGAAATGGAAACCTCAGTGTGATTTTATAGTAAACAAGATGAAATAAATAAAATGAAAAATACATCCGGTAAGTTGGTCATTAGATTGTTACAACTATGTACGATTCCACATGTTTTGTGACTTATGACCCTGGTTTCGCCTTTCGGCATCTTCAGGCATTATATTACACGGTCAGTTTTGTTCCATCCATCTGTGTGATAGAATGTCTGAAGATGCCGAAAGGCGAAACCCGGGTCGTTAGTGGCAAAATATGTGGAATCGTACAATGTCATAACAAATTTAGATTTGATATTAAAATTCCATCAAGTACTTTCAGTCGATAGCATAAATGGTCATTAAATATTTTTATATACCAAAAAATCGTTTCTATAACCTTAGGGTCCGAAGGGATAATTTTTTTTACTAGAAATTGATGAAAAAGGTTTAGATGAATTTTTTGAGACTTCCCTGCTTTTGAACATTTGGATACTACCTATGGCTTCATCCAATTGACTTTCTTTTAAGCATGCTCATTTTTAATGTTTTGATACCGAAGAGAAAATTATCTGTCACATATTTCTTTCGACTCTTACGAGGCCAAAATGAGAATTCTGCCATATTTGATAAAATCAAATTGTATGTTCCGGATAACTTTTAAGAAATTGTGGACAAGAATTGTTTGTTCTTCCAAAGTGTAAAACCATTCTGCCAACGGTAAGAGCGTTAACATGTTCAACAGTATTCCACTTGGACGACAGTGAGTTCAGGCGAATATTACTTTTTTTCCTTTTAGTGCTGTTTCAATAAAGTAGGAAACCTTTCAACACAAGACAAGTGTACAAAAATGCGGACACCCTAAAGTCCATTCTAGAAGGAAAACATCATACGTACACAATAATTTAACTTTGATCGGATGATTTGTTTTGATTTTTTTTTTATTTAGTACGTACGAAATCAAAAAACTGGTTTATTTTGCGTATTTAAAATGCTTGTGTCACACGAGTAGTAAAAAGACCCATTGGTCTCATTATAATGAAACAGGGGTCGCCAACTGGTCGACCTTACGGTGCCGCACGATTTCACATGGCATTAGATTTGAAACACAATAATGTGCTTTGAATGAATATAGCGCTATCCGTGAAATTACACAATAAGTGAATATAAATGCATATCGGGGCATTGTTATTATTTGACCGATTGCAATTTCCACTCACAATAAACGATTTTAAAGTTATTGATTGAATTGGCATTCACTTGGTAGAACTCCATTATAACACGGTGAAAAAATAGCAATGTATTTTAGTTCTACAAAATTTGTAGAACTAAAATACATTGGGATTTTAAAGTTATTTTTTCCTGACAGGGTTAAGAACAGATATGTTGATAAATAGTGAAATTCCACTATTAGATTTTGTTTGGTCTGTGAAATATTTGCGTCGGCAAACGAATTGGGAATAAAATTCTTAAAGCAGAGGTCTCCAAAGTTCTTAATGTTTAGGGTCACACTGACTCCTCCATTAATTTACCAGGACCAAGCTTAGCCAGTTCGTCATAGTACTGTTTATATATAATAGCCTGGCGTTAAAAGTTTACCATGAAATAAAAATAGTAAACGAGCTTGGGATTTAATAAATATATAAAATTGGGGAAAATCGGGCAACACTAAAAATAAGAGAAAACGGTTTATATTAACACGGTTCGTGAATTAATCGGTGATATTGATCAATGCAATTATTATATCTGTGTCTATTAATAACAATTAAAGGTCTTAATTAATTACATTGAATAATCATTAAGTTAAAAGTTCGTCACCGACGGATAAAACCGGCAACATTTTTACGACTTTCCGGAAGTGGCTAAATGATTTATCATTTTACCCGGCCACCCGGTGTCAATAAACTATTTTCCAATATTTATGTAATTAAAATACTTGAACAAATACAATAATTATTATTACCGTAGATCAAGGTTACGGCGTATTAAAGATTTATTGCTGTATAACTTTCATTTCCTACAGAAATAAACATATTCTAAGCGAGGCTGACAAAAATGAGTGACATGGTCAATCGGTTAGGGTTACTTGGATACATTGAGATAATATTATTGCAAGCTTGTCTATGTTTTCATATATATTCCACAAAAAAAAACATTGATAAATTTAAAATTTTTGAATTCGTAATGATTCGATTTGGTTAAATGTCACATCAGAATGCAAACAAAAATCGAAATGGTTGAAAGCGCGTTGAAGTAAACCCGATAGCAAAAATATTTTAAGACACATGCTTTAAAATTTTTAAAACACGTTTTTGTCATATTCAAATAAAAGAAAATGTGTTTGTTTCCACGATTTACAGTCTGGTGTAATACACAAATATATTCAATTCAAATTCACAACGAAAACATAAGAAGATTTCGCTTTCGCGAATTTTCTGCGCGTATAAAATTTTTGTTTTTTTTTTTCATAAAAATCTCTCGGATTATGTATGTATTTGTGGTCGGTTTTAACAAATAAAAGGCAAAGGCATGATTTCAGTTTTTTTTACTCCATTTCGACGGAAGGCATTTTGTTCTACAATACTTTAAAAATGAACATTGTGTCCGATGTCACTTATTGGTTTGACCAATTTCTGTACCGAGACCAGGCATTATGTTAAGAAAGAAACACATTTTATACTAATTAGAATTATTGATTGAAAATTTCACTTGTTTTGTCACTCATATCCCATTTTTCATTTCCACAACATTTTCAGGCATCATATTGTTTACAATAAAAACTTATATATAAAATTATATGCAAAATTGACTTTCGTTCTGATCAAATCGATAGGTAAAATTATTTCGGATATACGATTCTACCTAGCCTAGAGGACTATATTTTCTTGAATATAGCCGATGAAAGTCGTTTACTTGGTGTATATTTTATTGTATCCGTGTCGTAGAAAGCCTGAAGATGCCAAAAGACGAAACCCAGGCCGTGTGTGACAAAAGATGTAAAAACATACTAATTTTCAACAATTCTAATTTGATAATGAAATCCCATCAAGCACTATTATTCAATGTCGTAAATTACATTTTTACTACTATTACCATATAATTTCTATTATCGGTCGCTGTTAATGCTCTTAGTGAGCGGAAGCTCCCATTAGCGGCATATAATGAAATAATATGTGTACAAAACTATGCAAATAACCCCCGGCAGATAATAGGTTAACACTTCTCCTGTCAAACGTTTTTTCTGCCGGGAAGTTTTCGTAATGGTGTGTACGGAGGGCGCGATTTGTTTTTCTACAGCGATAACATAGAGAAGCTCTTTTTAAAATAATAGTAACATTGATTACAATACAAAATATTTTAAATTGGAACTATATGCAATGCTTTGATTCCGAGAGATGACACTGTGTAAATGTTATGACTGGATTATTAAAACCGACTTTGACTAATATAGCGGGATTTTAACCGTCCGCGCATACGGAATCATCGAGCGTGTAAAGACGTACGTCTCAGAGAAAAGGTTAAGATGTCGTAAAAAAGTGTCGTCACTGAAAACGAACAAATATAATATGAAATACATTTAAAAGCAATCATTACATGAAACATAAACACAAATAAATCCGATTTGAATTGTTACAACTTTGTACGACTCAACATGTTTTGTCACTAACGACCCGGGTTTCGCCTTTCGGCATCTTCAGGCATTCTATCACAAGGATGCAACAGAACTGACTGACTGACTGACCGTCAGTTATGTTACATCTAATGCATGAAGATGCCGAAATGCGAAACCTGGATCGTAAGTGACAAAACATGTGGAATCGTACAAAGTCGTAAGAATTCAAATTTGATATTGAAATTCCATCAAGCACCTTCAGTCGATATCATAAATTATACATTTATTTATTTATTACAACTATACGGTACAAAACTTACAAATTATTAATTCAATGCTTTTGCACCGTAACATATTAACATATATAAATATAAAAATTCAACAAATAATATAAAACAATCAATAATGATTGCAAAAAAAGAAAGTCAACCAAGTAAGCTCATGAAATGTCTACTTTAACTGAAAAAATAGCATTCGTCTGAGCTCACTTTCGTCCACATATAAATCCGATTAACATTCGAATATTGAATGGCAAGTCGGCGTTAAAAATTTAACAAATACAACAATGCCAATCGCCGGGAAATATTGTCTACGACCTTTTCCAACTGTCTGATATCACGACGGTGTGGAAAAATATAACTTAACTCTTTTACCATGATTTTACCGGTATCACCGCCAATCACACAACCCTGGTCTTATCGTAGTGTTACCGTTGTAAGCAGGGCTGTGGAATCGTTAAAAATGCACGACTCCGAATCAGAGTAAAAAATAAATATTTATGTCAGGTTTTTTTCTAACATTCCAATTTATGGGCATTAAATTAAATACCAACCCAACAATCCGGCTAATTGTTAATTGAGATATTCTTCATAATCGTCTAATCGAAAAAGTAATCGGAGTCGCTCGTCTTTCACGAATCCAACTCCACAGCCCTGGTTAAACGAACGCGTTATTATATAATTCCATTAAACTACCATTCACTGAAATGGCGGGACCCTGTTTTATTGAATATTATCAATAATGTGGCATTTAATTGAAATCAGATAAGTATGATATTGGTTCGGGTGTCGAGGTCGTAGTAATAGAAGTAATTTACTGGAGTTGAAACACGTCTCAAGTATGTTAAAACAATTAATATCGTTTATGTCAATAATGTGCGTCAATTGTATGTTACGTACAATTCCATTGACCACTTGATGAAGCGCATCTATCTAGTCGCCTATTTGAATCGTGGAATGGGCATTTCAGATTTGTGAGAGATTGCCAATTCAAAAAATAAAATACAAATGATAATAAATATTGTCTATGCGCAAGTTAATTTTATTCGTATGTTCGATTTTTGAATAAAGAACTGTCAAATAAAGATGTGCTTTTACTGTTCGATAAAAAAGTAATCGTATTTTATTTTTGAAACACCATTAAATAATTTCTTTTTACATCTAACTCTATTAAAAACTTAAGACTCACCAAATCGTACTGACGGGGCACTAAAAATATATTCCAATAATACTCTGGAAGATAAATATGATTGTCTTGCAAAAATGAAATCAAATATTGACGCTTCGAATGGCTTTCGAATGACATCATCAAATATTGGTGGTCGATAAGTGAATATGGCGTAATGCTGAAATATTTATCGAATCGAAAGAACATTAATGGTATGTAATATTTAGCAATATCTACACTGAATTTGAAGTCGCCATAAATTCTACCGATCGATAAATGGATTTTCGCCGATTTCGATCAAGAAAGTGTTGTTACCTGATATTCTTGTGAACTGATAAATACATTGCCTGCAAAGTCTCAAGAATTAATAATCTACGCATACACAATAAAATAAAATGCAAAATCCTAATTAGCTTTTGTACACGGCATAATTTACATGTTAAATCAGTTCCCTGCTGAGCTACAGTAAAACATAATTAAAAACCAAATATTTAAAAAAAAAAATCAATAATAAACGAGCTTTTGGATTTAATTATAAATCATGTGAAAATGTACAAAGTCACAATAATTCAAACTTTAATAATAATAAATATATTTTGGAAACAGTACAAAAAATAGGTTTTATTTATTTGACCCATTACCTGTTGGGCTAAATAAAGGATATTCAAATAACGAATTATGAAGATTATCAGGACAAGTCCGGCTATTGCCCGAAAATTATGTTACACGAAAGTTGTACACACAGGAAACCGTATTATATTTTTTAAAACGTTAAATATCAACATAATGCAATCAGCCATTGATACAGTTAAGACGTAAGTAGTCATGGGGTTAACATAACAAGTATGCATTATTCTATAATTTGGTAAGGGAAGCAATACTAAAATTTATGTTATCATAGTTACAAATCTTAGCGAAAAAATTAAGTGACGAGTAACATTTAAGAAAAATGCACTAAGAATATTTTTTGTTATTACCTGACTTAACTTTACCATTTTTTGGTACGGGTCAACCCATGAACGTGAGAGGTGTGTGCTTGGTGCACGTGATTAATATGAAAATCTCGCGGAATAAAGTCTTAACCAATACATAATTCAATAATGTTGCGATAGTCAAAATATAAATACAAAATATTTTAATTAGAATACTCGAAACGCATACCGCAATAAAATAAATCAATAAACAATATTATGAATAAAAATTAGGAACCTTGTAATTCCACAATACTTTTTTGTAATAATGTTGGCTAATTTCAAAAAAAGAAAATGGAAAAATCGCTTGAAATATATATGTATATACAGCAGTGCTTAAATGAATTTAAAATGCCTGCGATAAGATACACCCGTTCTGATCATTGATAAAAGTACAAAACAATATTTTTGTCACTTCATTGAAAATGCCTTTCCAACCGGAATCGACATTATATACTGAAATAATATTTGGTATTTTTTTTTTAATATCACAATTAAGATTTTAAGATACGGTTTTGAAAGCACCGAATTAAATTTGATTAACTCGTGGTACTTATTGAATATCCTTTAAAAAAAATCTTTGAATGCATTGCACATCAAACTACCAATTAAGCGCCAAATCGTAAGACCGAAAATGGAACAAAATTTTCGCAATATGCTTACTGTATTAAAATGTTTCTAGCTTATTTAATAGTTTTATGAATTAAGCACTTATTCAATATTGGTATATAAAAATGCAACGTTATTAAGCAATTACCGTCGGTTATATTTATACTCAAAAGTAATAAAGTGCATTTTATGCAAGAGTCGAATTCGTGAGTAAAAAGGCCACGTCCAATTCACTTCAACATAACAACAATTTCTAAAAAATATAATAAATTATTTGATATGAGTATTTTTACCCATAGATATAACATGAATAAGATAATATTGTAGCTTATGTTGTGCGGTTAACTGAATACATACAGCATGGATTTATTAAATGTAAAAATATGCTTATCTCAACCGAAATCAATTTTGAGGTTATCTCGATTGATAAAATATAACGTCAGGTATTAATTATTCATACAAGTATTTACTAGCATAAATCGGTACATTGACACACATATTATCGTATGAATTAAGAGGTCACACATGTCCATTCAATTCACAAAATAAAATTACGTAATTTAAACTTGAAGATCACAGAGAAACTTGTGCGAAAAAAAATATTTAAAAATCAGTTTTGCAATATTAAAATAAACTTACCCCAGGCATTTGTTAAGCTCGGAGATAACACCACACACAAACAACCTATATAAAACAGAAGATACATTTTATTTTTTTTAAATATCATTAAATACAACAACCAATCCGACTTTCGCGTAGTGTAACTGACAAGTCGTTGGTGATAGAAACGTAACACTCCGAGCGGCCGTTCTAACCGAGCATGCGCGAATAACCACACGTTCGCATTCGGGCTATACGGCTCCAAAAGTGAATTATCAATGTTGCCAGCAATAAAGTAAACTTTTCCCTATTTCTTAAGCTGCGTATTGACGTAAACTCACTAAGAGAGAGGCACAAACTTATCACACAACATTAAATTATAATCGTTCCATTGTTAATCAGTCGTTAATCAGTCATTAACACTTTCATTACTGAGTTATATTTTACTAAATAATGTTTGTTTTATATTTACTAATAATTTCTTCAACTCTACACACAAAAATACAGAATTTTCTCATTTCCAACGAATTGATTCAATAAACATATTATGATTTTTTGTAATTCATATTTAAAATATAAAGTAAAACAACCTTAGATCCTTATTTCATTTGGCTGTCGACATTATGTGATTCTTTTATTGTCAATGATTCAAAGAAAGGCGTGTAGTTCGAAATGATTTTTTACCCATGTTATTATATAGCTATTAAACCAATTACAAATATTATTCTCGTTACAAAATATTTTTTTTAAATAATAAAAACACATTTTTTTAGTACTTATTTCACAAATATAATTTTTGATCAGGACCGGTTTCGCTCATCGCGAGCATTATCAACTGATAGAATACAATTTACAAACAAGTCTATTTATACAAAACAAAAAATTAATTTGAGTTAATGGTAATATAAATTTTTGCCTAATTCTAACCTTATAAATGAACAAACTACTTTTGCGTCGTCACCATTGTTATACTCATTAAATTAGATTAATAAATATATATTTCAAATAAATATTTTTTTTTTTTTTTGAAAAATGATATTGCCTCCTTTTACTTATTTTTTTTTTACAGAAAATATTGGAACGCTCCTGACTGACCATATCTTCCCATCTCATCGATTCATCTTTAATCGACTTCTCATGTATTAATTTATTTTGTTCCATTAAGTAGTGATTGTGGGTTATTTTCGTCATTAAAAATTTCCCACTCCTTACTTCCTTATTGATTGCTTAGAGCTCCTAATGGATTATTGATTTAACATAATTGTAATTGTAATTCTTAATAAGTGATTGTGAACATTTAATTTTTATACTAATTTACTTTGTATGATTTTATGTAAATCGTTTCCTAGTTCTTGTACCCATGGTTTTGTACACCTGCTACCATTAACTCGAATTATTTTTTTTGTTTTGTATAAATAGATTTGTTTGTAAATTGTATTCTATCAGTTGATAATGCTCGCGATGAGCGAAACCGGTCCTGATCAAAAAATATATTGTGGAAGTAAGTACTATAAAAATGTGTTTTTATTATTTAAAATATAATGCCTTTCCATCAAGAAGTGACAGTTAACACCTTAAAAGTGACAAAATATTTTGTTCATTTGAAATAAATAATAATAATAAGGCGATAACCAATAATTCCTGATAAGGATAAATGATAGTTAAATGTGAAATCTAAGATTGTCAATGGATAATAGATAATACAAAGCGTTGCCACACCAGTACGACCATCCTCCTCAAAGGGTTATCAAATATTTTAATGATAGTATTTACCACTTTTAATTAAATAATGTGTGCATTTTAGCACAGCTGGTTATAACAATATAAATTTTAATAGAGTAACTATCTCAAAGTTTGTCTTTGATTTACCGATATAAATATTCTTATATGTAACAAGCAAGAACCCGGCATAGGTTGCAATACCACTCAAACAAATAAAACTATTTGTGCTATAATTCTGTTCATCGAAGTGCTTTTGGATACACCATATTTTTTGTTCATCCGCCTGCTGCGTAAAAGAATAAACCGTAAGGTTTTACGACACGTGAGCAGGCCACATTAAGCTGGCCATGTGAGAAGTATATCCACGTAGTCCATTGTATCAGTTGATAGTGCTCGCGATAAGCGAAAGCGTTACTGATCAATAGTGGTACTGAGGGGTTTTTTTTCTCAGGGAACTCAGTTCATGTCAAGATTTTTATTAAATAAAATTTTATTGAATTATCATGTAAATGAAATTTAAAACAGCTTTTACGATGCCACCAAGCGTATAAAAAAACGTCAAAAAAGGTGCCGTAACGCCGTTTCATCGCGTTACTAGAGAAAAAAGCCCTGCTTGTATTAATTCAGTAGTCGTTGCAGGCATGGGCACAATAATCAACCAAAGTTTCATGACAATTAGATCAACTAATCAACATAAGCAACTACAAATGCCTTTAAAACGGTGTTGTCGTATTGTGGCGAGGTGTCAACTGACACGGTAGAAAGTGACATTTCAGTTGCACCCCGTGAGGCTTAGAAGAGAAGAATCTGTAGTTTATGTTCTAAAGATTCCATAAAAAGAACACAATTGTTTTGCAATATCTACAACCGACCGGTGTATTTGATACACATAGTCGTAGTAAAATATTTCTTGTCCTGAACGCAGTAGACATTCTACTTTACTGTAACCATATACATATATATATTTTTTTTACGTTTTATTCTTTTTATTTTTCGTATATTTCATGACTTTTAAATGTCCTAATTTGGAAGTTTCATATATTGTAGTATGTTTTAAGATAATTAATAATTGTAAACACTACATTTTTATGCTATCTTTTAATGAAATTTAATCTAAAATGTTTCAAATCCCTGCGCACAAGCGTTGCATTGCGTTGTATTGGAATAATTATTTAGTTATCGTTGAACCAATGCGCAGGGAAGACAGCTGATAGTTGTCTCCCCTAAATGCTTATGATTATTTTATTACTTTACAGATTTTCATGAATTTTTGCATTATTGGGAATAATATACATTATACAATTATAATATTGTTAAAATACATTTAGCGATAGAACCTAACTAAGCATTATTCCAATTTAAAGTATTTTTTTTCAATTGATCACTGAGTGTCCATCACCTTGAAGGACGTATTTTTTTTAGCACAGTAGGGGAAGTGCTAAAAAAGAACTTCTTTATGATAACATCGCAAAAATTGATTTTCTAAAATCAATGATTAGAGCAATTGCTGTCATAGAAATACCCGAAACGTTGATGTATAAATATTTGTGATTAAAAGCAGGACTGTAGAGTCAGCGTCATGAAAAGCGAACATTTCTTTTAAGCCACATAAAAGATATTATAACAGTTAATATTTGAATATAATTCAGTAGTGTTAATATTATCCACATTTTGGGAACAAAACAAGCTTTGGTTCAATATAAAAAAAATCTCCCGCGATTGTTTGGCATTATAAACTATATTATATTTTAAATTCTTAACTATCAAACCCTGAAATTAACCGTATGATTTCAATTAAATGCCATATTATTGATTATATTCAATAACACAGGGTCCCGTCATTTCAGTAAATGGTAGTCGTTACAGACGAGCGACTCTGACTTCTTTTTCGATAAGACGATTTTGAAAAATATCTCAATGAACAATTTGCCGAATTGGGTAGTTGATCATTAATTTAATGCACATGAATAGGAAAAGTAGGAAAAAAACATGACAAAATGAAACTTTTTTAAGTCGTAATTGTGCTGTTGGTCAATCAATATATTGTTAGTTGTGGGGTTTTTTAGGAAAGGTGGGTAAAAATTCGTGTCGTGTTTTTTTTAAAGACTGTACAGCCCTGCTTACAACGGCTCAAGTGATCAAAAATGAGAAGTATTAGATGTTTTTAGTGACGAGAAGAAGCAGCACAAATATACTTTCAGATTTTCTTAGTCAACCTTTCCCCTTTTATGTCAATGTTGTTTTCGTTATTGGGACAGATGTACAGACGATAAATATCTAAAATTTACAAAAATATTTTTTTTTTTTTGTTTCTCAAATATGTTAAATGCTTTCTGCCAATTTGTTTTGCACTGAATAATACCGAATAAAGCTGTGCAAATGAACAAACAACACTCAATTTCTTTTGTAATCAATGTTGACAACACCCGAAAAAGTGTGGTCCTATTCTCTTAGATGTACCTAATATATATATAAATTATATCAGGGGTGGCGTCGGTTAGGTTAGCTATTCAATGGAACCCGGCCTAATGTTTCGAAAGCATATGTGCTTAGAAAAAAAAACGAATCTTTAAAGCTATAAATTTCAAGGACATATCAAACATAAATATAGTTCAAAATGATTTTGGGTGCCATTTATTGTATATAAGTCACCGGTGTTTGCACCGTGTGAGTAAGCAACTTTCGTATTATCTGGACCATAGTTTCTCAATCATTTTACATCCGCGGACCACCAAAAAATCCAAAAATGTTTTGCGGACCATCAACATTGGAATATAATAATAAATAATATATATATATATAATTGATTTTTTATTAAAAACAAATGATTTTGCAACACCGTATGCTGATATAACAATATATAAGTAACTTAAAACAAAATATTAAAGTCCATAAAATTTGATTATTTATCGAAATAATATCACATCGCGGACCACCTGTTGAGAAACTAGGATCTAGACGGCTTAAATTTCTTTTACAGATAATGAAAATTAAGTTGGGTTTTCAGATATATTATAAAATTGTATTAATTTTGAACGTAATAAAATATTAAAAAAAAAAAAAAAAATTCACCTAAAGTGCAGCTCATTTAACCATAAGGTTAGGTTAGGTTGGAACCATATATGTATTTTAAACTTTATGCTCTAAAAATCAGATATATTCACAAAAAAATCATTTTTTCGTAGAACACCTCACAAAATTTTTAATCGCGGCCAAGCAAAAGTTTACATTTGCGCTGAGGTTTGTATTATAAAACTTTATATATTTAGCACCGTTAAATATGTCCATGTTATATAGAATATATAATATATTCTATGACCAAGTTACGTAATACATAACATTCTAAATTCTATTTAAAGAATAATACACTATACTAATAACTATTTCTACGATTTTATTTATAATAATTAAAAACAAGGATCGGTTTCGCTTTTCGCGAGCAATTTTAACTGATTCAAAACAAATTAAAATAAGGCTATTCATATAAATTTTAAGTTCATATTTACTCATATATAATGACTCAGTAACAAGATTAATCGTTAATGAAAATTATCACAGTCAATTGTGCTAATTATTCTTAGATTATTATTATTAAATTTATTTAGGTGCAATTTACTGCTTGCCTTGGGGTCTGTGTTTTCTTGTAATTAATACATTTGTTATACAGACGATGCTGACTGATAATTGTACATCAGTTTTGTTGCATCCGTGTAATATAATGCCTGAAGATGCCAAAAGACAAAACCCGGGTCGTTAGTGACAAAATATATGGAATCGTACAAAATCATAACGCACGGATGCAACAGAACTGACAGCACATCCGTGCGATGGAATACCTGAAGATGCCGAAGGGCGAAACGCAGATCGTTTGTGATAAGACATATGGAATCGTAAAAAGTTGTAACAATTCAAATTTAATATTGAAATTCGATCAAGCACCTTCAGTCGATATCATAAATTTTAAAAGTGTATTTATAAAAAATATATTAATTGATTCTTGAGAAACGATGTAAAATGTTAAGAATAAGATCGCATCACATACTGGGAAATTTCGCACTAAGATAAAATGGCGCTATTTTGGCAGATATCAAATATTTTCAGAATAAACAATGTTCGAGATATCATCGTTGTTTATATCCGAATATTTCATAACACTCTGTTATCTATCATATATGATTATCAAAATGACTTTTTTTGTGACTCCCATTATCGTAAGAACCGTCGTATATGTACACAATGAACTATAAGGTGGTTTATTCTCAATTGAACACTTTTAAAATTTCGTTACAAGACGAATGGATTAAACAAAACAACAAACTTAAACACAAAAGGTGCAGTGAATATGAACAAATCAAGATATAAATACTTGAAAAAATATGCAATGTATTGATAACACGCTTTAGCTTATCGGCCATCTATAAAAATGAAAATATATAATTAAAATATGAAGTCAGTTTTAATCTTTCAATCAATATATTATGTTATTGTACAATATGACTTTTCCTTGTGTTACGTAATTTGGAATCGGAGTCGTGGAAAACAAGCGAATCCGACTACGTTCTCGAAAAGACAATTTTGAAAATAAGATCTTAATGAACAATTTGCCCGATAGGTAAATCTTTAATTTAATGCACATACATAAGAAAGGTATTTCGTATAAATTCGATATTTTCCAAAGCATGCATATTCTCTATATCTTTTAGATTTATTGGCGCAGGAAGTAATAAATTTACTGACGTATCGATTTTATCGATAAAAATTTGATGATAAACAATGTTTTTTTTAAATCTCCATAATACCATCAGTACTCATATCTTAATGAAAATAATCAGAAATTGCAACTTTTATTTGAACGAAAAGAACATCTGACAATCTGTTATGATAAGACGGAAAATTAATTGCTATTAATTTGTTATGCAAACGTATTCATTATCAGACTAATATAAAGATTATTAGGTGTAGTAAAAAGTCCTGACGTTTTTTTCAAACGCGTGTCTTAAAATCGGTCGGCTTCGGGCCTTTGGTTAAATAAGATGTCATAATATTTTTTTTCGTGTTGTGTGACATCTCAAGTTACGTTCCGTATAGAAAAAAAAAATTTCATTCGCCCCAAACAGAATGAACAGACCTTTGCCCTTCATAAGAGTATCTGCGCGGTTGCATGCTTTTTCAATATAACGCTCAGAACAGTGCAGTCGTCGCCACAATAAACATTTACGACGTTTATAGAGACGTGTTAAAGGTTCGAAAATGTAAGAGATGGCTTACAAAATTTAAATCTGGCAATTTAAGCATTGAAAATTACCCTTGAAGTGGACGACCTCATACAGTGGATGAAAACGTCATGAAAGCTGAAATCGAAAAAAATCCTATGCTAACAAAAAAGGAATTGTCTTATATAGTCGGTACTAAATGGTCCATAACACAGAAGTACCTGAAAAGGCTGGGAAAAATTCGAAAAGTAGGAATTTGGATGCCACACGCGTTGAGCGATCGGAGTAAGGCGCAGCGACTAAGCGCGTGCCAATTGCTGCAAAAAAAAACACACTTTACGACCATTTTTTCTAAACCTGATTATCGGAGATTAAAAGATGGTGTTATATACGAATATATCGAAGAAAAACAATATCTAAATCTTGAACAACAACCAATTCCGACCCCTAGAACTGGTTTACACCCAAAAAAACTCTTACACTCTGTTTGGAGGGATTTCAAAGGAATAATTCATTATAAAGTGTTAAAATATGGTGAAACTATGACGGCACAAGTATACTGTGACCAATTAAACAAATTGTGTGCAGCTTTGACAAGAAAGAGGCCGGGCAGGATGAAAGGACGCAACGATAAACTGCAAAACGATAAAGCGCGACCGCATGTGGCGAATATGACCTGGGAAAAAATCCAGGAGTTGGGTTGGACAACTTTATTGCATCCACCTTATTTACTTGATCTAGCACAATCGGATTACCATTTATTCCGTTTAATATAACAAAACTTTTACGGATAAAATATTTCAAACAAAATATAACGTGAAAAACGCTATTTCCGACTATTTTAATTCCAAATCAATAGAGTTTTGTACTAAATGGATTTTAGACTTGTCTAATAGGTAGCAGAAGGTTATAGATAGACAAGGAGATTGCATTTTATAAATAAAAATTAAAAAAATACTAAAAAAAACACTTTGAGTTTCATTTAAAAAAAACCTCAGGACTTTTTACTACACCTAATATATTATAAAATACCTTGGGTTTTTTCGCAATTATTGTAATTATAAGTGTAATGACATCTATTGATATAATTCAAAGCAATAAACTGAAATTAACCTATTATAAAACAGAAATCTGCTTCTAACATATATTTAACAGTTGTTACAAAATATGTCAACAGACGTCTAAGATTCAATTTATCAAGCATTTATAAAAAAAAAAACAACATATTATTAGTTTGAAATAGGGTATGATAAAATTATGTTATATTAAACTAAAAATATTGGGATTGACATTATATTTAATTATAAATAATATATTATTTTATTCAGACTGCACTCTTAACGTTTATTATCAAAAGTCTTTCTGTATTATAATTCTTGAAGTAGAAAAATATTTGGGCAACACTATATATAATAAAATTATTTCTCATGAAACGACCAAATTGTAAATAATTAAGTATTTTGTGTTATCTAGATGGCGTCTTTTTTAAAATAATTTTGTTTTTTCTTTTTTTTAAGTTGATGACGTTAGATGGCGTTAAAAGTTTTTGACAGTAGTTCGTGGATCGAATTTGATCATGTCTTAGAAAATTTTTATTACTATCAAATGAGATCATAGAAAATTGTTTTGATAATTTTGGTGGCTGTAAAGCGGTGACATTTACGTCACCGAGGTGAAGCATATATAAACATATTTTAGACATTTATCGTAGCAATAGATAATAGACAAAATAATAATCTAATACTAGTTTAGTTATTAAATTAAGAATTAATGGCAACACTAAAAAATGTGATTTGAATGATCATTTAAATACATCATTGTCAAGTATCGTTTCATAAAACATATATAGGGGTCAGGAGAAATCAAATTTACGTTGTTAGAATGTGGATAATCTCATCAAAATGAATGCAAAAAAATATTTTTAAGGCTTAATAAGAAAGACATCTTGTTACTGTAAATGGCAGGGATGACATTTCAGTTTTGTTATGAACAATTCAGTGTAAATCGGGAACGTTTGTGTTTTTTCAAATTCAGGGGTCAAATGCCCTCCCGAACCCCCTATGACGTTCTTGGTACACGTAATGCATTTCTTTTCTCTTCAAATTTAATTTTTCAGTAAAACTGAATGAAGTATTAATTAATTTATTTTTATGAACTGTTTGCAAGGGCAAAGGCATCATTTGATATTATATCAGGGTTGGTGTTTTGTTTTCAAAAGCTTTATCTATTTTTTTGTTTCTTTTATTTATATAGACAAGCCAGTATTTTTTTATGATCAGGATTGGTTTCACTCATTGCAATCATTATCAAAACTATACTTAAAAAACATTTTTTTTAATTATATAAAATATCATACATGGACGCAAGTCGCAAAAAGTCAGATGACACGTTAAAAGTTAAAAATGGATAAAAGTATGATTATTCAAATTCAGAATAAATGCAATGCCGTCTCTGCTGATGTGATTTAAAAAACTTAATTAAATTAAATATAATAATATATGGTTCCTCGCCTGTTAACAGTGATATACGATTTTATTTTTGCAAAAAGTTTATGATATCGGCTGTAGGTGTTTTGACGGAATTTCGATATCAAATTTGAATTGTTATAATTTTGTACGATTCCGCATGTTTTGCCACTAACGACCCTGGTCGTTCAAAGTTCATTCGTTCAATTGTACAAAATTGTAACAAGTTCAAAATTAGCAAAAAGTTATTAAAAAAAATATTTAAAATTGTATATAGGAATTTTGGCCACCGCTGCACTGGAATATTTGCGTATTATCAAAATGATTTTTATGGTCCAGATGCAATCCACACCCCACGCCCTTGCAAAGCATGAAGTAAGAGTTTCCCTCTCGTACGTGATCGGCTTGTTTCTCGATAGAATTATAATGGCCGTGCTTCAAAATGTTATTTTTGTGCCAGTCGGTATAACGGCAGTAGAGCTGGCAGATTCGAGCCCAAAATAGACACTACTCTTCGCGTTAGTCGAGTTCGGCCATTCAAACATAAGATAATAAAAAAAATGCAGAGCGGCGGTACTGCAACGAACGATCTTGATTAATCGTCTGGAAATTAGAATTAAATTGATCAAATATTGCCGTAACCTCAATAATGATTTAGGCAAACTAAACTGAAGGAAATTATAATAATTTGCTGGGTGAAAATTCAAATATTCAAATGCATTGGAACAACTAGAAATTAATTGATATCAGCAATCCAATGGCATTACTAATGAACAAACATTTTTTTATTTAACACGGTGAAAAAATAGCAATTTATTTAGGTTCTGAAAAGTTTATATGATATATAACTGATAGTTATTTCAGCTTACGCCCTCATCAGAACAATGTTAAACGTACATTTAGTTATATATAAATAGCTGTGTAGAAAAGGTACAAAATACATATTCCAATCTGTTCGAATACCCTAGTTTCATATTGCGCTAATAAATTCTAAAATATGGAAAATTGATTTTATACATTTCTCGCAGTGAGAATTAATCTGTATTTTTTTTTGGTGTAATAATGGTGTTTACGTAAAGCAAATTTCAATGAAAAATCTGTTAATAAATTTGTTCGTATTGGGTTTTTGAATTGTTAAAACTTTGTACGATTCCACATGTTTTGTCACTAACGTCAAAATCAGTTCAGTCTGTTGCATCCGATGACAGAATGCCTGAAGATGCCGAAAGGTGAAACTCGGGACGTCAGTGACAAAACATGTGGAATTGTACAAAGTCTTAACAATTCAAATTTGATATCGAAATTCCATCAAGCACCTTCAGTCGTTATCATAAATTATATCAATAATGTTCGTATTGGGATTTGAACCCATGAGCATTGTAACATATTCCGATGACGTCGATTACTCGACTACAAGTAGAGATATGTATTATATCATATAATATTCATAATGTAACTGAAATCTATGATTGAAATAATTAGTTTTATACTCTATTTAAGAAAGCATATACAATATATCGTCTCTCTTATTCTAGCATCATATTTTTTATGTACAGCTACAGATTACCCGGAATGCGTTGCAATGCAACTCAATAAAACTAATTTAGTTTAAGAACAATCGATGGTTTACAAAATGTCATAAGAAATTCATAACCTCAAAGTATGACAGTTTCGAAAAGGTGGTACCTAGGTACCTATTTAATTACTCGATTAGACTCAAAGTAATTGAATTGAATGAGAAATTAAAAAAAATAAAAACAAAAAATCAGGTTTATTCTTATTCCACTAAAAATGCAAAATATTCCACTGTTTTGTTTCGTGGATTGGTTTCAAAGGAACGTACTGCTCTAGAGAAAATTGTTCTGCCTGTTTATTATAATTCAAGTGGCCAACTTTCTCTCATAAAAATGAACATCAATCATAGTTTCGTAATCGATTGTATGAACCAGATATTCAATTACGGCACGGCGCACATTTGATTGAGATATTCGAGTGTGCAAGATAGAAATAATGTTTGAAACAGCGATATACAACCTTTTGATTAATGAGTCGCAGAATCCTTCGGAAATTGTCGATTCTTTGAGGTTAATATATGATATCGACTGAACGTGCTTGATAGGATTTCAACATCAAATTTGAATTGTAGAAACTTTGTGCGATTTCACATGTTTTGTTACTAACGTCCAGGGTTTCGTCATTCGGTATCTTCAGTCATTCTATCACACGGATGTAACAGAAATGACACACAATAAACAGTTAGCATCGTTTATATACCAAACGGGTTGAAGGGAAAACACACACCCCAAGGCATGAATTAAATGACAACTAATATGCATTTTAGTAATGTTGATTTAATTATAATAATACACAATCTTCAGGCAGTCTATCACAACAATACAACATAACTGATTCGGTCAGGGATAGAATGCCTGAAGATGCCGAACGGCGAAAACTGGGTCGTTTGTGATAAGCCATGTATAATCGAACAAAGTTTCAACAATTCAAACTTGACGTTGAAATTCCATCAAGCACATTTAGTCAATATCATAAATTAATTCATAACATCAAGATATGACACTATTGGACAATTAAATACTTTTTTTTATTCTATTATAATCAAGTTCTACCAAGAAAGTTGAATTGAATCAATATGATAAAATACAGTACATCTATTATTTGGTTCAAATGCAAGAACTTGTAAAAATTTACAGCACAGAAAATGCAATTAAAATAACATCAAAATTTTCCGTTCGTTTATCACAGCAATAAGGCTTCCCAACGGTTGAGACGTTAGCAGTCAGTGTGTTAAACTCAAAAATTGCTCACAAATAAAAAAGTTAATTTTTAATAATTGTTTTTTTATCTATTTAATAGGAAAGTGTCTAATTGTACAGCAGGGTTAAGAATCGTATTACACTAATATGCTAATGCGAATTTAATTAGTCGTTTAATTATGCATACGAACTGTCACATTCAAATAAACGAGTCGTATTAAAAAAGTAATGTGAATGTGCCACTGTTTTTATGTAATGTTATTATTCAACATATATCAACTTTCATATGATTTTTATAATCGTAGTGATAAAAATGATGACGTAATGTGCAAATGTGTTTTGTGCGATTTTTAATAAATGTTAGTTTGTTACGTTTTTTAATATCATATATCACAAGCCTATAGTATTCCAAGTTCTCGGTAAATAAAAAACAAACAACATAATTTATGATATTTATATGATTTCTTTCGTATATTTTGGCGTCAATGTTTATGAAAAAGCATTGGCAGTCGATTGGTTAAGATAACTTATGATTACTTATCATAAAGATGCTATATGCTCCACTGTGGAAGCGGAGACGGTATAAAAAATTGTATGTACCAAATAAAATCAAAAATGTTGTCGAACCTTCTATAGCGTACAGATTTGTACTAGATTATTTGAATATTACGTTATAGGGGACTAGGCACACGACAAATTTGAGGTTAGGTTTTTTCAATTGTATTTTGTGAATTATCCAATCATACTTCTGATAAAATATTTTTTCAACACACTTTTGTGAAATACGTATTAATAATATAATGTATACATAAACATTCATATTTGACCTTGAAAAGTTGGCGTTATGTAAATAAACGCTATAGGAGGTCCGCTATACGGAGGACCATCGCATACGCCAAAGGAAACTTTTCTACAGGGTGAATGCTGCAGCGGGGTAGGGATTTACTGTTGTTCACTCGAGATCATATAATTTAATGTTAGCTTAAGGATGCGGAAAAATATATGAAAATCAAATAGAATATTTTATGACTATTAATTACCATGATAAAAAAGAGGTCCTGAAAGATATAAAAAAAATTGCTTGAATAATTAACATCTTTAATTTCGTTTAAAACATTACTTGTGCACTACGCCATAGATGTAATGTCATATTAACTACTTAGTCGTCAGTGACGTGCAGGCACTCGAACACTATCACGAGAACATTCCTCAATATAAAAGATTCTTTTTAAATAAATTCGAATACTATATCTAATATCCGGGATTTTCAAATTTTGTGCCATTCTCATGCTAAACGTTCTAGTGTAATAGTTACTGTCACAGGGCTGTGCCAATATATGTATTTTTTGATTTAAATACTTTTTATGATAGATTTGTGAAATCTATACATTACACCGAAAATACACAGATTTACTAATTTACGATATCGATTTAGGGTACTTGGTGGAATTTTAATATCAAATTTGAAGTGTCAGTTCTGTTGCATCCGTGTGATGTAATGCATGAAGAGACCGAAATGCGAAACACGGGTCGTTAATGACAAAACGTGTGGAATAGTACAAAGTTTTAACAATTCAATTTTGATATAGATTTAACAAAAGAGACAAAATTCATAAATAATATTTTTTTCCGTTACAAATTATTTTTTTTTTTATTTTTGTAATGCAGTTCAAATACGATAAACTTAAGCAAATGTTTTTTTTTTAATTATCCGTAAAAAAAATATCTTAAGATGTTTTAAAAAATATTTTTCGTGATTGTTTATTGTTTTGCGATTTCAAATAACAAATTTATTTGAGGCAGTAAAAGGGTTAAAAATGATGTTTTATTGATTAAATATTATTCCTTTCCACTAAAAAGCGACAGCCAGCACATTAAAAGAAAAATCCTTTTCAAAATACCCGAAATTATGCATTTATAGATTATCATAAAGTTATCAAAAATGAGTGATTAAAATTTGATGGTGAAATTTAAAAAATCACTTGAATGAATTAATACGTTCGAATATGAAAAACTTAATTAAATATTTGTAACAAAAAAACGGTTTTTATTTATTATACATCAAAGTTATAGCCCAACCTATTTATACGGGAGAATTATCATTTTTATTCGTATGCGAAAGATTAGATAAGATAAAAAAGAATGCAATATTATCTTCCGATATAAGAATTCGAAGAAACCGAATTGCAATACTATAACATTATATAAAGAAGTAATCTAACACAGTATTTAGTGATATTTCCGCAATTTTGTATTATCAAGATTAGGAACGGTTTCGCTGAAATCGACCATTATCAGCTTGTATCATCTATTGATAAAACAAGTTTGAATTGATAAATACCACATGTAAAAAACAAATGGTGCAAGAATGGAGAAAGTAATTTTGAAATATTCATAAAAAATATATTTACTTAAATGAAGTCACCTTAATATAAAATGTTGAGGACCTCTTATTTTACTGATTTGTAATTAAAAAAAAACAAATTTTAAATCCATTATTAGTGAAGAAATGAATATTAACTCATTCCCTGCTGAGCCGTTTAAAGGATATTCCAACACCTAGACTTCAAAAATTTATTGAGTAATATTGGTTTGAAACAATCTTAATGAGTTTGTCAGGACAGTTCAAGCAATGCATCGCTTAGTTAGCGAGTACAAGAAGGTTTTAACCACTGTTAATTCATATATTTTGGGGTATTAACTATCGATACTGAAAAATCAGCCGTCTCAACGTCAGAGGGTTAAATATATATATATACGAAATATTGTGCTATATTGTTTAAATTGAATTCATTAAATCGTTCCAGGAAGAAGTGACAGTTGACATATTTAAAGTGGAATGATTTGATAAAAAAATGTTCGAAGTTTTTTCGATTTTTTTTTAGCTTTCATTAAAAAGTGTAGAATCTGGACCATCTCTGTATTTTCTAGCTCTTCTTAAGCGAATGGCTGACTGAGACGAGATATCTCGTCAACATCTTTAAACGTACTTTCCTCCAAAAATTTTCCTTCTATTAAAATGATTCTTCGACAGGACATACACTGATACATCTATAAGAAAGGTTTAAAAACATTCTACCATAACTGTAAAGTATTTGTAAATTGATTTTTCGCGATTTCTTCGAGTGTTCACATGACAGATGTCAATAGTTTCAGGGCTTCCAAAATCAATTTTATTCAAAATTCTCCAAGGAAACCCGTTTTTTATGATATTACAATAAACAATTGGTGAGTTTATTAATTATTTCTGTACATGTAATTCAAAAAACATCGGAAATTCACGTTTTTTTGTTGCAAACTATAGCTGGCGCGCAGCCAAAAGATTAAACAGTATATAAAAATATTATATTGATTGAATTGGCATTTATTTGGCAAAACTCCATTATAATACGGAACAAAATAGCAATGTATTTTAGTTCTACAAAATGTATACAAAGTATATACAAAGCTTAGTTTGATTTTTATTAAAAAAGTTCTGACGATGACGAAAGCCAAAATAGCTATCGATATACATACGAAGATTTATCCTATTATAACGAAATATCTACGTTGAATCTACCCCAAAACAAAGCCGGGTAAGAAATAATAGGAAATTTTATTAAGAAAAAACTCCGCTCGGAAAATGCCATCCGGAAAAAGAGATGCTCGCACATTTACAAACTGTAATAAATGCGTCTATTTAATTTTCGCCTTACGTAATCTAGTTTCGCTAATTCTTATGCCAGATGATGGTAAATAAAACAGCGAAAGTGTGTCAAATAAACATGTAAGTTGCAAAGCTTGTAACAGCTAGATATTTTTGAAACGCAAAATGAAAACATCCCGGAAAGCAAGCAGGAATGTTTATTTTCCTGCCAGCACTAAATTAATGAGCCAACGTAATTCCCGATAAGCAACGATTCACTAGGAACAGCGTTCCGTGATCAATGTACAAGAAAGAAGGCAGAAATGAATTCGATTATACGAATGAATACTTATGTGGACTTACGGAATCATTAAATACAAAAAAGACGATATAGTGAGGAACATTTCAAATGACATTTGAATCGAAAAATACCAGGGCATCGACCAAAACACGACTCCGATTCTGACATTGACCGTCAACATTTCATTTCAATTTTTTTCGATTGAGTAATTACTGTAACACAAAACCATACTACGGTCTTGACAAATTCTGTATAATTTCATATGAGTGTATTCTTTCTAACGAATCAAATATATTTTGGTTTAATTGACATTTACTTTGTAGATCTCCATTTACACGATAAAAAATGTATTTTAGTTCTACAAAAATTATAGCCTATAAAATTGATAGCTATTTCGGCTTACGCCTTCGTCAGAACTATGTTTAAACGTACATTTATTTATCAATATGTAGTGGCGTAGAATAGATACACAATAAATGCTTTCTTCTGTTCCAACATCCAAGTAATTTATTATCACAATATAAAACTAGGGTGTTAGTTAGAACAGAAGATAAAATATATTGCGATAAGAAAATGTACGTAATGTAAATGTACTAACAAGGGCATAAGCCGAAATAGCTGTCAACAATTTACCTTATAACTTTTGTAGAACTGTAATATATTGCTATTTTTCAACATGATATTTGGAGTTCTACTAAGTAAATTCCAATTCAATCACTAATTTAATGTCCATACTTATAACGTTGTGTTTACGATGAAAACGTATGGCTATATTTATCCTCACTATATTGTATAGAAAAATTATTAATTTTAAAGATTAATGACTGATTTGGCTTTTACTTGGTGGAATTCTATTAAAACACGGTGAAAAAATATCAATATAGTGTAGTTTTACAAAATTTATATACAAAACAGTTCTGGTGAGGGCGTAGGCCGAAATAGCTATCAACTATTTACTTTATAAGTTGAATATGACTGAAATATATAGCGTTTAATTTTAAAGATTTTATATTTAATTGTGTTCTGAATATGTAAAGTTTAAGGAGACTGTAGGAATCCGATTGACGTCCCAGTTAAACAAATTTTCCCGCGATAGTATTTCACGCTTTCGTGTGTTGAGGAGATCACTATTTTAATCCGTGCTATACCCACATACTCTTATTGCATGGCATTTTATAACTCCCAGATGAAAACCGACGCTACGCAATTTCGTTTCTGGACATTTAGACGTCGGATAGAGTTTTACAAGCCAGTATCCCGCATCTGATGCGCGGGAGTGACGTTAGGCATTATTAGCTCGTGACATCTACCGTTGGCGGTCCCCCTTTTTTGACGGACCAGTCACAATTTAAACCTTCGTGTCGCCGCGTGTGTCGACGAATTAAATGGCAACGTAATTCGTGGACGTCGCAATCTCAATGATAACATAACCTAGAAGGTGTCGAGCGGACATCTTGTTGTTGTGCGATCGCGAATATTGTGTTCCTCGAACTGCGAATTTGAATAACGAACTTTCACGAACGCGACTTTCGGGAGTTTTGAAAATGGAAAATGGAAATCGACACGTGAAAGTTTTCATTGGAAAGTTCGGAAAATCTAACGCGGAGTGAATTTTTCAAGAAAACGGTGAATTTGGTCAACATTTGATTTGAACCGTATTTTTAAAAATAAAATGTGCGGCCAATTGGATACATTAAAAAAAAACATCAAATTTACATTGTCGAAACTTTTTACGATTTTACATGTTTTGTCACTAACCGCCCGGGTTTCACCTTTCGGCATCTTCAGGCATTCTCTCGCAAGAATATAACAGAACTGACAAACAAATCAAATTAATATTGAAATTCCATCAAGCACATTTAGTCGATATCGTAAATTAAAATATGTTAATTGAAAAAAAATGTGCAGTTTTTTATTAAATTATAATTTTGTACCAAAAATATATAAATATTTGAAATTAAATTAAAATTTCGCTTGAATAAATTTTGTATTATAAAATTAGAATCGGTTTCGCTTATCACGAGCATTATCAACAGATCTGATGGCTGACCGAACAATATTGTTTACGAATATTATAAAATTTTATATTATTAATTGTTACTTTTTTCTTAGTTTTTGAACCGTTTGTTTTATGTGGTAGTAATTAACTCAAAATTTTTGTGTTGTATTGGTTGATAGTGCTCAATGCGACGAGCGAAACCGGTCCTGATCGCATTAATATAAAATTGTAAAAATAGTACTAAACATTGTGATTTTATTACTTAAATATTTTCACCAAAAAGTGACAGTTAAAAATAATTATTTTTGTGTTCAGATTAATAAATTAGAAAGTTTTTGCCAAAACAATATATCTTTTTTCAAACAAACTTAAAATTTGATAATTTTAGACTCGTAATTTTTTTTTAAATGTAGCATGTCAACAGACACTGATAAAAAAGACTTGGTTGTTAATCAATTCAATATCTCTTCGTGGGAAGAAATGATTTATCATGTTTGCACAGCATTAATAAATACAATGGAAACTTTCGGCTTTTTGCGTCCTCAAATGCGGACTTTCGACTACACTTAAATATTTTATTGTGTTTTTTTATTAACTTACAAAAAGTCCAAATATTCAAATAATATTAAAATTCAGCTTCTTCAATGTGGCCTTACGATGTGAAGACATACCCCACCCTTCGACTAGTATTTATCTAAACGTCTTCAATACACTCTCAAATAAAAATTCATTCACTACAAGGTATTAATGTACAAGCTATTTTTGCTTTTAACACGTAAAGTGCGACCGTTTTCCAAATATAATCGCGGTAAAATCAATATAGTTCAGTAAAGTCGATACAGCATGTGTACCAATGAAAGAAAATTTCGAGTGAAAAAGTGACTTTCACCAGTGAAAGTGTAGTTTAATAATTCAGGCGTCGAAAATGTATTTTAATATAGCTGTCAACGTCAATATTATCGAGTTATCTATGGTTTCATTGAAACAAATGTAATATCACTGGAATATATAATATTTTCACGAATGGTTATAATGTTACACGATATAATGAAAATCTATTGGGATTATTTATTTATTTATTTATTTATTTATTTATTTATTTATTTATTTATTCATTTATTTATTTATTTATTTATTTATTTATTTATTAATTTATTTGATACGTGCACATTATAAAAATTATAAATTATAAGTTGATTGTTTTCGCAACTTCAAATATATTAAAAAATGTTGAATTGAAAATTAAAAAAAATACATAACAAGATAAGGAATAAGGATAGCAAGAAAGTTAATCAAACAAGCTCATGTAAAATGTACTTTATTACTAAAAAAAAAATATTCGTCTGGACTCAATCTCGTTCACACGGACGAAATCTTTTTAAAAAAATAAACCTTTATAAAATGTTCTAAAAATAAATATTAAGCCTGTTGATTTAGTTGGCATTTACCTTGTAGAACTCCATAAACAGCAATGTATTTTAGTTCTACAAAATTTATAAAATATACACTTGATAGATATTTCGGCTTACCACAATAACTAGAACTAGTTGTGACTATGGTTTAGCCAAAATATAAAAAAAAAACTAAAATTCTTGTCTATTTTTTTACCGTGTGATATTACGCTTGGAGTATAATTCAAATACGATCGTCGATCAATGAAAGTGATAAAGTTTGACGGATCATTTTATAATAGCAGTAAATATAGCCACAGCTAATACTACATATATATAGAAAAAAAGTTAAAATACATTTTAACTTTATATATCATTGAAAAAATGTATACTTAATACTTGTTTTGGTATAACAATATTCAAAAATACAAAAGCGCCTTCTAGTAAAATAGTAGAGCTTCTAGTTGAAGTTCTTGACATTTACTATTCATAAATGCTTTCATCACATATAATAAAGTTTCGTTCTGCAAATGGGCGTAAATAAAACCTAGTTCACCACTGGTACGAAAATATTTTATAAATATGAAAAAACATATTTTCCTGTTATTGGTAAAATTTGTCGTGTTTTGAAGACAGGAATATTAAAATTCATGTGTCAATAAGATGTACATAGTTCGATCATTTATTTATTGCTAGTAATTTAGTACTCATGTCTGAACTTATCGTCAATAATTTTCAATTAAGTGCCACATTGACAATAGAATATCCTTAACCACGCCGATGACGTACAGTTACGCAAACGTCAATACGACGATGTTTATGATTATGTATAGTTGACCCTCCTACAGCGTAGAGATAGAGACTGCGCTGTAAAAGTATTGTGTTATATGGAACAAGGCAACAATTCAAAATTTAAGGTCAGATTATTAAAATTGCATTTCGTTTACAGCCCGATATCAACAAATAAATTATTTGTATATGTTGTATGATTTTGTATTTGTCTGTGGTATTGAAAATGTCAAGAGATAAACAGTTACTGACAAATATTTTTTTAGTGCTCGTATAAAAAACAAATGCATTTTTAGCATAATATAATTATTAGTAAAAATTCTAATTTGAACTTGAATATTTTACGTTTCGTAAAAAACTACGCTTTATGGGGGACTATCGCTCGTGCTATAGGAAACTTCTCTATAGGAGGGAACGCTATAGGAGGGTTTACTTATGTGGGTTTTTTACTGAATTTGAATCAGAGATATCTTTAAAATGCAGGGCTGTAAAGTCTGAGTCGGAGTCATGAAAAGTGAGCGGTTCCGACTATATTTTCGACTAGACGATTTTGAAGGATATCTTGATGTAAATTTGACGGATTGGTTGGTAATTTTTTTAATTTAATACTCATGAATGGGAAAGGTAGGAAAAAACCTGACAAAAATATACATTTTTTAGTCTTAGTCTTGTTATTTGTCTATGTCGGAGACATGTTTTTTTAAAGACTCCAAAGCCCTGATAAAAAGTCGTCTCGATTCGTCAATTTTCAAATGTAGAACCATTTTCATATTGAATACATTCGAGTGGAACGGCTATAGGAAGGATTTGACAATATTATTTTTCAGTTAAGTGTTATACATTCAGAAAATATAAATCTTCACTTAAAAAAAGGTATAATCGGGGATTCACTGTATGTTATTTCCTTAAGTCCTACGATAAAAAACATTGGGCGTCGAAATGCGCGCGTTTTTTCTTTATATTCCGACACGAATTTTTCGAACTGGTTAAAAATGTCAATGCGTGGAAGCTATTTTTAAAAATGTCTCATGCATTAAGGTGGAAGTGTTTTGACATTTTCAAAATGGAGGAAACAGCACATAATGGAGTTAGGTCGATTTTTTAATTGTCAGACAACAAACCGTATCAGAAATTCAAATTTGTATATGTCACAGTATTGAGGGCGCTTGTCATTTGTGTTTACATTGAGTTAAAAAATGCATTATATTCACCACAAAAAGTAATACTCCGACTCTTAAATTGAACAACAGCACGACTCCGACTAAAAAAAGTTTAATTGTGTAATGTTTTTTTTTTCTTGCCTTTCCTGTTTATGTGCATTAAATTAAAGATCAACCAAACAATCTGACAAACTGTATCAGTTGATAGTGCTCACTATGAGCGAAACCGGCCCCTATCTTCGCTCTATAATATTATGGAAATAGTACAAAACATTCAGTTTTTTTAATAAATATTATTTTAAATAATGAAAACACATTTTTTAGTACTTATTTCCACAATATATTTTTTGATCAGGACCGGTTTCGCTTATCGCGAGCATTATCAACTGATCGGCCTGATGCTCGCGATGAGCGAAACCGGTCCTGATCAAAAAATATATTGTGGAAAAAAGTACTAAAAAATGTGTTTTTATTATTTAAAATATCATGCCTTTCCATCAAGAAGTGACAGTTAAAGACACCTTAAAAGTGATGAATAAATATTATTTAATGCGCCCTCAATTTGTTTTAAGCAAAGAAATATTTTTACTGATGTTTCAGTGAAATCACATTCCAGCGCGTTCTCGTCGAATTTGATTCGTTGAAATTTTGTACGATTCCACATGTCTTATTACTAACGACCCGGGTTTCGCCTTTCGGCATCTTCAGGCTTTCTATCAGACCGATGCAACAGAACTGATGATATTCTCATCATTTGAAATATACTTCTACGCGTGGAAATATATTTTAACAGATACTCTTCAGTGCCATAACGTTCAATAAAACCATAGACGTTGGATACGTTTAGTCCATTTCCGCTGCCTGAATTATCTAAACAGAGCTGTGTAGACAAGGTACGCAATACATCTTCTCTTCTTTTTTAACGACCTAGCTCATCACCTATCATGTTAGCAAAAAATTAACTAAATCAAAATTTAAAATAGGCAAACATGCGGCACTTACAATAAGCTTAAAAACTAGCCGCAGATGATTTATTACAGAAATGCATTAGCCCCTCGCAATCTTATTGAGTTTGTCAGGACAAATCAAGCAATTCGTCAACTCAAAATTTTGAAAGTACAAGATGGTTTTAACCACTGTTAATTCATATATTTTTGAATATCAACTATCAACACAGAAAAATCAGCCGTCTCAACAGTTGAGACGTTAGCAGTAGGAGAGTTAAAAAAAGCACGACTCCAACTTCGACATTGTTGGTACTTATTTCCACAACTTATTTTATGATTGGGACCGGTTTCGCTCACCGCGAGCATTGTCGACCGACGACCGAAAAATATGTTTTTATTATTTTAAAAATCATGCCTTCACACCAAGACGCGACTGTTAACACATTAAAAGTGACAAAACATCGCGTTTTATTATTAAAACAATAAACTTATAGGGTAGTTTCATGCTCCAAGTACGGTACGGTTTTGTTTGCAGTAAAACGAGCCAAACGAATTGAGGATTTATTTATTTTATGCGTATTTAAAATAAGTGTTTTAAATTATTTCAGTGAATTAATTGTCTCTGGTGCATAAAAAATTTAAAAAAAAATGGTAGTGTAGTGACCATTGTGTAAATTATCAAGTGATATTAAAGTTATATAAAAAAATGTACCAAATGCTCTATGAAACTGATGTCACCCCATTTTATCATTGGCACTGCATAAACACACAACTGTTCCTCCAGAACCCCTAAGTGAGACAGGAAGAAGCATATATGTGAGTAATTTTTTTTTTATTTAATAAAAATATAATTTAAAAATGCTATCCAAACTTTAATTGTGGAAACATTGTACACTTCCACATGTTTTGTCATTAACAACCCGGGATCTTCACATGGATGTAATTAAGCTAACAGTTAGTAAACAGTTTGCATCGTTTATATACAATATGTTTAATGTGCATAATCTATTTTGAATAATAAAGCACATTTCTTAGTACTTATTTGCAAAATATATTTTTTGATCAGGACCGATTTCGCTTATCGCGAGCATTATCAACTGATAGAATACAATTTAAAAACAAGTCTATTTATAGAAAATGTTTGAGTTAAAGGTAGCAGGTATACAAAACTACGGGTTCAAGAACTAAGAAACAATTTACTGGAAATCATTCAATATTCATACAAATAATGGAAATTAGTTTAAAAATGAAATGTTCACTGTCACTTATTAAGGCCGAAATAGCTATCAACTATATATTAAAAATAATTTTGTAGAACTAAAATACATCGTTTGATAATGGAGTTCTACCAAGTGAACGCCAATTCAATAAATTTCAAACAAAATCAAGGTAAATCAATAATCCGTTAAGTATTCTATCAGTTGATACGCGATACGATAGTTGACAACGCTGGTATCGCCTTTCGGCATCTCCAGGTATTCTATCACATGGATGCAACAGAACTGTCAAAAACATGCGGAATCGTACAAAGTTGTAACAATTCAAATTTGATGTTGAAATTCCATCAAGCGTCTTCAGTCGATATCATAAATTGTATTCTATCAGTTGATAATGCTCGCGATGAGCGAAACCGGTTCTATTAAAAAAAATTATTCTGGAAATAAGTACAAAATATATGTTTTTATTATTTAAAATATCATACTTTTCCATTAAGAAGTGACAGCTAACAATTACAAGTGTACTTAACCTGTTCTGTGCTTAGCCTCGAAAAGTATATACCAACATAGAATATTTAAAAAATGAAGCTTTTTTGTAAAGTTATTTGGGATAGAAGGTAAAACGTCATGGCATGACTAGGGGCTTTATAACCCTTTCGCAACGAACTGTTTAAGTCATCGGACTTATGTATATTACATCAAACACAGTGATGCCTTCAAACAGATTTGATAATTAGATCGATTAGAAACAATACTGTCTGTATTGGGAGACGAGCCCGTGAGATCTGTATTGAAAACCTACGACCTTGTCAATTGTAAAAATAATTAGATGGTTCTGTTACGTCAGCCAGTAAATACTGGCTTAATTCTGATACCTTGGCAAAAGGAACGATAAACACACAATTTTAATAAATATAATAAAAACTATCGAGAAAGACGATTGTGTTTGAGAATTGTTGGCTCGGCGTCTTCAGGAAGTTGGCGTCTGCAACGTGAAAAAAATGTATTCGATCGTAAATACCAACAGAAGAAAATAAAAAAAAAAGTTTTTTTTATAACTTTCCGCCGTCATCGATTTCAGCATCACATTATACCAACCTAAAAACACTGTTGCGTTATCGTTTACATTATTTTCTTATTTTTTAATCCTGGCAACGTTCCCAAGCACTTTGTCATACGCATCTGACAATGTAACGTTGCTAAAAAGCTAAAATCAGAGACAGTGAGTCAAAGGTTTAGGAGTTGGTAAGCATGTGTTGAATAAATATTTTCACACTCCCTGATTATGAAAAATATTTTGAATTTATTGAAACATTATTCAAAGAAAATCAAAGAGGAAACTAAATATTATACGATGTCAATTGATATACAGTCGACTGCATTTAGTTCATCCAAACTGGGACCCTTTTTATAACATCGGTATTATCGCTTAGAGATATTTGTTGTATTAAAATATATCAATTTTAAAAAACCAGTTTTTGTACAGTGTAAGAGCTGTGGATTTGGAATCGGAGTCGTGAAAATTGAGCGAATCCGACTACTTTTTCGATAAGACGATTGTGAAGAATATTTCAATGAACAATTTGCCGGTTTTATAAGATCGTAGATTCTCAATCGGTGGCCCGCGGACGACTCTTGGTCCGAGGATATTTTTGGGTAGTCAGCTATGTTATATTATTTCGATAAACAATCGAATTTTCTGTTGTATTTTATGAATTTTTACATTATATTATTTTGTTACTGTCTGTTTTAATACACTTAAATAATGTTATCAATTACATTATATTTTATCAATTATATATATATTTATTATTTTCTTCCAAATTTTGATGGTCCGTAAAACATTTTTGGATTTTTTGATGTTCAGCGGATGTAAGAAGGTTGAGAACGTTTTTAGTCGGATTCGTGTTTTATTTTTAAGAGGGTATAGTTAAAGAAAAATTAGACGTAATACTAAAATTAATACGATCAATTTTATACATAAAACACAATTATGTATATATGTGTAAAAGTGAACTCTATCACATGGATGCAACAGAACCGACACTGAATGAACTTTTATCAGTTCTGTTGCATCCGTGTGATAGAATGCCTGAAGATGCCGAAAGGTGAAACCCGGATCGTTAGTGACAAAACATGTGGAATCGCACAATGTTGTAACAATTCAAAATTGATATGAATGTGTAAATGTTTAGAAGGCATACATGAAAAATAATCCTGTGACAGTTGTGTCACTCGAATGTAAAAAATAGCACGATAAAGGTTCCGTCAATTGAAAACTTTGGAAATCATATGACATTTTTAGGTGTTTCTGCTTTGATGTTATAGTGCTGGCGTTTGCGTACCTGTAAATATATGCCGTCGAATCAAAGAAAAAACTAGTTGACTTATAAAAGATTTCATATCTGGCCTAACCATTTCATTCCGGGTTGTGCTACGGCAATTATTATCGTGATAGAAGGCCGACGCCAACATAGGCGCTCATGTTGTTTATCTTATCTTACACTTTACTATCAGTATATATATTGCGATTATCTATTCGTATCAGACACACCTGGAATCTAGATGCGATCAGAATGTAAAATTAAATTTGGGTAACATAACTTGCGAAATATAGCAATTAACTTATTTCCACTTAAAAATAACTAAGTGTTGATTATTATCTTTAAGAATTGGGCAAACAATCGGGTACCTTGATAGGTTTCGTATTTAACCGGTTCACTGCCAAAAGCGTTTAACAACTTTGACCTTGTTTTTCTGACAACCCTGCACCATGAAAAATTAATTTTATGATTATGGATAAATGACTGCACGACTGGCGCGCTCTTCGTTTATTTGGTAAGTTTTATAAATTAACTTTATTACATTTTCAATAACGATATGTTTAGAAGGTTTTATTTTTGTCGTAAATTCGCGGCGTGCTGAGTACCTCCATACATGTACCTGCCGGCAGTTAACCGGTTAAGGACATGCTTGCAGTGGCGTACCTGACTATTTCGTAGAGTAGAGGCCAAGCAAAAAATATTGGTACTTGAGCAATATTTATTGTTTTAAAACAACGCTGTGGAAAAGTGAAAAAAATCACGACTACGACTAGACAAAGTTTAATTTTCTCAGGTTTTTTTCCCCAACTTTCATAATTATGTGCATTAAATTGAAGATCAACCAACCAATCCGGCAATTTGTTCATCCAGGTTTGTTTCAAAATCGTCTAATTGATAAAATACTTGAAGTAACCAACTTTCAACTCGAGTTGACTCCAGTCATAATACTGTAACTTTAAGATTCCGACTTCACAGCTCTGTTTTAGAGTGAAAAAAGTTGTATGTATTTTGAATTGAAAATTAGACCACATGCCACCAATAACTTAAAATATGAGGCGTTCAAACTTTACTTTATATGTATATATACAATTTATTGACAGTTCCAATACATACGTGTGATAGATTGTCTGAAAATGACGAAAGATAAAACCCGGGTTGTAAGTGACAAAAAGTTTAATTAATTCAAATTTGATCTATGATAATTTTATTGATATTTGTTAAACATTTGCGAGTAGGAAAGTCGAATCTAAGAAAAAGCAATTAAGTTCATTTTTGATATCTAAATCAGGGGTAGTTAACCTGGCCCCTGCCGCCTACAAGTGAAGGTTCCAGCTTTCATGGTGGCCGATATGGTTTTTTAAAACATACGGTAAAGTTACTTCTCTACTTTATAAATTACACCATTATTACTCTAGAACCAGTCGGCGGTAGGCATAAAACGGTTGATCACTTCTAATCCTGATGAATATAAAAAATAAACGATAAAATGTATACATTTATGGTTGAAATTGAAGACCTAAATGAATATAGCTTACCCATCACTGCTTATGCCGATTTTTGTAAATAAGACAAAATTCAATAAGGATGCTTCATTCGTAGTCGACAGATTATCCAAAGATAGCAGACATAGTTTTAGTAGAAACAATGTATTACTTTTTTTTGTGTATTTAAAACTGGGCCCCAAAATTAACACTAAAATTTTAACCAATCAAGACTACGCCTCTGCTCTTATTATGACATATACATTAAACCGTTATTAAATTGAGTAATGATTGTTATGGAATGTGTTGTATATTATTTTAAGGGAACGCGTGTAAAATTTCATCTTAATTCAAACGTTAACGGCAGATTAAACTTCTAAAATTATTTCTAACTGACATTGTGATCGTAGTAAAGTTAACAGTTGTGAGAATTCATTAATTAATCTCTTAATGCTGGTACAGTGAATAGAGCAAGCCCTACTTTATGATTCGACTTTTTGATCCAAATAATATGAAGTGGGGTGTCGAGTATATTTTAATGACGGTCTTTCTCATTGTAGGGGCCATTTCAATTCGATTGGTTAATACTGTAAATTAATTCATTTTTAATGAATAAATCATAATTGGGAATTAATTTTGAGCAATTTCCCAAAACTTGATAGTGCACACTTAAGTTTGCTAAAAATTAAACCCTTGAGCTAATCGAAGAGCTTTTTAGTAGTTTAAATCTACTCGCTCTCCATATGAAGTTGAACACATAAATGGTGAATTCTCTGCCAAGCTCCAAATGCTTGGTGTGTTCGTGTACTGGAAGATGACTGACTGTCATCTTAATTTCATTCATCTGATAGAACGCCTGAATATGCCAAAAGGCGAAACCCAGATCAGGAGTGACAAAAATTGTGGAAATGCACACAGTTTATAAAATATATATGTATTCAAAAAAAAATTTTTTTTTAATATTTTAAGACAAACATTGCTATAGATAATTAACGTGTATAAAAAATTCATGTCTTGATGCTTGGTGGCCATATTTGGTCCACCAGCCTTAACTTAAAAACTCCTGGAATGAATTGTTATAAGTAGTGACGCCTTGAATGACGTATATGAATTCTCAAAATCACAAGAAACCTAAGCAGTCTTCTGTCTTTCGAACAACCGCAAGCCTAGCTGTCAATTTCAATTACTGATACGGTTTATTTTATTATGAATTGTCATTTAAGCGTATGCACAAACCCGACTTAATTTATATAGGGAAAAATAATTTTATTATATGGCAATATTATTTAGCAATAGAAATTCGATATTCAAACATTTTATCCGCAAAAACTGACCGCGATTTTTGTTCTACAATGAACAGTGACTCACCAATGTTGCTAGTGAACAAAACATTATGAGCCGATATTCTAAATCTGCCCATAAAATTTAATTACTTGATTTACATTTTATTTCTATAATAAATTTCATAAAAAAATACTTTCGGAATTGGAGTAATTATAATGCAATAAAGATTTAATCTGTACGAAAAATTAGGCTTTATTTTGTTTCATAATTTCAATTATTAAATAAAATTTAAGAATAATTGTTGATATAATTAAAAACATTATAAAAAATACATCGTAAATTTATAACCATTTAATGTTGGAGAATCACTTGTACAACGCGATGAAGGTGTTAAAATATTGCATCAAAACACTGTGGATCATAAAATCTTTTATTAGGAAATTGTAAAAAGAAATTGCGCAAAACTTATTTCTCAACCAATTTTGAATGGACAACTAATATTCCTTATTCTCCTTTGATTTATCATTTATGTGAGATAAGTTTAGTTAGTCAGCAATTTGAATAATTTAATTATTAAAAATTCATTTAATTGTGTTGGCTGTACTATTCTGGATCGCATTGAACGCATAAAAGGAGCATTGACTGCGTAACCTACGTATTTTTATCGTATTTTTCAATTTTGGAGTTTTTCTTTATTTATAATAGAAATGCTTCACGAATAATGAAAACATTATAAAAAAACATGGGTTATAGGTATTGTATAAGACGAGACAATACAATCTCTTCAAATGTATATATCCATCCATCAAGACATTAAAACATAATTTGCACAAAATTTTAAAAGCACCTCTTTCACTTTCTCTTTATCTTGTCTGAGGTTTCTTATCATATTAGTTGTTATCTATTTTTGCTTACATGTAGAATTCTTTGTTTTTTGCATAGATATAAGCATATGTGTACTGAGTATAAGACGATATCAATATTTTAAATTTTTTATTGCAAACATAGTTATAGTAAGTGGTTTTCAATACTAGATTAGCTTAACAACAAGATTGAAAAAATAATATAAAATTATTGATTGACTTGGCATTCACTTGGTAGAACTCCATTATAACACGGTGAAAAAATAGCAATGTATTTTAGTTCTACAAAATTATTTTTACCAAATATAGTTGATAGCTATTTCGGCTCACGCCATCGTCAGAACTACGTAGATCGGTTCAGGTACAGGATCGTAGTTCTGACGATGGCGTGAGCCGAAATAGCTATCAACTATATTTGTTAAAAATAGTTTTGTAGAACTAAAATATAAAATTAATTTACGACATCGACTGAAACTGAACAGTACAGAATCGTAGTTCTGACGATGGCGTGAGCCGAAATAGCTATCAACTATATTTGTTAAAAATAATTTTGTAGAACTAAAATATAAAATTAATTTACGACATCGACTGAAACTGCTTGATCGGATTTAAATATCAAATTGGAACTGTTGAAACATTGTACAATTCCACATGCTTTGTCACTAGCAACCGGGGAGTCAGTTTGTCAGTAAGTCAGTTTCGTTACACCCTTGTGATAGAATACTTGAAGATGCCGAAAAACTAAACCCAGGTCGTTAGTAATAAAAAAATATATTTTTTAAAGTAAAATTATTTGAATCGTTAAAACTGTGCATATTAACAATTACATGTGTAACACGGTGAAAAAATAGCAATGTATTTTAGTTCGACAAAACTTATATTTTTTGTATAGTTGACAGCCATTTCTGCTATCAGATTTTTCAGTTACAGTACTGACGTAAGCCTAAATAGTTATCTATTTTATAACTTTTAAATTTTATAGAACTAAAATACATTGCTGTTTTAATGGAGTTCTATAAAGTATATCCAATTCAACCATTAAAATAAATCTATAACTCTCCGACACCAATAACTTACATAGTTTTTGTATTATAGTATAGCCTGATTTGTTCTGAAAATCTTCGTATTCAACAAACAGTTTTTTAGAATGATTCACGTATAGCTCAGCAGAGGAAAGGTTAAGTATAGGGTTGCCAGACGATTTACAAGCGGTGAAGTGTTATTTAAATTGTTCTGTTCTTTTCCTTTCCTCACACCAGAGCCGCACCCAGGACTTTGGCCGTCTGCGAGCAAACACAGACTGGCCGCCCACATAGGTTTAACATATATTCGTACAAGTTGTAACGGATCCTTACATCTCACAAAGATAGCAACGTTCCATTGTTTATCATTTAAATAAGGACCGTGAATCTCGAATAATTAGTATAAAAAAACCCCATACACAAATATTTTATTTTCAATTGAACAATGACAATGAATATTTCTCATGCATTCAAAAGTTTGAACTTACTGCGTTATCTTACTTAAGATAAACACCAAGCTAAAAACTAAACTACAAGTTCCAGTTCTGCTGAAGGCGTAAGCCGAAACAGCTATCAACTATATATCTTATAAATTTTGTAGAACTAAAATACATTGTTATATTTTCACCGCGATAAAAACTAAACTATTAAAAATATATTGTACAACTGAAAAAATCCATCTTGGTTTCGCCGCCCTCTGAAATATTACACCCGGGTGAATTGCGTAGTTTTACGTAATACAGGCAGCATTTGGTCTACGCATTGGGCTGAAATAAATAAATCAAGGAAAAAGGTCCCCTTCTTTTACTATGAGAACCACTTGTTACTTTGGTTTTCAAATTATTTTTTAAATGAGAGTGAATTCACGTTTTCCCGTTATTTGCGTTCATTTTTTAAGTCCCGTTTTATTTTAGTACATTTAATACATTTATTTGCGACGTTTGTATCTCCCCTAATTTACGTGTTATGTTTAAAATTCAAATCGATTGATATATATTTAGTTAAAATTTTATTTATATATATATATATTTATATATATAAAATTATATTTAGTTAATTGATATATATTTAGTTAAAAGCGTGACAATTGAAAATGTTAAAAATTAATATTAGAAAGCCGAAATATGTTGGGAATAAAGCTCTACTAGCACTGAAAAAGCACAATACAAAACTTTTTATCTATTTATAAGATCGAAAGAACTTTTACCCTGCAAAAAAGATACAGCAAACCGATTTGCGTGATTATCTTAACAAAAATAATTTTCATTTTTTGCTTAACAAATTTGCATTTCTTCTATTTTTGCTTCAGTCAATTAAAAAATTAAAAAAAAACATATTTATTGCAACAAAAAATAATAAACTAAATTTAAAAATGAGATCAATCAATATTTATTTGCTCAATAAACACATAGATAAAAAAACTTTTAGCCTAGTTTCTCAATCAAGGCCATCGATTCGTCCGCCATTTGCGAAATCCTCCAACGAAATGGCGGGTGGATCCGGAAGTGATCACGAAGGTGGTACTATCAGTCGCCAATCGGACAGAGGATGTTGTTGAACAGTGGCGTGCCCTTCTGATGAACATGTAAATCATGATAGGTATAATTATTGTTCAGATATCAATTTGAAAGGATATTGTTTAAGTGAAGTCGTTGATAATTCGAATACATACCGAATAACATTTACTTTACATTATTGAATAATTTAATTCATGATGTTTGATCGTTACTTGCAAAATTGAAATAACTAGGTATTGCTTAAAAAAAAAACAATTATATTTTGACGATAACTGATTATTATTTGCTGTAAAATCTTTTCCAGAATGACTCATTAACAATATTTATCGTTAATGAAACTTATCACAGGCAGCTGTGTTAATAATTATTAGATAAATATTATTGAATTTATTTAAGCTGTCATTTAGTTCTCGCCTTGGGGTATGTGTTGTCCTTCAATTAATACCTTTGGTATATAAACAATGCTAACTGTTTCTTCTGCGTCAGTTCTTTTGCATCCGTGTGATAGAATGCCTGAAGATGCCGAAAGGCGAAACCCGGGTCGTTTGTGACAAAATATGTGGAATAGTACAAAGTTTTAACAATTCAGATTATAAAAGTAATTTTTAGTAAAAATATTAATATAGAAATTTGCTGAAATCCTTTAAAAAGGATTAATTGCTATAAACAGTTAACAACTTTGTCATGTACGACGATGATAAAATGTATTTAACGATTTTTTTGGTTAGCTTGTTGGTCTACGATCGACTTACATCTCACAATTAACTCCTACCTTCTAACGTCACAACTGTTGAGACTGTAGTGGATTGATTGTTCATATTCAAACACAAAATTATTTTAAAAAGCTCTCTTAAAGGTTTGAGCTTTTTTTTCAGCTCAGATTTGTAAACAGACTTCAGAAATTGTCTATTAAGTATATTTTTAGTACACACTGCATTAAAAAAGAATGTATATTCTGCACAATGCACATCTGCCGGGTAATTCGTTTAAAATTTACAAGTAGTCCATTATCTTGTTTTTGGGTAAACAAATGCTAAGAAATTTAATAATATATATAGGAAAAATAAATATTAGAATAAAGAGGTTAAACATTTACCTTTTAGATGTCCCTGTATCAGTATTTACTGTTGCAATATCCTTTATACAGCTCAACAAAGAAAGTTGTAAAGTATTTTTGTACTTTTTTTTGTTGTTATTAGAATTGTTTTATCGAATGAAATGTTATTTATGAATATTGTGAATAAAGTAGAACGTCACTGAGATATGTCACTTATCGCCAGACGAAAATGGCTGGATGAACGTTAGTCTTATCTTCGAAATCGATGGGAAATAAGTTTTCCCATGGTGTTACCCAGAGCCATCGTTTATGGGTTACGGAAACGACCGAAATAAAGATAATATTAGTTTTTTCGAAAAACTAGGGCACCATTTAAAACTTTCAAATCAGATAAAGTTTTACCCTGTTTGGGCAATTTTTTCTCATCCATTTACTCTCTAAATTTTTATCTCTGAACTGTTGATATAGCTAATTGTAGTGTTTTGACAGTTGGCAGTAAAAATATACGAATAAAACAGTAATATACAACTTTAATATACAAGCAAACTCAAATTTCAAAAGTAAAAAAAACAATGTTGTTTACTTTCTTCACAGTTTTATGTTAAATATTGCGATCATTATCAACTGATACAATATGTACTAAAAAACATGAATCAATAGACTTAATAACATGCAGGGAACAGGTTAAAAAAATTGATTCCAGTAAAATAAAATTTGAATCCGTCATTCATTGTACATTCCGTATGTTTTTTCACTCGTCGCGGGTTATGACTTTATGCAATTTGGTACACATTAAATGTAAAAAAAAGAGCTATCGTAATTTCATCGGATGCCCCTTATTCTTCTCAATGCTAACGTCTCAACCGTTAACTCAACTGATTGCAGTGTTTTTAATATAATAATAAAATCACATTTTTTCACAATATTTTATATAATCATTGATAAAGCGAATCCAGTCCTGATCATAAAACATATTGTAAAAATAAGTACAAAAAAATTGTTTTTATTATTTAAAAATCATACTTTTCCATCAATAAGTGAAAGTTATCACCTTAAAAGTGATGATTGCAGTGTATTGATAGTTGAAACTAACGTTAAAAATGTACGATAGTTAACAGTGTCCAAATTTTTGGATAACAGCTGAATGTTGTATTAAAATATAGCTTGATTTTTAAAATCCTACTTTTGTTCAGCATTTTTTTATTAATTATCATTCTATTTTGGAGTATCTTCTATGTGGTTCAGTCCACCCCTGTTTTGATATAAATTCATTAAAAAATACACACAAATTAATTATCAAACCGTATAAAAAATTTGGTATTGTAGAAAAAATATTTGTTATATATAACGCGTTAATTGTTTTGAATTATGCTAATTTCATATACTTTTAGTAAGTAATCAATTTTTAAATTGTGTTTCTACCAGGGCTGTGGAGTTGTATTAACCAATCAATCAGGCAAATTGTTCATTGAGACATACTTCAAAATTGTCTAATCGAAAAAGTATTAGGAGTCGCTCGTTTTTCACATGGACTAAAAACACGACTCCGATTCCATAAAACTGCTGTCTACACAGACAAAATTTTAATACATCACATCTAAAACATACACAGAGACTTTTAAAGTAATCTGAATTAAATTTGTGTGTATCTTCTAAGAAATACAAAAAGATTTGGCAGCATGATTTTTTTGTTGAATATCAAATTTATTTACATCGAGCACGCGAAGATTTTGTTCTCTTTTTGCTTTGTTAGTTATTTATAAATACTTTTAACAGCGAGTTTCTTAAGCTAATTTGAATGACACACGATAGATGGCTTCACAGTACTAAATTTTACAGAAACAAATTATTTCAGTTGCTTCAAATGCGTACATGTTTTGTCGATTACGTACAGGGTTTTGACTTTCGACATCTATTACAATTATGCAATGGACGGAATACATATTTTGTATCGCTAAATATATGTAGGTAATACAAGATGAATCACATAGTAAGAAATATAGATCCGAATGCTGATTTAATGCTAAAAAAACATATCATATCTGAAAGACACGATGAAAAAATAGCCCGATATAAGATAAAATAAAGGTATATAGTTGATAGCTATTTCGGCTTAAATCTTCATCAGAATTATTACTACTTATAAATTTTGTAGAACTACAATACATTGCTGTTTTTCACCGTGTAATAACGGAGATCTACCAAGTAAATGCCAATTCAATCAATACCTGGAAATGTTTAAATAACTGTTGATTTGATTAAAATGTGATTCAAATTTAAATTGTTAAAAAAATTTACGGTTCACATGTTATGTCACTAACGACCCGGGTTTCGCCTTTCGGCATCATAAGGCATTCTATCACACGGATGCAACAGAACCGAAAATGAGATTCCATTTTAAAAACGTTTTTATAAACAATAAAGCTAGTGACTGTATGATAATTTTGGTATTGACTATAATCAATTAGATTTAAAATATGAGTGAGTTATTTGATACATAAAGATAACTAATTATTTTAAATGGGTGGGATTAAAAAGGTGAACAAGAAGAAAAAATACATTTTATAGATTGATTTATAGGTTGAATCTCAAGCAAGGGATAAAGCAATGGAGAATCAGGGTAGCCTAACTGCTCGCTTAGTAGGAGCATTGAACTTAATTGGGCGTTGTTTATTTTTAAAATTTATTAATTAAATAGTTCATGATTTGCTGTTTTCATGAATTTTTTAATCATACTATTTTTCCAAAAGGCTCGGGAACCAAAAGTCTAATGAAAAAACCTATCAGTTCATAATTACGATGACATATTATTTATTGTTCATCACGTGAGTGGTATTCATGGGGTGTCATCCAATAAACCGCACCTGCGTTTTAAAAGCGCATATAATTTAGTGCCCATTATCGTTATTTAACGAGGGTCAAAGAACGAGTATGAAAATTTATAGTCGCCCTAATGCAGATAGTTTCCGAGAAAAACCTTTTTCCACCGGATGTCTGTGTTACGTCTCGCCCGGAACAGCGATACTGCACAATAGGCACGCGGGACTATTGTCTGTTATTATTTCATCAGTATACAATTTTTGATAGCAACGTTTGCAGTAACATATTTTCTTTTATACAAGTGCATTACTCAATATATATAGTAAAACATAGCTTTTAACATTATGTATCAACTAATTTTCAAATCATTACTTGGTAATGCACGCAATGAGCGAAACAGGTTCGGAATCTTAATATCATCGAATTGTGAACACAGTGATATAATTGTGTTGTACTTAAATAAATATTGTGCAGTGCAATTCTATTCGAAAGTAACAGTTAACACCTTTTAGATACTAGCTTTGTTCATTAATTCTGTATATGTAACACATTCTTTTGTGTTAATTTAACAATATATTTTGTAACATGGACCGGTTTCGTTCATAACGAGCATTATCAACCGACCATTGGATTGTTCTGATCATAAATTATATAGTGGAAATAGTAATAAAATTATGTGTTATTATTATTTAAAATATCCTGGTTTTTCATAGAGAAGTGACAGTTTACACTTTAAAACCTATAGTGGATGTAAATAAAAAACGAGGAATATAGTGGAATTCAAATTAGACGTTACCGCATTCATCGTTTTATTGCAAATCGTGTTTATTTTATAGTCATGCCATGCACCCTGAAGGACAATGTAAAATATTCCTTCATTTATCGTCCTGTATGATTGATCTATTTACTCGATCTATTGTCTTAGAGTATAATACTAAAGCATAATCAAAATTGCGGGAATATAAAAAATATTTTGTTTTATTGTTTAAAGATACACAACAATATTACTCAGTCAATTTGTGATAGAAAAAATAAAATTGTACTGCTTCAGACCAAGTGTCATTTATTCAATTCGTTAATTCTTAACCCTTTTTTATTGTGATACTGGTTGTATATCACTGTAATAGTGCAACCTGTCTGCAGCAAAGGTAGGCGAGGCATGCAATGGTCAATGTCCGCTACACAAGTCGATATAAAATAAAAGTTATTAAGGGTGCTTTAGAGAACTCCTCTTGTAATACACTATAAAAAATAAATATCCGTTTTGTGACTGCTGTTATTTTGGGTAATTAACAACATCAACCCCTTTTCAAATTATTACGTCTTTGGTCAAACAATTTTTTTAGAATTTGATCGTCTCATTACTATTAATTCAGTAGAACAGTAAATTCACTCGTATGCAGGTATAATGTCAGTATCATTTTAAATGTGCCACTCTTATTGATGGAATTGATCTATGCCGCGTTAGCATCAGAGCTCTTCAAGTCTCCTATATACTTTATGTATTAATTTATTTGCTGTATAGTTTATCTGCTGTTGCCGACAGACTTAATTCGCTTTTATGGCGAGTTGCAATAACGCTAATGCGGCTCGGTAGGAAATAGTTTAATGTAAACTGCCTCTTCTTAAGGGAAAATTATAATATATACATTTATATTCATATTTATACTAATAAAACGGAATAATTATTTTATGACATTATGAGTGAAACCGGTAGAGATAGTTAAACTATAATATTATTGCGATAGTACTAAAGTTTGTGTTATAATATTATTTATTGATTGAATTGGCATTCACTTGGTAGAACTCCATTACAACACGGTGAAAAAATAGCAATGTATTTTAGTTCTACAAAATTATTTTTAACAAATATAGTTGATAGCTATTTCGGCTCTCGCCATCGTCAGAACTATGCTTAAACTAACATTCGCTTATTTATATATAGCTGCGCAGAAAAGGCACACAACACATCCTCTCTCCTGTTCCAACGGCCTAGCTTCTTACTTTAACACAATGACATTAAATTTTCAAAATTCTAAATGAAACAATAGGTGTCTATGACAATAAGATTATATGTGCAAATCAGACCACCCCTTTGTACAACGGCTGGACTATATTTGTAAAAAATAATTTTGTAGAACTAAAATACGGATGGATTAAGTTTGCATTTACTTGGTAAAATTCCATTACAGCGTATAGAGAGCGTAAGCCGAAATATCTACCAAATGTTGGACTTTTTGTAGAACTGAAATATATTGTTATTTTTTTCACCGTTCTATATTATTAGATTTAAAAAAATGACAGTGGAATTTGTATCATATTGGTTTAAAATTTTAACTGTTAAAAATTTGTACGATTTCACGTGTTTTGTCACTAACGACCTGGGTTTCGCCTTTCGGCATCTTCAGACATTCTATCACCCAAATGCGACAGACCTGATAGTCAGTTTTTGTCAGTCAGACACTGTCAGTTTTGTTGAATTCTTGTGATAGAATGCCTGAATGTTTTAATAATTCAAATTTGATATTAAAATTCCATGAAACACCTTCAGTCGATATCATAAACATTTAGTTTTCTCATAATTTTTGTTTATATTATACTTGTCCAAACTTATTGAGATTATCAGAGCGAAACAGGTAATATTTCAAAACACAAATTAGCATAATTACACGAAACATCTTACACTGTTGACTCTCATTTGAGAGTTTAAATTGTCAACTATCAAAACACTGCAATTAACAGTCTCAACACTTTTAGAGTCATTTGATTAAAATCCGTGGGACCGTCGATATATGAGCATAAAATAAAAAAGGCCTCACAAATAAGCATGTCCTAATTCTCATATAAATATTTATGGTTATGTAAAAAAAGAAACAAAAAGAAATGCTTGTTCTATTCTCTCCATAAAACCGCAAGACACACAATATTGTATGTGTCGTTTTGGTAACCTCCTGCTGTTCTTTGAAATAACTCATTGAATAAATTTATAACTGAATACAAAATGCCCATTTAGTTGTACTGGCGTCAGATTTTCGCCGCAAGTCATGGTCGAAATAATTTACCCTTTATTACAGCCCGAATAAAAATCAACAATATCACATCTCGTCGCCGCACGAGCCGAAAATCGGACACGTGTATCCACTAAACACCACGTGCATAACTAAACTAAATTTATTCAATGTTCAAATTATTTTACAAGCTGTACACAAGTATATTTATCTAATAAGGTTAAAATATTGTAATAGTACATACATCACTCTTCCTTACACGGACTTATTTTTACACGGTATTGAAATAATACATATTTTATTTATTTTTATACAACAAATCTATCACATATTTTCAATTCATGTTTATTTCGTCCCCAGAATTCGAATAAACGTCAAAGTATTGCGAATGTTGTGCTTTATCCTTCGTACTACCGGAGCCCTTTTGGATTATGTATATTTTATATATAGTGAAACCTCGATTCCACGTTTTTCAAGGTACCCTTAAAAATAATGAAAAATGCGGGAAAGCTTAAAATAATAATAAAAAAATGTAAAATATTAAAAAACATAAAATCTCCCCATTTAATTTCCAAAAATGGTGTTTTACAAAAATAGGTTAATATGAGAGGGTTTTGTAAAAGTTATGTTAATCAATCTAGTGTTTTAAACATCTTCTTGTGAATTTTCTTTATTAAAGAATTCTTTTGTTAAAATATAAGATGAAATGTGCTCAAACTCACAAATTGTATTGAATAGAGAGATTTTTCTATAAAAACCGGTTAATCGGAAAAATATTTGAAACGGAACCATAATATTTAGACGATAGATCGAGGAAATCGGTAAAACCTGAAACGGTTAATGCTGTATTATTTAACATTGTTCTAACGGGTGTCTGACAGGACTATAAAAATGAACGGTCCATCCGGAAAAATGTATTATGCGAGAACGGTTAATGGTAGTTCCACCGTGTATTTTTCTATGGATTCGGCGGTGGCTTTGTGGAAGTTAATTTTGATATAAACTTAAAAATACCTTTGATTATTGATTACTGTCATTTACTAGGCAGAACTCCATAATAATACGATGAAAAAAAGAGCAACGTATTTTTTAATTTATGATATCGACTGAAGGTGCTTGATGGAATTTCAATATCAAATTTGAATTGATACAACTTTGTACGATGTTTTGTCACTAACGACCCGGGCTCAGTTCTGTTGCATCCGTGTGAAGATGCCGAATGGCGAAACCCGGGTCGTTAGTGACAAAACGTGTGGAATCGTACAAAGTTGTAACAATTCAAATTCAATGTATTTTAGTTGCACAAAATTTATTAGATGTATTATACAAATGATAGCTATTTCGGCTGAATAAATTTGCAATATTTTAACCGTATCAATTTTAATTGTGTTACTTATTGTTAAATTTGTTTTGCCTTTACCAGGAGCATCTTCTGATTTAAGTCTGAACACAATACGTTGAATAATCTAAGTTATTTTAAACTTTATATTCATTTTTGTCTAATTAGGTTTTTTTTGGAGTGGTGGCGTTCGAGTGCGAAGGGTTTTTTAGCCTTCCTCAAAATTTGTTCAAGTCGCCATTGACCTTTCAAATAGCACTCGTGTCACTCTTTGGTGCCCATCCCCAATAATAATTTTATTGATGTCCTCTCACATAGCTGACAGTCGGTCGATCTCTGACTTAGTCAATGGATACGTGCTTCAATCACTATTTGGAAGGATTTATGTCAGAAAGAAGAAAAAGGTGCCGTACAAATCTTCATATTGTAAAAACTTGTTCAAAAGCGATACGGATTTTATATAAATTATAGCTCCAGTCGTATTTTTTAATTTATTGGTGTCTAACAGGGCTGTAGAGTCGTTAAAAAAAAACGATTCCGACATTGACCAGCAATACTACCCTAATTAAAAAAAGTAGGACTTTTTCATACCTTTGCTATGTATGTGAATTAAATTAAAGATTATTACTCGGTGAAAAAAAAAAAGCAATGTATTTTAGTATTACAAAATTATTTTTTAAAATATAGTTGATAGCTATTTCGGCTCAGCCATCAACAGAATTATGCTTATATTGTATATATATATATCTGTGTAGAAAAGGTACACAATACATCTTCTCTCCCGTTTTAACGACCTAGCTTGTTTCCTGCTCGCAATAAAACTAACAATCGTAAATGAAACTAAAAGGGCGGCTATATCAATAAGTTCACATATGACACGGAAATGGTCCATTACAGAAACATAGGAACACCACACATAGGATTCAATAACGGTGACCGACATGTATTAGTTTGTTCGTTAAGAATCCTTTGTGATAGTTGATAACTATTGATGTCCAGCTACAAAGATGCAAACACTACAGACAAAACAGGAGAGAAGATATATTGTGTACCTTTTCTACACAGCTATGTATAGATAAGCAAATGTTAGTTTAAGCATAGTTCTGACGATGGCGTGAGCCGAAATGGCTATCAACTATATTTAAAAAAATAATTTCTTAGAACTAAAATACATTGCTATTTTTTTCACCGTGTTAAAATGGAGTTCTACTAAGTGAATGTCAATTCAATCAATCAATATATTAAAGATTATTAATTACCACTTAATGGAACATAATGTATTACTATGTGTCATATATTAATAAGTGATTGTTAACATTTTACTTTTTAACTAATTTACATTATTTGTAATAATATTATATATTATAGTCTTTCCTGTCAATTTTTTCTTAGTTCTTGAGCCCATGGTTTTGTATACCTGCTGTCTTTAACTCATTTTTTTTTATTAATAGACTTGCTTGTAAATTGTATTATATCAGTTGATAATGTTCGCGATGAGCGAAACCGATTCTGATCAAAAAATATATTGTGGAAATAAGTACTAAAATTATATTTTATATAAATATCATGCCTTTCCATCAAGAAGTGACTGTTAACGCCTTAAAAGAAAATTATTTTGGAATCAAATTAGCACGTTTCTTTTCCTTTTGTTCATTGACATATCTTTTAAAATTTTCTAATCGGAAAAGAAGTCTCAACCCTGGTAAATTCAATTATAATGTTTTGAATCATTGAATTTTAAATTCTCAAATGTTGAGAACGAAGTGTATTGTTAGTTGATACTCAAAAATATAAGTTTGATTACATTCGAAAACGAAATAATATTTGAGTTAAAATGTGGAATCTTATTGGTCTCGATAATCTATAGCAGTGGTTCTTATGTGCGGCCACCAGAGGGTTTTGCTGCGGCCACCAACAGTTTTATAGTAAATATTGATATTTATTGATTGAATTGGCATTCACTTGGTAGAACTCCATTATAACACGGTGAAAAAATAGCAATGTATTTTAGTTCTACAAAATTATTTTTAACAAATATAGTTGATAGCTATTTCGGCTCACGCCATCGTCAGAACTATGCTTAAACTAACATTTGCTTATCTATATATAGCTGTGCAGAAAAGGCACACAACACATCCTCTCTCCTGTTCCAACGGTCTAGCTTGTTACTTTAACACAATGACACTAAATTTTCAAAATTCTAAATGAAACAATAGGTGTCTATGACAATACGATTATATGTGGGACGGAAGTGATCCTTCTGGAAGTAAATCAGACCACCCTATAAATAGTATCGCCACTTGTCCAGCCGTTTTTAAGTGTCAACAATCGTATCGCCACTTGTCCGTCACTTTTAAAGTGTCAACAATCACTTCTTGATGTTTTATTCTCTCTCCACGGCCCTGCTGAACACTGTTAAAGTCTAGACAGCGTGATGCATTACATATCGTTTAGTGAACCTAGTCGCACTTTTTAACACATTCGAATAAGGACAACCGAAATAAATTCCTCTCTCGCACTAAAATAAATTGATTCGATTTTGCTCGACAAAGTTAACAGATAGTACACAGAGAAAGTGAGAATACTTTACAATAATAACATAAATGATAGCAATTAGAAAATTTCTACTCCATTTTAACTTTCGATGAAAAAAGGAAACGCCTTCACGGTCCGACAACGAATTTCAAAAATAAAAATCGCATATTAATTCGAGATGATGCTAGTGCAAAATGGAAACAATAAAATGTACGCTAGCAAATCGAGTAATCTTAGAAAGTGTTTATATAAATTACTTGTTCAAACGTTTTTTTCGCTGAATAATAACAGATACTATCATTCCTCCATTAATTTGAGTCTTGGTTTTTGGGAATGTTAATTATTTACCACCCGATAAAAATTAGTGACATAATTCTCAAAGAAAAAATTAGGGAATTATTAGTCAAAATTGAATATGAAGAAATTTAAGCATTGTCTAGAAAATATACTCTAAAACCGTCTGAGATAAAAATTTCAATCTAAAAGCAAGTGGCCTAAGATCCAGTTTCTCAACCGGTGGTCCGCGATGTGATATTATTTCGATAAACAATCGAATTTATGGATTTTTAAATTATGTTATTTTGTTTCTGTCTTTTTTAATATTTTATACTTAAATATTTTTATATCAGTATACAGTGTTATTAATGAATTGTTTTGAATAAGAAATCAGTTAAATAAATATTTTTAATTTTATTCCACTGTTGATGGTCCGCAAAACATTTTTGGATTTATTGGTGATCCGCGGATGTAAAAAGGTTGAGAAACTATGGTCTAAGAAATGCCTCACATATACATTATACTAGAGAGTACCCGGCATGCGTTGCAATGCCACTCAAAGTGAACCAATAAAAATATACTATTCGCTACGAAAAAAAAATCATTTAGTTAAATAGTTTATTCGAAAATCGAATTTAGTTTAACAATAATCGATGGTTTGCAAAATGCTATTAGAAATTCATAACCTCAATGTCTGACAGTTTCGCAAAAATGGTAACTAGGTGCCAATTTAAATTAACAATAGCTATTTACTCAATTATTTTTAAAATCTCAGCACAATATCATTAGGCGGCTTTTTCAATTTTAAATAACATTATAATCTAATCAAAAGTAATTAAAATTATTTCAAATATTGTTAAATTTTTTTTTTTTTGTGAATAATGCTAACTGCTTAATGACTACCAGTTTTATTGCATCTAGTTGTGATGGAATCGTGAAGCGATATCAAGAAAATATTGTATTTGAAATGTTGATTTGATAACAAAGTAATTGAATTTAGTAAGTACTTTATAAAAAAAAATTATTCAGTGAAAAGTTTATTCCAAAGTCAAATTTAGTTTATGAAAAATTGACACTGTGCAAAATTTCATTCTCAAAGTTTGACATATTTGACAGTTTTGGAAGAGTTTTTGTAACGATTAAAAAAAATCAGATGTATTGTCATGTTGTTGTAGTAATCCAGAAAACTTTGCGAGGATAGAAACAAGATATTTTAAAAGTTTCAAACGTTTCCTATCCTTAAACAAACATTTATTTTATATATATTATAAAATAAAATATTCTATAAAGTCACTTTTGAAGTCACAACTATTACATCTTGATGGAAAGTCTTTTTAGTATTATTTACACAATATATTTTATGATCAGGCCCGGTTTCGGTCATCCTTAATTGAAATTTTATTTCTAAATGTAAAGATTTTTTTGTTTTCATTTGTCTCTAGCGGTTATGTCCAGGTGATTTTGTCGCGACATCTCATTTGATTATTTATAATTATATTATTTTCATCATAGACGCACTTTATTTTGAAATATATTGCAATAATATGTTAAATTATGATCGTGCGTGTTGGTTGTTTTCGAATTCGTGACCCTTCGAAGTCACGAACCTGGAAGGGCTGCGTTCTAGCCGGTCACCTACCCTAATAAGCCTCTTATTACGTAAGAAATAACTAACTTTTACTATTTCATGCTCTAACACAGGCAAGTGTAAATCGTTACAATATTATATATTGTATTCAAAGTTTATTTCTTTACCATAAACAAAATTTTGTACACAAGTATTATGGATTGTTTTGATGTTGTTTTTTATGAAATTTGTTATTTTCGACGGACTTTACTTCGAACTTGTGGAAGCTTATATTTAAAATTTTATTTCATGCAGATGCTGGAAGGCGAAACCTGGTACGTAAGTGAAAAAATATGTGGAAACGTACAATGTTTCAAAGAAGCCTATTCATATAAAATTTTGAGTTGATTAGTAGCATTATTGGTGATGCTCTCAGTGAGCGAAACCGGTCCCGATCATAAAATATATTTTGGAAATAGTAATAAAACGTATTTGTATTATTAAAAATATGACGCCTTTCCACCAAGAGGTGACAGTCAAGTTTTTCTTATTTATTTATTTGGTACTTACATGTTACAAAAAAATATATTTTGCAAAATATATTTTTAAGCAAGCGCACATAAAATTTACTTTAACACATTTAAAAAAAGTATTCTTCTGAACTCACTCTCGTTCACATGGAATATGTCGACATCCGAAGCAATACTGTATAATATTGTTAATGCGTTTACCATTGGCATCCCCATTGGCAGACTAGTTCTACACTTTGGAAGAACAAACAATTCATGTTCAAGATTTTTCTAAATAACTTCTGGAATATTAAATTTGATATAATCAAAGAGGACATAAATGTCGGTTAACATATTAAAAGTGAGTAAGGCTGGGAGATAAATCTTCATTAAGAATATCTTTTTATTAGACAACTTTCAATGCACAAGTATTATTCAATTATAGTACACCGATTCTAAAATCAGATTGTTTAAAATATTTGGTATTATGATGATGATTAACAAGGGTGAACACGCATAGCAATAAAAATATTTATACAAAAAAAAATGGTATAGAGAATGTTTACCTGTATATATTATAGGTATGAAACTTATGAAAGAAAGTCGGAATATAGTTCTTTTCCGTTTCGCTTAATAGCAAGTGTGCATGGTTGACTCTACAAGAGGAAGTGTATTTTTACCTATGTAACTTGTACACTCTAACTGCAACGGATTATGCGGTGTATAGAAGAGCATGCAATTCGAATGTGACTTGATAATATTCCGTTGTCTACATCTCAACATATTTTTTTTTATATAAACCAAATTTAATTTAAAAATAAAAAAAAAACTATTTGACAAGTTGTCGATCTTATTATTATTATTTTTCATCACAGGTATTTTCCCATCGTGTTTTTGGTCAACGTCGAAGTCGAATTCGCTCGTTTTTCAATTAGACAATTTTGAAGAATATCTCAATGTACAATTGCCTAATTGGTTGCTCAATCTTAATTTAATGCTCATAACTAGGTAAGATAGGGAAAAACCTGAGAAAATATTTTTTAGTCGGATTCATTTTTTTAGTCAATATTGGAGTTAGGGTCGGTATTGGAGTTGGAGTCGTGTTTTTTTAACGACTCCACAGCCCTGGTTTAGTGTATCGACTGTTCAGGAAACCAAACAAAACTAGAGTTGAAATAAATATGCATTTTAAAAGAATGTGTATCATATTTTCTTTGTTAAAAATAAATATAATGTTTATCATTATTTTTGAAATAAATACGGTAGAATTTGAAAAGAGTGTTCAAATATTGCTTGAAATAAAAAAATCAATCAAACGGTAGAAGAGAAAAACAATTTTTTTAAAAATAGATACAAAATCAAGAAAAAATGAAAAAAAAAAGTACAAACTTTACCTCTCAATATGTCCACCGATAATAGCAATGTTTCAGTTGGACGCCTATTGCGACTGTATGAGCCAATGACAGCTGAAGTGGACCAATTGATATTAATTTAGATCCTAGACTTAGAGTTTTTATTTGTCGCATGTGTGCTGCTTATCCATTGTCAGTTTTAGTGCGCTCGTGTAAAATATTGTATGAAGATGCTAAAATGTGAAACCCGGGTTGTGAACGACAAAAAATGTGTAAGTGAAGAGTTAGAATTTTTATGCAGAACTATTTTATTTTATTTAAATTAACTGAATATGTATAAACATATCTCTTTTTATACTTGCATTAAGTGCCTTAGCTATTAGCTGGAATTGAAGATTTTGTTTTGTTATTTTATAGATTAACAAAAAATGTATTAATATTGATTTATCGTTGCTACATAAACACTTTTAATAGTCATAGTAAATTGATCATTAATCTAGTGCTGTTTTTAGAAACGTCAACAGAGCTTTCTTTTCGTTTTTCAAATAATTAAATGTATATCGTTCTGTTGGTAATGTTCGCAATGAGTGAAACCGGTCCTGATATTGACAACATAAAATTGCAGAAATAGTATGTAACACATTTCAAAGATAAATTTGTTTTCATAACATAAAGAGCGTTTGAAGATTCTTTACTGAAATCTAATAGCCAAATTGCAAAGAAGCAACTTTATACTATAAAGATAAAGAAACATAGTGTTTTATTATTGAAATGTAAAGATTTTCCACCAAGAAGTGGCAGTTGAGACATTAAAGGTGATAAAAGGAGATTGTTGTCAATCAAAACCAGGAATTCGATATCGCCAAATATTCCAATGTATATACAGTGGGTGATCGGCGAACAAATGTAATGTGTTCCAAGAGTATGTTCGCTATCCGAATTGTTCGTTAATCGATCTACTGACCAGTTTACAGATAGAATAAATGGATAAGAAAAATCGTCTGAGTTCTTTATCCGATTATATGTTCGTTGTACGAACCCAAATTCTTTCTTGATAGTATTCGTCGGCCGATTTGGCCGCAGTCGGAACTGTTCGTCAACCGATCACCTACTGTATTGTATAATATTGATAAAAATAAGTTAGTATTCAGGTATCGTTAATTCGTAAACGTTCCCGGGTATCGTTGTGATACTGTACATTTTTTATTTCGCGTAGCTAACGGAATATCTTTAAAAATGTTCGTTCACAATATTCCGTAGCATATAGAAAGAGACCTTTAAAAACGAACAAGCCGTAGTCTCCTTCCACGTACGTTTCTTATTGGCCAGTTTGGCGCGCTATAAGCAAACTCCACAATTCAGTTTAAAAGCGACGTCAGTCGTGATGAGTTGTGTCTTCGCCGACGAACTATTAATAATTCAATTCAATAACAATAAAAACAAACTACAATCACATCAATGCGATTGTGCAATAAAAACAAACTGTGAGATTAGCGAAATTAATGCTATAATCGGATTTATTCGTATAATTATAGACGAGTTTCGTTGTGAATATATAAAAAATAACTGTGTTTTAATAATAAAGAACATCTGTAAACAAAAAAACTATCTGTGTCACGTAAAATTGGACGTTTACTTTAATACGTTTTTTTATTAGTGAAAATATTAACTGTGGTTTTATTATATTAAATAAAGTGATTTTATTCATTAATTATACCTAAAAAATAGAGGACAGTATTTTTTGGGTACTATTATTTAATGGTTTGTATATTTTTTATTGTTTATTTTATTATTTATTATAAAATAAGGGCACACATTAAGAATTGCCTATAGAGGTCACGTATATTTACGTTATCTATGTAGTAAGTACGTAAGTATCGCCTAATAAGGTTAATTTTTTATGACGTTTTCTGAAGGCTGCTTCTAGGTTATTTACACAATTATGCTGAGAAATTAAACTTTGATATTAGAAATAAAATACATGAATAATTGCCTTACGTATGAAATAGTTTTTAATCGGTTGAGAAACAGGTTTTTTTATTCCATATAAAAGCATTTTTTGTCAGTAACAACTTACTGCTTATTGGTATTGATAAATTAAAAAAAACTTTCATTTTTAATGTATCTATCGTGGCAGGGTGGCGAGAATTATTTTGATCAGCTCTTCTAATATCTAGATACAATCAGCTGCTTATTGACATAAATAAATAAATTTATAGTTAACCTTAAATTATCGTTCGTGGCTATATGTATTTACCCATCCTACAAGATATGGTGATGAAACTTATTTTGATGAGCACCTCTGATATCTAAGGACAACTAACTGCTTATTAATATCGATAAATATTAATTTACATAAATTATTAGATCTTACTCATGTTAACCAATCTCGAATGATAGGGATTTACTTGGCTCCATTATAACACGGCGAAAAAATAAGCAATGTATTATATTATATTTTATAGAACTGAAACACATTGCTATTTTTTCACTGTGTTATCAAGCTAAGGTTTAAAATTCATTGAGGAAACTTGTCGATATATGTTTTGAGATTCAGCTAATATCAATTGCAAGATATACACATTGTCCGATAGGGAAATTTTTCACTTTTTCCTTATTGAATGTAAAATATTGCAATTTTTCAGAAGACTATCGTTCTGAGTTTGATGTTTCTAAGAAACCAAGCTACAATGAAGAATCAAGATCAAGCTATTATATAATCAACTAAACATCCGTATATTTTTAGGTATTTCCCTACTGAACACATGAGTAGATATACATATATGTGTTTGCAACAACAAAAATACATTTCAACTGAAAATATTATTTAACAGTTACATAATGTTAAAAGTAAAAGTATCATAATGTTGTTTTTGATTTCAATGACAATTCTGAAACGATTGTAATAACACTGGAAGTATCTGTCACGCATTAAAGTATATTTCCACTAATGAGAATGTGATTTCACTGAAAGGGTAGTGATAAAATATTTTCACTTAAAGTACACTGTCGCTGTAAAATATTCATGCATCAAATATTAATGCTATATCAATTCTTCGTCTAAAGATGCCGAAAGGCAAAACCCACTGTATCCGTTGATAATGCTCGCGATAAGCGAAATCGATCCTGACTAAACATAGTGTTTTATTATGTAAGCAATTTATCGACTGAAGGTATTTCATGAAATTTCAATATTATATTTGAATTTTTGTTAAACTATGTACGTTTCCACATGTTTTGTCACTTACGACGTGGGTTTCGCCTTTCGCCATCTTCAGGTATTCCACCAAATGATTCTGTCAGCTCTGTTGCATACATTTGATAGAAGGAAAAAACAGACCTAAACCTTGTCCAAATATAAATCTGAAATAAATTTCAAAATTATTTGATTATAATGACACACCAAGTAGCTTCAGTCTATATCATAAATTATTAATATATATGTATATATATATATATATATATATATATATATACGATAAAGGGAAATTAAGGAGAGGATGTTTATAACATTGGGTATGGGAAAGTTAAAATAAACTATCATTCTAAACGTAGCCGTTGCATGAATGGTTAATCTACGTGACATTTTGTTATTATTAAGGAAGATAAATGACCATTAAATAGCGCGTAATCAACGCGTTTTTCGTCTATTTCGTGTCAGTTTTAATTCGGCTTTCGTGTGAATAATGGCATATTTATATCACCTCGTGAACCATTTATTTTCCATCCTTTATTAAGGAAAACTTCCCCATTTCGCCCCCCCTCTGATATAGTTTAGAATCTGTAAATCAGTCGGGGTTTATTTATGGGTTGAATTTATCGCGTATCTACTTTTTCAGCTGGCGTTCGACCGCAATATTGAAACACCCAGTGGCGTCTTTAACACAGTAGAACCCCAAGAAAATACAACATTTTATAAACGTGATAATTTTTAATAATGTACGCTTTTTACAGGTTGTTACCGTTATTTTTCAGGCAGTTTGATAAAACATATATAATGGGTGATCGGTTAACGAACATAATCTGTTTCATGGTCTTTTGGCCGTTTTCGAGTCGGGAATCGTGAAAAACGAACGACTCCGAATACTTTTTCTATTAGACGATTTTGAAGTATATTTCGATGAAAAATTTGCGGATTGGTTGATCAATCTTTAATTTATTTCACATGACTAGAAAACCTGATAAAAATAAACGTTGTAGATCAATCTCGGAGACGTGTTTCTTTTAACAACTCCACAACCCTGGTTCCAAGACTATATTCGCTATCCGAAATGTTCGTTAACCGAACATCGATTTATCATAGATAGAAAAAATAGATTAGAATGATTGTTTTTGTTCATTGATTGAATTACCATTTACTTCATTATAATACGGTGAAAACATAACATAGTTTAGTTCCACATTATAGTCGACAGCTATTTCGGCTTACGCCTCCATCAGAACTATCCGAGGGTGTAAACCGAAATAGCTAACAACTATATTCCTTATAGATTTTGTGGCACTAAAATACATTGCTATTTTCTCATTGTTTTAATTCGTTAACCGAATATAGGTTCGCTTACCAATCATTCTCTATATACACTATTTTATTAGTAGATTAAGTTACAAACCAGCGTAAACAAATAATCAATCATATTTTAATGGAAGTGAGGAATTTAGCCTATTCCAATAGAGCCACTAAAACGATATTCTAGCGCCGAAGATTTCAAAATCTATAAGATTATGTGATGTAATGGTTGATGATGCCAAAAGGGAAAACCCGAGGGACACAACACAGTTTCAATAATTCAGTCAAATAACATCAATGACCATTAGTCGATATCGTAAATTAATTCAGAAATAATGGTCTCGGACAGACAAACATGAAGATTATCTCAACAAATTGGAGTATGTTTTGACGCCACAATTGTACACAATAGTTTGAAAACTGTCAGCACTTTAATATTTTTGAGTATCAGTTATCAACACTCTCCAATCTGCCGCCTGAATAGTTGACACATAAGCTGACAGTGGTCTAAATACCGTGCCAAAAGAAAACCTAGTGTATATTAATAAAGTTTTTCTCTTGAATTATTGTATTATATCTTCGCAAATCAGACAGAAGAGAGAGAATTTCGGCGCTTGAGATTGCGGCCACATCCGGTTTCGTTTGGCAACTTTTCAATTAATTTAATGTAGGTATTTCATGGTGTACTTAAATAATACTTATAAATATAAAAAACCTCCATTACCTATATTTAAATAACGGATGTCAAAAATAAAATTATTGTTTTTGATAGTTCGTATCCGCACATTTAAGAATATTTTTTCTGCAATTATCTTTTTTGTTGTTATGTTCCTATAAACATTACTGCCATTTTCATTTAGTGCTTATATTGACCCTTTCACTGATGAATAACAATATAACGTTGTTTGTGATAGCAACAAGCAGGGCTGTTGAGTCGTGAAAAACAAGCAACTCCACTTTAATTTTGTCAGTTTTTTTTTGTGTGCATTAAATAAGAGATCAGCACCATATCCAAATCCGGCAAATGCTTAATCGAAATAGTTGTCAGAGTCACTTGTTTTTGACAACTCCGACTGTTGTCGGACAACTCATTTGACAACTCCGACAACACAGCCCTGACAACTGAGCCCTGATACGACCACATCACAATCTTAATTGTGCAGACAAAATTCTGATATATCACGAAACATACATAAAGACTTTCAGAGTAGCCTGAATTTAATTTGCATGTTTCTTCTAAGAAATACGAAAATATTTGGCAGCATGATTTTTTTGCTACATATCAAATTTATTTGCTGCGCGAAGATTTTATACTCGACAGTAACTTTATTATTGAGTAAACATCTTTTGAAATTGCAATGCTTAATATACCGGCGAAAAGAAAGTTATTTTCTTAGAAACCGAATGAAATCATTGAAATGATTAGTTCATCAGAAAAACACTAAAAAAAATTGCCACTGCATCCGTGCATGAAATGCATACGTAAAGAACATTCAAACAACAATATTGTTGTTTGCGAACATGCTTTACAACAAACATGTCAGTTATTTTATACCTGAAAATTTTCTAAATTCCGAAATAACTTTGCAATTATTTAGCAGACTTAATTGAAAATAATTAAATACCTAATTGAATTTTTAAAACTATGTACAATTCCACAAGTTTTATCTCTCAGGACCTGAGTTTTGAATTTCGGCATCTTCAGACATTTTATCATTCGGATGCAATAGAGCTGACAGCCAGTAAGCAGTTGGTCATACTCGTGATGAATGAAACCAGTCATGAAAAAACATGTTATGGAAATAAGTACTAAAAAATATGTTTTTATTATTTAAAATATCATACATTTCCGTCAAAAATTAACAATAGACACCTTAAAAGCCAGTAAACAGTTTGTTTCATTTATATGTAAGGGTAATTTATACGAGTTTTTCGTAATAAAAACCTCAGTTAGTTCTTTACTATTATTGAACGAGCAGTTATACCTTTAGTTGATTGCTGTGAAAACCTCATAAAATCATCAGGATACAGTGGTTGATCGGTTAACGAATAGTTCGGACTGCGAACAAATCGGACAACGAACACTATCACGAAAGATTTTTGTGTTCGGAAACGAATACATTACATACAACGATTTTTTTTAGTATTACATATAATTTAATCTATAATATTACCAATTAAATTGTTTGTTATCATAACAAATGTTTTAGAATTTCCTTACTTTGAGATCACAGTAACACGCGACGGGTCAGTAGCTAATATGTAATAATACTTAATTTACTGTTGTTATAATAATAACTGAAACTGCTGTCGCTGCCGATGTTCTATAACTATTTTGTAATTGATTTTGCAATAATTTTGCTCCCCAGGGGGAAGTTATCTGAATGTCACGTCGGCTTTAGGGATAAGTTTCATGCACTCTTTAAAATGGTCCCTGATAATGGCATTGTCCCCATTAGCCTATCTGTAAAAGCATTGGCGCCTCAAATATTAAAATGGTCGGGGTACAACAATAAACCGATATTATCAAAAAACCATGAACAACCATTTCCTTCGGTTTGTAAAAAGAATCCGTAATATAAACTACGTAGTTCGAAAACTTTGCATTCTTTCTGGACCATGGGCTTTCAACAATGTGAAGAATAACAAACATCTAACGTGGTTTATGATCTCAAGATATTTTTATATGAAAAAATAGGGTTTCGGTTAACTTTCTCATTCCGAGGAGTAGAGAAACTCTCCCCTCACTCTATCTTAAATATCTATTTTAATATTTCCCATATTATGTCTATACTTCTGGTAATCTGAAATGGTAAATGTTTTTACACATATTTGTAGAAGAAACAATGATGTTTGGTGGTCAGTAACGATTAAAAAAAAATATAAAAGAAAAAACAAACCAAGGAACACATTACTATAATCACTTAGCTGTCATTTATTGGGGAAAATGCATGATATTTCAAATAATATATCACTTTTTTAGTGATTAATTTCATAAGTTGATAATGCTCGCGATGAGCGAAACCGGCCCTGATCATAAAATATATTGTGAAAAAATTACTAATAATGTGTTTTTATTATTAAAAAAAAAATCATATTATGTGATATCTTGCAACATTCAACTACCCAAGTATGCGCCGATCTTTATGATGATTGGTGGAAACTTTTTTTAGCATGTTTTAATGGAGTTCTAATAAGTAAATTCCAATTCAATCAATATAATGTGAGTAGGCTATTCTAATTTGAATAAAATCAATGCTATTTCAAAGAAATTAAATTAATAAGAACTGATCAGTTGATAATGCTCGCGATGAGCGATACTGGTCCCGATCATAAAATATATATTACGGAAATAATACTAAAAATATGTATTTTTATTTATTTTTTGAATATCATGCCTCTCCATCAAGAAGTGACAGTTAATACACTAAAAGTGACTGTTTATGTTATCAAAGCATAAAACTAATTCGTTTATATTTATTTATACATCCGTCTTCTGTCAACGAAGAATGAATTTAGAAATTTATTTATAAGAAAATTTCCCTTGTTGATTACGAAGCTAGTTTCGAAAACGCATTCCCCGTTTCACAATGGACGTATTTACCTTGACCACTCTGTATACTGAAATTCCTCTCTTTTGTAAAATTCTTATGTTTTCTTTTGTGCATACTAAAAACACTGGACATTCATTACTGACGTAGTCTAGACATCCTATTATTTATGATTAATGATTTACGCCTAAGATAAATATTTATGAATGAAGCCATTCATATCCGTTGCACATTCATGCATAGAGTAAACATTTTTTATTAGATCGTAAAACGGATAATAATCTTGGGCGTAACACAAAGATTCCACGCACGATTAGGAGGCTCGTGTGCTTTAAAACGACAGTGCTTAACATTATTGTCGTTTTAAGGCATGCAAACTATCAAATCGCGTACAAGAGCGCCTGACCTTAACCTCTTACCGAAAGAACAATCTATTAAATTAAAATATTACGCAAAATTGTCGACATGTTCTTTCTGGTTCAAAATGGTTCAAATATTGTACTGTTCATGCGTTTATAGTAGTGATGCCGAAATAGTAATTGTGAAACGACTGCCATATTTTTGCTAACCATCTGCTTTATTTCCATATTTATCAGTGTCTAGACCAGTGGTTCTCATGTGCGCCCACGGTGTCCGCATGCCACCAAAGGATTTTGATACGGCCACCAACAGTTTTATAGTTAACATTGATATTTAAAAAATGTGTTCTTGCAAATGAATTTATTGAAATTTAAAATTGATTGAATAAACCTGGCTTATCCAGCATTTAGTCGAGTTTAAGTAAAGGGCCGTTTTAATAATAAAACTGTTCAAAAATTTTGGTCGAAGTTTTTCGTTGACCATGAATCAAGTTTTTATAGAGAATTAACAACAATTGCTTTCTTAATTTTGTCGATTTTACCTACAACTTTATATTGTGAAAGATCATTCAGTGTAATGCACTATATAAACAATAAATATCGAAACTATTTTATCACATTTGGCGCGGCCACGAGACATTTCTACAAGACTGCTGATTTTTATAATGCGGCCACAGTGAAATTTCACGCGAGAGACACTGATATAGACTCTAATCAAACCCATGAAATGACTGCTCGATTTTTCAGGCTGAGCGGCACGTTAGTTAGTTTTTTATTTATTCTTAAATAACGATATTTATACCAGCTAATGTATATAAAAAAAAAGTAATGATGAATGTACACCAATAGATAATAACAGCACAGCGATTCCCCGAATTTATGTTTTTTTAAGAGCTATGAAAATAACGAAAAATGGGGGAAAGTTTTAAATATTTTTTATTTTCACTTTATAACAGGTAGTTTCTTATAGAAAATCATTATTGCTAAATCGTTCTTATAAGGTGTTAATTGTCACTTCTTGGCAGAAGGCATTAAGTATATTTAAATGAATAAAACACAATGTTTATTCTGTTGATAATCCCCACAATGTGCGAAGACGGTTCTGATATTTACACAAAAAGATTGTGGAAAAAGTACTTGGCACTAAGTTTTTCTTTGCAATTTGGCACTTTAATTTAAATAAAGATCCATCAAGCTCGCTTTCAACCAACAACACATTCATTTATATATATGAAATAAAAGACAATTTATTTTTTTTCGGGGGCAATAACGTCTGTGTAAATGACGGAAAAGTAAAAATTTAATAAAAACTGTCAAAGACGAGACTGTATATTTACGGCGGGAGAAAAATATTTTGACCATAGATCGAGTAAATCGATAAATACGAGATTGTTTATCTTTGTTCTTTTTTGTACGTGGCCGGTTCCATACAGATGATCGTAAGACCAAGGTTCCAATTTACATGCAATTTTATTTTGATGTATAAAACATGTTTGTTATATTTTAAGATCAAGCATTTCTCATTTTTTGTTTGCGAAAAATTGTGACATGCCACGACAATAATAGACAACAATCATCCAGAAGAAAAAAATGATCTCACGCAAAAATGACTAAAATATATTTATAGCTAACCAAGTCGACATCCGACTAACTCTGAGATGATTAATAAATTATTTAGTTTGGTTTCGCTCCCGTCGCCCCTCTGTGAAGTCCTTGTGTGAATTTTAAGTGCCCTTTATTCAAAAAGCGGTTCGCTAATTCAATCTCTATTCATGCCCTTGTCTACATGGGTCCCTTGAGAAAACGATGTAATATTATGTTCGGAAGCATTTAGTTTATATGAAAGCAATTTCTATGAACCAAATTGTAAATCACGCATTATTCTAACCCGTTATTATCGTATTTTATTAGAGATATTGTTTAAAATACTTAATGAAATAATGATAACAAAGGTAAACCGTTGTATTTATTTTTGTTAAATGACACAGTTGTCAGAATTATTCGAAATTCAAATATCACGTTTGTGCCATTTGAATTTTATTTGATAATATTGTTTTTATTGCCATGTTAACTTGTTCGTTTTCCCTACCAATGCTACCAATGTAGTGTGATACCAATGAAAAAGGTTTATTACTCGACTATCGCTAATAAAATCTATTTAACTAATTTTTTAGAAAGGAGTTATGTTAAATTTATTGTTTTAATTTGAAAGTATTAATGATCTTCTATTTTGTTTATAATGTTAATAAAATAAAAGAAATCATTCGTCATTTTCATAGTGTTTATATAAAACTTTCTACGGCCCATCAATGTAATTTTTAATATGAAATATAATTTAAATATGGAGTGTAAAAGTTATTAAAATCAATTTTCTTTTTCTATGAATATTTACAATCTAAAAAAGAAACGTTGCTATTGTAATATAACCATTTAATTAATAAAATTTATGATATCGACTGAAGGTGCTTGATGGAATTTCAATATCACATTTGAATTATTACAACTTTGTACGATTACAGTCAGTTCTGTTGCGTCCGTGTGATAGAATGCCTGAAGATGCCGAAAGGCGAAACCCGGGTCGTTAGTGACAAAACATGTGCAATCGTACAAAGTTGTATCAATTCAAATGTAAATAATAACACATGGTGTTTCATACTATTTCCACAATATAATTTTATTATGAACAAAACCAGTTTCGCTTATCGCTAGCATTATCATTTATGTATCAATGAATGGTTTAGTTAGTTCTGAGTTGTCTTTTACAACATTGTGTTTTTTTATTTGAATGTAATGCCTTTCTATTAATAAGTGACTGAAATATGCTGATATCGTCACTTAATTCTATATTATTTAATAACTACAACCTACAAACGAAGAACAAAGAAGTAGCTGCATTATTATTTATTATTTTTACATTGTAATGCGTAAATATTTTTTATCCTTTAAAAGTAGGTGCTAAATGATCACAGTACTTCGATTTGTGTTCGAATAATGAACGAATAAAAAATTCAACACCTTTCAAAAATCGAACGTGCAGCGGTTTGTAAACGTCAACATGGTTTATAGACAAATAGAAAAAGCCCGCGAAACGTGCGTCGGAATTTTTGACGTAACCTAAAAAATCGTTACATGGCCGACTGACGACCGACACCCGGCGGCCATTAGCGAGACCGATCTATGAAAAAATCCAGTCTTTTAGGTCGAGCGCGCCCAGCGTTCAAATTGAATTAAAACCATATAAAAACAAACGGACTAGAAGTGAGCGTAAAATGAAATAAAAAACAGACATTACTCACTCGCACTGATCGACAGGCGTGGACATTGTTTATATTTTATAAGATCGATCGCAGCTGATAGAAGAGTTTGCTCTTGTTGGTGTCAAAAAATGACAGCCATTTTGATTTTTTTTACAACACTTAAATCAAACACGTCTTTATTATTTATTTTTATTATTAGAATTTTATCGAACCGAGGAGAATTGTAGATTTTTTAAAAATAACAAAGCTAAATGAACACATTCACCCGAAATGATGGAATTAATATAGTGACGAATTTATTAAAATAATAAAACAATTTCTCACACGTTTATTTATTGTGGCGGGAATAGAGTCTTAGGGAGTGTTGCAACCTAACGCATGTTAGATTGTTGAATTAGTTAACCCCTTCCCTGCTGGATTCGGAATAAACTTCTAAGGAGGATTTTGAGACAAATTTAGTCTTATTATAAACAAATTAACGGTTCTGGAAGTTGTTTAAAGTTTGTATTTGGACTAGCCTTGGGGTGTATATTTTTCTTTTGTAATTCATTTCTCTAGTATAATATATAACCGATGCAAGCTGTTTATTGTGTGTCAATGTTTAATCAACAGCGAAAGTACATTCAATTGAAAATGTAGTTTAAAGGTTTAGACAGCGATCATGAATTAATCCTGTCAACGAAAGTATCATAATGTTGTTTCAATCAAAGTTCTGAATCGAATTTAATATCTCTGGATATCGATGTAACGTATACATTAAGGCTTAAATAATCAGTTCGTCGTCGAAAGAAATCGTCTGTTCCGTTGTATCCGTGTCATAGAATGTCTGAAGATGCCGAAAGGCGAAATCCGGATCATTCGTACAAAGTTTCAATTGTTTTCATTTTGTTTTAGTAGATATGTGGTAATTTATAATACGTCAAAAAGTTTCATGGTGCAGTAAAAACTCGATATAACGGAGTAATTTGAGTCTGTTATATAAAAATCGGTTAGATGTAAATCAATAAAATATACAAAATCCACAACCAAAATTCTATTTAATTGTCCTCGGACACTCGTCGTGAAGTGACAATTCTGTTTGATATCGACGAATTTGTGTGATATGTTCAAAATGTCTCAAATTTTAGTGCTAGACGTAAGACGTGATTATCACACGGCCGCTGAAAATTGTTTATATGTGGCGAAATTTGAATTTAACATGACGTTTTTCGTTTTTTTTACAATAGACTGGATTTATTGTACGTTATATCCATTGTCCGTTAAATAGAAGTCTGTTATATCGAGGTTTTACGTAATTCCATTTTTAAAATTGAATTTCACCGATGAACTAATGTATCCCTAATGGGGAGACAAAGATAAATTAAATCTTTAAGTGGTTTTAGTGAAAAATTGATAAAATGTCATTTAATCTAGTTCTTCATTGAGCTAACGATTTATTACCTGTTTTTGAGGCCTCTTAGGTTCGAACGCCTCAAGTACGCGTCGTTTGCGTTTACAGAACAATCAGCCACTCTCAACATTCATTATTCAACAATATATTGGTAGGATATCAAATAATTGATTTTGTGGTCGTCGTAATGCATTTGACATAGAAAAAGGCGACATTAAAACCGTAAAAAATAATCTTAAAACCCGTTCAGAAACAAATAAAATAAATTTTGTTGAATAAGTGTGAGATATTATTTCCGAAAATAACCGCTACAAGGAAACCGCAACACGAGAATTGAAAAAAATATAAATAAATATTATTGCATTGCAATATAGTCACCGCAGAAATTATCATATAATTTTGCAGAACGAAATAAATATGGCAAAAAGTAATTGAAAGCAGGATGGAATAATATACTAAAATATACAAATTAAATTAACCTATTGTCTGCCGAGGTGTGCAAAACATGTTCCTAAACACGTAAGATGTTAAAAATGACATAAAGAATGTTGTTCTTAACTGAATGAACTTGAACTTAAGAATAATGTAAAAACAAAAAACAAATCAGGCTATATTTTGATGAAAAGTTTTATTTGAAATACCAGGGCTGTGAATGAGAGTCCTGGGGTCGCTGTGTTTTGGCCGGAGTCTGAGTTGTTTAAAACGAGCGACTCCCACTAATCTCAATCAACATCTCAATGAGCAATTTGCCGGATTGGTTGGTCAATCTTAAATTTTATGCACATGAATAGGAAAGGTAGGAAAACCTGAAAAAAATAAACGATGTTGGTCAATGTTAGAACGTTTAACGACTGTTTAATATGCTCATATTTTTGAATATCAACTATCAACACGTTGAGACGTTAGCAGTCAATAGCTTGATTAAAAAGGTATTTGAAATCATGACAATATGGAAAATGATATTGGCGACCTAAATGATTGTAATCAAGATAACCTTCATATAGTGCTCCTTGCTATAGAGATAACTTCTATAACGCGTGAAAACAGTCTCTTATAGTGCTCCCTGCTAGAGCGCCAACTTCTACAACATGTTTATTTTTTTAAGTAAATTTACATATTTTGTGTATTCGTATTATATAACATAAATAACTGAATTTGAAGATTATCTAATTTGCTCAGTGGCTATCAGACCGTTGATTTAATTTGATATATTCTGCCGTGACTGACGAACAGACACTTCGCAAGGCCATACAATAATGATACGTATATTAATTTGGTGCAATATAAAAAACATAACCCTTAATTTTGTATGCGTGAAACCTCGTATAGCACACCCTCGATCTCGGCGCTATAAGAGGATTGACTGATTGACTTTAACAACAAAATATTTTTTTGATAAAATACTGTTATAACATTGAATAAGTTGCGGCTTTACGCTGTATCCTGTGTTATATGAATGGAGTTACGAGCTTTCCACTGTACGTTATGATTTATTAAGACATGAAAACAATTTAAAGAAAATAACGTAATAAATCTCACGCAAAACTGGTAAAAAATGGCGGGGATTTGATAGGTAACGATAAATTCTGTTTAAATTTGACATCTTATGCTGTGTGTAAAATTTAATATACCAAAAAGGCGTGCGCAGCTTAAATGATTTTATTACGTTTTATATTTTTTGGCATGCCTGTTCTTTCACGAGATGATTTCACCGCCTCGAGCGGACTTAAACCAGGGACCAAGACAATCAACTCTTTTTGTAAGCAGCTACAGAGTGCGCCATATACGGTGAAACTTTTCGTGAGACATTTTGGGTAGTTTGAATCATTTAATTTGTACCTCCAACCGGTTGATTTTGTATCAATCGCTTTGTTTTAATTAGTATTGCACGTGCAATGATTGATGATTGTAGCGTGTTGACAGTGTGGAAATATTCAACACCAATACAATGAAACCTCGATTCTACATTTTTCAAGGGACTCAACAACGGAAAAGAAAATGCGTGAATAATAATAAAAAAATTCACATCTTAAAAAAACATAAAGTCCCTCTTTAATAAAAAAATTTGGGATTTTAAAAAAAATTCAATATGAGAGGTTTTTGTAAAAATTAATTAAATCTTATTTATTGAAAAAATCGAAGACTGTTTTTACCTTCACATTGTGAAATTCTAAAGAATAATTAATAAATTAAAGAAAATCGCTTGACATTTGAGCGAGCTATTATATTAAATCATTTATTTCTATGGTTAATATATAAGATTTAATGCGTTCAAACTCACGTGTATTGGAAAGTAAAAAATATCTACAAAAACCGGTCAATCGGAATAATATTTTAGTTGGGACCATAATATTTAGACGATAGATTGAGGAAATCGATAAATCGGTGAACGGTTAATGCGGGATTATTTAACATTTTTCTTATGTGTGTTTGACGGGACTATATATAAAATATAAAAAAAAGCTTATTCCTGTGTCGATATTTTCCCTTGACTTTGTATTTAGACATGTACAGTCAAATCAGTCATTCTTTGACAGGTTGAAACATCCATTGTTTCAGTTCGAGTGATAATTGCTTCCAACAATAATCGATAACCTCGATTCATCCTTTAATTGGCATTTACCATCTATAAGTTCCGTTGACAGTTTACCAATACTTACATATTCCAAGCATGAGTATTTCTAAAATTGTTGCAGAAGTTTTTGTGTTAATCAAACTTTATTTAAGAAGATTATCGGTTCACATTAGGCATTATAATATACAAAAATTAACTGCAACACGAAGTTTTCTACACACTGCAATCAATTATTTCGATAATTGAGACGTTAGCAGTCAGAGGGTTAAAAAATCTGAATTGTTTATACGATTATGTCATTTAAAATATAACCACAACTTCTTGGTGGAAATTCATTATAATGAAATAATAAAAACTAATGCTTAATACTATTTTAATAATTTATATTGAGACCAGAACCGGTTTCGGCCATCGCAAATATTACAAATACAATGCAAATTAAAACAAGGTTATTTATAGACAATTTACAGTTAATAAGAACCAGGCTCACAAAATAAAAGGTCCAAAAACTAAGTAAATATTTTATAGGTAATCATACAAAATATATAATAAAAAATAAGTTATCGCAATGAGCGAAACCGGTCTTGATATTGATAACATAACATTTCTAAAATCGTACTGAGAACTGTGTTTGATTGTTTTAATATAATGTTTAAATTTCCGTCGAGAAATGACAGTTAATCCTTAGAAGGTATTCAAGTGGTTTCTTTTTTAATATTGAAAGCGTTTTTTTTTTTTTTTGTAAACGTATATGAAATTTTGGCACGTGCACATACGAGGGTTTTCCATTACTGTCTTAGGGGATATAATTAATGCCCATAATAAAAATGTGGCAAATATAGGGCATAGCTTTTAAAAGTTGCAATAGGTACTGTACGAGATTCAAAAATAGTTTGAGTTTAGTTTTTTAAGGTAAAATCTATCGAAGGTGGGCATGTTCCATCTTTGGACGTAACACGCTAAATAAAAAAACGATCGTGTGTTTCTTTCGTACGTGTCGAAAAACGTTAACACGGCATTGAGGTGATCGGATCGAAAGATTTTTTGGTGTTGAAGAATTTAGCGTCGAGCAATTCATACAACAAAAAAAAACGCACTGCTTGCCATGTCGTAAAATTTATTTACATATCGATTTTCTTAACCGCATTAGGAACACTATAAAATAATAATAAAAAAAAAACTAATTAAAACGTAGTGTAGTGTTAATGAAAGTAAGAAAATTATTGATTTACTTTAATATTTATATATATTTATCGTAAAAATATTTCGTTTTTTTAAGGTACATAAATATTATCGTAAAAGACAGTGCTTTCCGAACTTTTTTGTGCTTCGACCCCTTTATAAAAAAACATGTCAAAAGACAAACGGCTTGCATTTGTGCCTGAATTTTGTCGGAGTGTTTCACTTTTAAGGTGTTAACTGTCACTTCTTGATGGAAAGGCATGTATTTTAAATAATAAAAACGAGGGCTGCGGAGGGCTGTGCAGTTTTTTTTTTGGGAGTCGATGACGTGAAAAACAAACGACTTCGACAAATTTTTCGACGAGATGATCTTTTTTCTAAGTGATCAATTTACCGTATTGGTTGGTTGATCTTTAATTTAATGCTCATAAATAGTAAAGGTAACCTGACTATAATAAACTTTTTTATTCGCAGTCGTAGTTTTTTTAACGACTACAATCCCGATAAAAACAAAAATTTTAGTACTTATTTCCACAAAATAACAGTTGATAATGCTTGCGATGTACAAAATCGGTCTTTTTCACAATATGTATTGTGAAAATATGTACGAAAAGTGTATTTTTTTATTATTTAAAATACTGCAGTGTTCGCATTTCGAGTTCACCAATATTTCTCGTTGAGCGTATACGATAATATTTTAAATACCCTCTTGCAATAATAGTATTTAAAATAATCTAAGAAGTCTATTCTCAAGTGAATTAATACAATATTCGTAAAGGTGGGTCACACACCTGGTATTTTAAAAATGGAGCTCGGTTCCATTGTTAATGCAACCTGTAAGATGAGCTATATGACGATGTCCCTTACTCACTCGTAGCAGCATCGATATGTGCGTCCCTTTTCAATCATTTTGTACCGAACTATTAAATGTGGGCTGAGCTGTTAGTTTCAAAACATGCCATTTGTGCAAATTTTAATATCATATTGAAATAAATAATACGTCAATGATTTTTGGATACAATTTTTTTGCTCATTTTAAGAAACATCATGAGAAATTTCTGACGTTTTATTAAAATTAAATATTTTGTCACACTGAATTTTGGGACGATTCGATATTTTCTCAAACATTATCATTTTTTTAAATTTATACAACACATTTATGGATGATGTTGCTAGTGATGAACGAAACAGGTACTGATTTAAATAATATGAAATGCTAGAAATGGTACTGAATATAGTGTTTTATTATAGAAATGTTATATCTTTTCGTCAAAAAGTGACAGTTCAATGGGCTTTATGTATCTAGAAAAGCGTTGTTCTGCTATAAATGAATTCAAATGATTTGATCTTTCTGATAAATCTGAGTCACTCGTTCGTCACTATGAAAATATTAGAATCACACGTTTTATTTGATTTCTTGCTCTAGTACTGCTTTGATGAAAGCAATTGAAGTGAAAAAACTAACCGATCAAGAATGTTCCAATAAAAATTAGTAACTATTTTTTCTCCACCTAGGAATTAAATTATTTTTTTTATCAAATAATAAATTTCCTAAAGATACAACTATTCTGAAGATATTAATCATGAAGTGAAACACGTGTCACATTTAATTTAAGTAATAAATTTCCTAAAGATACAACTATTCTGAAGATATTAATCATGAAGTGAAACACGTGTCACATTTAGTAAAACATCAATTTCAACATTATATTAAAAATGATCTTCTTTAAAGTTACTGCCGAATCTATCGAAAGTATCAAATACTCTTGTTTGTATTGAATACGATAATTCTCAATAGCCAAGCGAAACCGGTCACTTTATTTAATTGAGACAAATTGTTTCTTTGACGACATTGTAATGCCGCTAAAGAAATACATCTTAAAAGTCTTAACACGTACAATAATTTGATCATACAAATTAAACGATGAAATAATACTCTTATTTAATTCAGATAACCAATAATGAAAACAGACTCCTTTTATTGAAATATATATACGATTCTGAATCTCATTGAGCATCGCTGAGTTATGGGTCGAAGGAAAGTGTACTGGGGGCCATGCCGTCGAAACCAGTTATGCAAAACGAGAGACGAGAATTTTTTGGAGTGCATTAAAAAAAGGCAAAAATCTTCTTCGTCTGGCCTTATTTCATTTCACACATTGCTTTCTTCAAATATTGATGATCTCAGTATAGAATTTTTACCTGATTTTTTTGATTTCAAATTGATAATTAAAATTTATTGTAGAAAATCAATTCTTTTTTTTAAAGAACGAATATTAAAATGCTCTAAATTGTAAGCGACTGTGGAATTTACAACCATTTATCCATTCTATGGATAGCTAAAATATTATCAACGGAAAACACAATGTTATGATAGGAAGTTGTTCGTTTTATATTTATCTATAAACAATCGAATTTTATGTCGCATGTGTGGATTTAAAAAAAATATTTTTTTGTTTCTGTCTGTTTTAATATTGTTATATCAGCATACTGCATACTTTATTCTAAAGTGGATGGTCCGCAAACATTTTTGGATTTTTTGATGGTGGTGGTGGATGTAAAATGTTGAGAAACTATGCTTTAGATGTCGATATGGGCTCCGTATTTAACCGGATGGCTGCCTGTGACGAGATATCTCGTCAATATCTTTAGACGTACACCTAGTCCTTTTCTTACGCGATACATTGGTTCCAGAAAAAGGCGCGTAAAAAAATTACAACTTTTACGCAATTGCATTACATTCCTTTACACACCCTAAAACATAAATTCGCATAATATCCGATACACTAGTCTGCACAACACTAGGTACGCATATTTAAAAATATAATGAAACGTACAAGCCTAGCATCATATACAAATTTCTTCTTTAAACGAATTTGGGAAAAAATTGCGTAAAAACGAATGAAAGGCGTAATAAATGTAACGGTGCCGTCCAAAAAATTCCCGTATAATCGAATTCTCGTAAAAAAAAAAAACGCGTAAAAAAAGGACTGGGTGTATTTTACTCCAAAAATATTCCTTCTATTAAAACGATTATTTGACAGGACACATACTGATATCTATAAAAAAGGTTTAAAAACATTATACCATAGCTGTCAAGCAAGGATTTCCAACCTTTTTCTACTATAGAGCGAATTCTCATATATCGGTAGAGTGGCGGGCACCCCCTATTTGTTCTAATGATATTTATAATTGCACATGAGTAATAAAAAAGAAGATTGTTTTTTATTGTCACTACATAATAAACTTATGTACTAAAAAAATTTAAACTAACAAATAAATAAAAATAATTTGCATTTTTAATTATTTTTTATGGAAAAATTCTGTCACGGTCGAATAGTGGCGGGCACACACGAATCGTTCCGCGGGCACGGGGTTGGGAATTCCTGCTGTTAAGGATTTCCACATCGATTTTTCTCGATCTCTTTGAGTTTCCGAACTATCTAAAGTTGACAGATGTCAATAGTTTCAGAGTTACCAAAATCAGTTTTCTTAAAAATTCTTCAAGAAAACCTGATTTTTTACGACATGACAATAAATAATTGGTGATTTATTAATTATTTCTGTATATTGAATTAAAAAAAACATCCAAAATTCACTTTTTTGTAACAAATTATAGCTGGCGTGCTGGGTACAGACGCATATTTTTTTCTGGCAGCCAAAGAATTGAAATAAGCTCATCACACTTGAGCTGCTTTTAAATGGTAGAAAAATAAAATGAACTTTGCTATTATGCATTTATTTGTCTTTAATCTTGCCCATATGTCTAATTATCGAGCATTGGCCGCTTCATATTTAGCTGTATTCACTTTGTACAGAGTAATCGGGAATTGAGAGTGACAGCAATCTACGATACATTACTATTCTGTAAATTACTTTCATTAATTCCAATTCTGACAGTCGTAACAAGCTTCAATCGGCATTTACACTGTTGCCAATACGTCATTATAATACTTAAATTTCTAATTATCGTTTATGGTATTCCAATCAATGAATAGCATCTACACTAATGGTTTGCAAAATTTTTGAAATGTCGTTTGGTAAATGACACCGACTACATTTTCGATTAGACGATTTTGAAGAATACAATGGAAACCCCAATTACATTAAATTACGCGCTATTTTGCAATATTTGCCGCAAATCCCCCAATTGCATCATTGCTTTGCTGCACACACATAATCAGACGGCCGTCTGTGCGGTGCATACTGTCAAATGTTGGCTAGCCTCCGTGTAGTCAAACGTGCCGAGCTATACACGCACAGCCGAGCGACTGTCTGTGTGCTGGATTTTGCAACCGCTATGCATTTTATCACCTAATAACTAAATATTTCGTCCACATATTTTTCTTGCAAAACTTACAATGATCTTAGTTTTATATTCAACGAATTTCGTAAGCGTTTTTTTAATAACAAAAAATAAATCGTCGTATTTTATCGAATAGTAGCTGATTTTCAAGTATATTACACATATTTTAGGTTTCATGTTTTCGTTTACTTTAAATACCAGTATAACTGTCATCCATGTAATTTTTAGTTAAATATATACTTATTACTTTGGTATTGCCAATATGTGAACATAAAACTTAGCTGTACTTACGTCTTCGGTAATGGAATGTGTGTTCAATCGAGTTTTACGCAATTATTATGCGTTGCGCAACTATTAAAACAGCTGTATTTCAGAGATAACCAACCCTTTTCACACCATACGCTATATATTTCAAATATGAGCTCAGATGGTCAGATCAGCAGTAAAAAAACAAAGTGAATCGTAATATGTGCTTATTGCTTTTTACACTCCATCCGTATCAGCATACCACATATATCTATACAACTGACTTATATAATTCATAATTGTTAATTTTTAATAAGTTTACTGTCACTTTTTGGTGGAAAATCATTAATCAATAATTTAAAATATTAAAAACATTTTCATGGTTCTTCTGAACTCTTAATGAATTTTTGATTTAACTTTAATTTGATTATAAATTATTGCTTAAAGGCCCTTAACATTTCATTTGTGTACTATTAAACTTCAATTAAACATATGTTTGATTTTACATGTACCATATTTTCTCAGTTCGTAAACCTTTATACAATTCTTTATTGATCAATTTAAGGGTATTGGCAGTAACTTATCGGTGAATGGTATTATATTTTAAAGAACAAAACACGTTTTTTAGTACTATTTCCATAACATATTTACGATCAGGATCGTTTCGTTTATCGAGAGCATTATCAATTGATGAAATTGGCCCTAATTTTTATAACAATAATTTTTGAAAAGAACTAAACATTGTCTAGTTCTTAAACATTTGGTTTTGTATACCTGTTAATTATTTATTCAAAATTTTGTATAAATAGTCTTGTTTGATATTTGTATTGCCCAGTTGATAATGCTCGCGATCAGCGAAACCGGATCTATTCATAAATTAATTGTAGAGATAGTATTAAAATTGTGTTTTTATTATTTAAAATATCATGCGTTTCCACCAAGAAGTGACAGTTAACACATTTAAAGCTATTAAAATGTGTTTTCATTATTGAAAATTGAAATTAATAAGTAGGTCCAAGGATGCAATGCGTTACTTGTAATAATCCAATGCGCCACGGCTTGGCCATCCCTGCTTTATTCATATATTTCTTAGGTACTTGTTAAATATATAGGCTTGTAATGATCACTTTCTATTGTAAAGCCTGTCTCATTCTATACGATAATTTTGATTGATATCTCGTAACAAAAGATATATACGGCTCTACAAAAATAACAAAGAAATGTTTTGTTTTAATTCTTTGGTCACGTGTTATTTATGCTTTCGAAGAGCATTTCATTATGTTGCTCTTTTTAAAACTGGTGGAGTTTTTCTGGGTAATAATTTCTTCTTATATAAATATTTGACTATTCTGAGGGATGCTAGCGTTCTATGAAGAAGCGTTGACAGACTGACAGACAGGTTACCATTTATTTACTATTACTTTTCACGTTCTTCAACAAAAAATGTATGCATTATTTGTATCACATTTTTCTGAGAACCGTGTGATAGAATGCCTGAAGATACCGAAAGACGACACCGGGTCGTTAGTGACATACAAACTCGGGTTTAGCCTTTCGGCATCTTCAGGCATTCTATAACAAGGATGCAACACAACTAACTAATCGTACAAAGTTTCAACGGTTGAAATTTGATATTGCAATTCCATCACGCGCCTTCAGTCGATATAATAAATGATGTAGATCTATTAGAACTTCTAGATTTACTGCCAAAATGGGGACGACGTTATGTTATACTTTACACATTCGCAGCACGTCGGGTATATACCGACCTTAATAAAAACTAGTTCCAATCGTTCCCGTGTTACTCGGCGGCAATAACTCGAAAAGTGACTTTTGAGACAGGCGACGGAATCAAACCGGAACTACTGATGAAATATATCGCTCCTGATTGAGACGTTAACAATATTACATATGTGTGAAAGGTTCAAACAATTCAAGAATCAGTAAACTGGTTACGTTAAATACCGTTAGAGTAATTGTTCAACATTTTTAAAATTGTAGAATACTACAAGTAATCTGCTGCAACTTTGTCTATGATCCTAACTTTGCCTAGAGTAGTGATTCTCACGTGAAATTTCACTGTGACCGCATTATAAATATCAGCTGTCCTATGAAAATGTCTCGTGGCCGCACATTTAGTGTGATAAAAAATAGTTTCGATATTTATTTTTTATATAGTACATTACACTGAATGATCTTTCACAATATACAGTTGTAAAAAAAATCGGCAAAGTTAATGAAGCAATTGTTGTTAATTCTTTATATTGACTTGATTCATGGTCAACGTATAACTTCAATCAAATTTTTTTACAGTTTTATTATTAAAGCGGTCCTTTACTTAAACTCGACTAAATGCTGGATAAGTCAGGTTTATTCAATCAATTTTAAAGTAATAATAATTTTACAAATTCATTTGTAAGAACACATTTTTTTAAATACCAATATTAGCTATAAAACTGTTGGTGGCCGCACATGAGAACCACTGGCCTAGAGTAAGTCGTCAACAGAAAACATTTCGAAGTCTTTTTCAAAAGTAAAACACTGAAACAAATTTATTTAGACCCTGTCTTCCAATAACTGCAAGCCGCACTTAAAAAACTGTGATTATTTTACTGTGGTGACTTATGCGAGACATAGTTAGGATGGTAGGCAAAGTTGTGGTTTTTGACGGTATATTATTGTATATATTTTGTATTTGGTCCGTGTAAGCTCATAATGACAAGAATATTACTTCGTTATTGAAAAATCGAATGAATAAATATTTATATAATTTATGATATCGACGAAGATGCTTGATGGATTTTCAATATCAAATTTGAATTGTTATCTTCGTTCGAATCGTTAATACCTTTGGTATATAGACGATGTTTATTGTTTAATGTGCGTCAGTTCCGTTGTAATAGAATGTCTGAAGATACCGAAAAGCGAAACCCGGGTCGTTAGTGACAAAACATGTAAAATCGTATAAAGTTGTTACAAATTAAATTTAAATAAATATTGAAAAAAAAATGTTTTTTAACGACAACTGTTAGTTTACTTAACCTCTCTTTTCGAAACAGTGAATTTTTTTAATGTTAACTGTCATTTCTTGATGAAGAGACAATATTTATCAAGTCAAGTTGATAATGCTCACGATGAGCTAAACCGGTCCTGGTCTTTAAAATGTAAAATTGTTGTGTTGTGGAATTAATACTGAATATTGTATTTTTATTATTTAAAAAAAAGCTTGGTTCAAATAGAATGGGTAACAAACCTCTCTGACTATACTCTGTTTTATTTTTAATCGGAAATGTGGAAAAAAAACAACATTAAACATCAATACTTTTGAACAAAAGCATTAGTTGGAAATGCTCTCGATGAGCGAAACTGATCTTATGAATATAAAATTGTGGAAATAGTACTAAATATTGTGTTTTATTATTCAAAAATAATCGTATTATTGTTCGTAAAAATTCACGGTTTTACAAAATCGTCACATATCCATTATATTATCGATACAGAAAATATTTCAGTTAGAACTTTTAATTTTGTAACGTTAAAGAGACGCACTGTTGTGTTACATGTGGCTGTTTGTATCAAGCAAATCTATTGACTGACATTTTGTAATAGTGTCATATTTGGTTTTAGCACTCAGACGTGATGTGCATTTTATGCAGTTTTATTCGTATCTAAGCAAATGTTCAAAAGTTTTCGCCACACACTTGCGTCAATAGACCGTATATTATATTTTACGACAGCCAGTATTGATAACGAAATACTACAAATATCCATAAAATAAGTATTTCTGAGATTAAATGTTGCATAATTTGAATGTGAAATGCTAATTACCCGTACATAACTGGTGCCTTATATATATTTTTATCTTTTAGGCAATGCAAATCGTCTAAATGTATTTTTTTTATACAAGTGGGTTTGTATTAAATATTTATCAATAAATAAAATCTGTATGTTTATTTTAATTGGGCTGCGGAGTCGTGTAAAATGAATGACTTCGAGTATTTGTTCGATTAGACGATTTTGAAAAATATCTCAATGAACAATTTTCCATACTAGTTGGTTGATCTTTAATTTAATGCACATAAATAGGAAAAGTAGGAAAAAAACATGACAAAATGAAACTTTTTTTAGCCGTAGTTGTACTGTTGGTCAATCAATATTAACAATTCAACAATTAGATATATTTCAGTTTAATAAGACTCCGAGAGTCGTGTTTTTTTAACGACTCCACAGTTGTTTTCTTTACTTTCGCACAGTTTATTAAAAAATATTGATCCCAAAATTTTCTCAATCGTAATTGTAGTAAAACTAAGAATGTATGTTTCTTAAAATATCCCAAAAGTAAAGAAAACATTAAGAAAAGCTTGTTTTTTTTAAGTAGTTTATTTTATTGGCTGAATTAGCATTTACATGTTAAAACTCTATTATAACAGCGTAAGAAAATAGCAATGTATTTTAGTTCTACAAAATTTACAAGGTATATAGTCAATAGCTATTCGGCTTACTAAGTTCTACTAAAATATCAAAGAAACCCAATCCTTTTACTGGCCGATAACCGTATCTGTTATCCGACTGCTAGAAAAGTAATTCCTGGCCATTTATTACCAGAGTGCATTCACCCTTTTAAATTTCTCTCTTTAAAAGTGAGTTTACTTCTCTAAAATGTCGTTGGTTGAATTTGAATTCAAAAATAGCTTTATTTTTACTTTACAGAAGCAATTCGTGACTATGGCGGGCAATCTATTATCCGTTTTGGTTTTATTTGATCGCTATAATTGATTGCTACTCTTCTTACAGTTAATTTTGCGCAAAAAGACGATATTGTTTTGCGACACTTTGCTGTGCTATTTTGATGTTTTTATTTGCAACTAAGTGACAAAAGATGGTCAGTGAAATTTAAGCGAGTGAAAAAATAAAATTATTTAATAATCAAATTATTTTTCACACTAGACCAGTGGTTTTCGTTTACGGTCACAAATAGATTCACAATAAGTATTAATTTAAAAAAAAATGTTTACGCAAATAAATTTTCAATGCCTTGTATTTTATTGATTTAATTGAAATTTGCTGGGTAGACCTCCATTATAACACAAAAAATAGCAATGTATTTTAGTTCTATAAAATTTGTAAAATTTATATTTTATGTTCAAACTATAGCTATCTATATATAGCTGTGTAGAAAGATAAATTTAAGATATTCTCTTCTGTTTTAACACCTTAGCTTCAAATTGTGCTAATAAATTCTAAAACGTAACACATTGATTTTATGCATTTCTCGTAGTAATAGTTAATCTGGATTTTTTGGGGAATAAACGTGAATAGTTGTACTAGGATGATTTATTAAAAAAATATATTAACCTTCCGTTATGGTCTGAGAAGCGGTGATAAATTTATATTTGTTTGTTAATTAAGAATGTCATTGAAATGCTGATGTCTTTTAATTTCCAATTGTTTCAATACATTTAGCTTACGATCTTTACTACAAAGATATAAGCATGTGGGCACATAACTATCAACTATATACCTTATATTGTAGAACTTAAATATATTGCTATTCTTTCGCCGTGTTATAATGGCGTTCCACCAACTTAATGCCAGTTCAATTAATAAAATACGTTTTATTGAATTATCGAAGTTTTTTTCCTAATATTAGTGTAAGTTAAATACTTACCAATATTATTGTACAAAAAGGTTTAGCTAACAAACAATGCCTGCTTATTTGTAGGGTGTGACCAGAAACAGCTCGCTTTGTAAAAAAAATACCTGCCAAAAAGGGTGTGCTAATTGAACTACCCTCATTAATGGACAAGATAGTGTTGCCTGTATTGTTAACCTATATTTTTACTAAAGAGGTGATAATGCATTTTTGAAAGGTGTTTCAGATTGAACCGGAAATTGACAGACTAATATTATTGCGTAATTGTGAAAAATATTTTTACAAATCAAAAGCTTTTTAATGCGAATGGTGTTTCTAATGGCGCATCCTCAATCCATGCCGCGTGTATTTTTATATATTTTACAGCGAAAATATTATAATTTGCAAGTGAAAATATAATTACCCAATGCAAGAAGATAAAAAATATTATTTTGAACATTATATTATGCTAAGTATAAATTCAGGAAAATCGTAATTCTAAACATGGCGGAAGTCGAGATAACTTTAAAAACCATATATCATGCCGACATCTTTGCATCACAAGTATGTCGACTCAAGCTGAAGAGCAAATAAGATCATTTAATTATAAAAAACCGGATTCACAATTTTTGAATCATCTCATAAACGAATCGCATAACATAAAATTTAAGCTCAGTGCCCTAGTTTAATATGTTAACAGTCACTTCTTGATGTACTATATTTTATGATGAGGACCGGTTTCCGTCTTCGCGGGCATTATCAGCTGATGACAACCTTAAAAGTGTTTATATGTAATGTTTTTTTTAATCGAAAGAAAGTGGGGTATGTAAAATTATCAAACGATTTTACCGCAGAGGAAAGTAGCCTTTCATTGATACGTTAAGGCATTTACTTTGTGTTGTAAATTGGTTTATAGGGCGTTGCGTGACTTGTAACCACAGTTAATTTAATGTCCAGGTGAGTAGATTCATTGTCATTCACAAAAGTGTCACGAATTGTGTTCAACAATTCGCTTATAACGACGTGAATTGAGGCGTCAGTCATTGTTAAAGTAACAGTATATTTTATTTGATGTCAAACAATTGCTATCATTGATAGGGTAACCGATACAGTCGTCGGCCACCAAATCATCAGTAAAACACAATCGATCGGAGCCTATTGCTTATTACGTATCACCCGGAACAGCACACTACATACCACTGTAACACTGACTTATACAATTATTTATCATTTTAAAGGGTTGACTGTCACTGCTTGCTGGAAAGGCATTAATTAATAAAAACACATTTGTGAGTACCGTGTCCACAATATATTTATGTTCATTGTGTGACCGTTTCACTTACCGCGAAAATCATTTGATAAGGTTCGCGATGAACGAGACCAGTTTTTCAATTTCCGTTCAAGATAGTTCTGTTGCATAGAATGCATGAAGATGACAAAAGGCGAAACCCGAGTCGTTAGTGACAACACATGTGCAATTGTACGAAGTTTCAACCATTCAAATTTAATATTGACAACCCATCAAGCATCTCCTGCCGATATTATAAATGAAATTAGGCTATATTTCTAGAAACAAGTTTGACGCTTTTGAATTTTCAACTATCAACTCACGGAAATCAGCCTTGTCAACAGTTGAGTCATTAACAGTCGGTAGATTGTCACCAAAATTATTGAATAAAATATTTAAAAAAATATCGGTTTTGGAATATCGTAACATTTCTCAAAAAAGTCTGTTGATTTTCAATTCGTCTTTATTAAATGTGTTTACTTATGTATTTTGAAAGCAAAAACAACAATCTTTTTGTGAACATAAGTACAAAACCTATTGTGTTCAGAGAATTTATTTTACCTTTGTTTGATTGACAATGGTTTGTCGTTGTTTATTGAAAATTTTTACAAACAAGTAGTCGCGAGATGTTTTTTTAAATACATGCAGTATTGTTTCTTGAACGTTTTTACAATTATACATTCAAATCATGAATATGTAAAACTTGTGGATGGTTCAAATATTCACTACAACTTCCGTTACGCTGAAGAATCCATCCATTAATAGTTCGATGTAAAATTGTCATACCTAAAGTGACCATACGTCCCGTTTTGAACGGGACCGTCCCGTTTTTAGGTAGCCTGTCCCGTTGTCCCCAAGTACAGCTTCGGGACGTCGAAATGTCCCATTTTCAAAAAGAGGTCAACACACGGTAACAATTTAAAAAAAAAGTGCAAAAAATCGACAGTGGTGCAGACGAATAAGTTGTGGACGACAGAAAAAACACAATTACAAGTCGAAGTACTTAAAGCGATGTTGTTAGTTAAAATAAATTTTAAAAAATCCTGCCAAGAATTCCATTCTTATTTAAAAGCATACCCAGTTATACAAAAAATACAAAACTACATATTTTTTTTATTTATATTATGTATTCGTCTTATTTTCTTTATCAACATTCATTTTCTATTTGTTAATACATAAAAACTATGAAAAAATACGTGTTTTCTTGAATATACATACTATTACGTAAAAATTGGTAGATGTCCCATTTTGAGGGCAAAAATAAATGGTCAAATTAGTCATACCAAACAAGTCAGTCGATCGAACAATACATATATTAACTTATCGGATACTTTTTTTTAAATCTGACTAAAATCTGTATCTTTCTTTATTCACCCAGTTTAAAAATAGCTTTTTTTATACTGTAACAACACAGAAAATACAGTATTTAACGGTGTGAAATAACACGGACTAAAAAAGACCATTATTGCATTTTTTCTAAGACGATTTACAGAAACAATTTATATCATTATATATTTTCAATTTCACGCGTTTTTGCGTGTTTGAATTAACGTCATCGAATCGCATACAAAATGTGACCAGCCCCATATAATTGTGAGGCTATAATAAAATCATGTATATATAATAAAAATACATAAATTTTTACGAGAATGTAGCATTTAATTTTTAATAAATACGCACACATACATATGTATAATATTGTAATAAAAAAATATTTCATCTCTGGTTTTTTCCACGATTTAAAAATGTATTAAAATATTGTTATTTCTTTAAAATAACACAATTTGGTTTAAATTTGAATGACTGGTGCATCCGCGTGATAGAATGCATGAAGATGCCGGAAGGCGAAACCCGGATCGTTAGTGACAAAATATGTGGAATCGTACAAAGTTGTAACAATTCAAATTTGATATTGAAATTCCTCCAAGAACTGACTTTACATTCTTGTGCCGATTTGTTATGATGATCTCTATAAGTTTTTTTTATCAACTGTTAACAGCAATATTCTATTTTAATTAAGATATCTCTTTCCTGACCCAGCAGGATTTCAATGAATCAGAGATTTGGATTAGTCAGAAGGCAGCAATAAAAAAATGAGAGAGCCGCAGATTCCTTATATCTGTCCCTTCATACAAAGCATTCGTTTGACACAGTCAATTTCCATGTTGAACCTGTTCCCTGCTCCCTGCTGAACTGTTTATATGATATTCCAACACCAAGACTTCAAAAATGTATTGAATAATGTTGGCTTAAAACAATTATTATTGAGTTTGTTAGGAAAAATCAGGCAAATTTTTTAACTCAAAAATTAGCAGGTATAAGAAGGTTTCAACACTGATAATTCGAGTATAAACTATTAACACAATAAAATCAGCCGTCGCAACATTTGAGACGTTAGCAGTCATTGGGTTAAATAAATACAAAGTACTTAAAAAAGTAAAAATATTTGCTATGAGTGAAACGTAGTGTGATCGCGATAAGGCCCGTTGTTCAGTCAAGCCTTGAGTCTTCTCTGCCCTCATTCCGACGTAAGGACAAGTTAAGTCAATTAACACAAGTAAAATGTTTTAGTTTGCACTCAGAAAAAGATGTCTTTTTTTAAAGAAAACATATAACGGATACACTCGCAATTACTATTAAGTATTTGTTAGTTCCATTGAATAGAACAAAGTAAGTAGAATTCGTACTACGTTTGTATGTAAAAGAAGAAGAACTTTTTTATACAATTATCGACTACATAAGTTTTGTTGTAGTACTTCCGCTTTCAAATCAGTTGGAATAAAATGTTTTGCGATAATAGTTTTAACCCGTTTAATGCTGAGCCGCAATAAGTACAGTGGAACCTCAATCAACCGTTCTCGCATAATACGTTTTCCCGGATGGAACGCTTATTTTTTATAGTCCCGTCAAAATCCCATAAGAACAATGTTAAATAATCCCGCATTGACCGTTTCCCGATTTCCCGATTGACCGTTTTATTGCATATTTCTCCGTATCTCGGCAAGCAAGTTTGACACAGCCGAGTGCAGGTGTTATGTCTAGACACGCTGGAATCCGCTGTATATGTTAGACATAACGCATGCGCTATTTTTTGGGTTGAAATCCACCACAAGCGTATTATTGTTTATGATGCAAATGTAGAGTTTAAAATTCATTGTAATTATGATTCCTGTACATACAAACTTTTAGTCACAAGTTTAGTAAAAAGCCTTTGTTCCGATTAAAGTGCCAATTAACAAAGAAGCAAACGAACATAAAGCACGTTTTTAAAACATAAATTTTATATACAGTATGTACAAGTAACTAATAAATAAATATTTTTTACGATTTTACTTGTTTATTATTATTTGAAGCTTTCCCGCGTTAACCGTTTTCCGTAATTACCGTTATTTTTTCAGGGTCCCTGGAAAACGTAAAATCGAGGTTTCACTGTATATTCCAAAGCTGTGTAGTCGTTAAAAAACACATGACTGATTTCAACTTCGACATTTTAGCAACAATACGATTCTGATAAAAGAAGTTTGATTTTGTCAAGTTTTTCCTACCTCACCTATTTATGTGCAGAAAATTAAAGATCAACCAACCAATCCGGCCGATTGTTCATTGAGATAATCTTCAAAACCGTCTAATAGAAAAATCAGTCGTTCTTTTTTCACTACTTAGACTCCGGTCGAAACACCGCGAATCCATTACTACGACTCCGAGTCTACAGCCCTGGTATATTCGCAAAATAATTCAAAAAATATTCATTTGCATTGGATTTAAAACTTTGATTGAGGTGCCTTTAAAGATACTTCAAAATATTTTAAATAATAATTACACATTTTTTTGAACTATTTCTACAATGTATTTTATGATCAGGACCGGTTTAGCTCATCCCTTGTATTATCTCCCGATACAACAATATTATAAATACAAGAATATTACAAATTAAAAATATATATTATCGAAAAGTACCAAACATGTGGTTTCATTAATATATGAAAAGCCTTCCTACCAAGAAGTGACGCAGAAAAAAAAACCGTCGTAAAATTGACGCCCTGTCATCAAAGGGTTAACTAAATTAATGGAGAATGTCACGACAAAACATAGGATATTTTCATACAAAAGTTACCTCTTACAAGATTTTGATAACACTTTCAATCTCCTTGTATTTTTAAGTGTCAACTTTCAACACATTACAATCAGCAGTCTGTGCAATTGTGTCGCCAGTAGTGAGAAGATAATAAAAAATAAATTGTATAACTCAATATCTAATTTTAAATTGTATGCTTATTTATTATAATGGAATTCTACCAAGGAAACAAGAGTTTAAACCGGATATTGTGACCAAGTGAGATTAAACTTATTTTGCATTCAAGCAAATTGGTCTCGAGATTTCGAGGAATCGTCTCTACTGACAAACCATTCAATTAAAACTCGATCATTTTATGCATTGAATTTCTTGAATAGACGGTAAAGGTCACAATTATTTATGCAAAACGATGCTGCTTGTTTACAAGACAATAGAAAACGATGAACAGATGATTGTTTTGAATAATTTTGCATTGAATACAATAAGAGATTTCTCGTAATCACTAACAACTTGGATGAATTAATATGGAGAACGTTTTTTAGCGAATTTTTAATTTGTTTCTTTGTGATAATGAATTGTTTTAAAGAAATAACTAATCTAGTTGAAAAGTATCAGTGTTTTTAAACTTTTTATGATAAATGTGATAGTGCTATCCTATGATGGCGGATAATGGATCCAAAAAGATATGCAGTATATTTCATTAAAAAATTTCAAGATAATAATCACCGAAATTCTAAGATTCTAAATTAAAATAAATTTGCGACATCTTAGAAATTTTTGTTACAATATGGAACTAGAATGTTAGAACAGAAGAGAAGATATACATATTGTGTAAGGTACACATAACTACATATAAATTTAAAGGTTTCAACTGTCACTTCTTGACGGAAAGACAAGATATTTTAAATACTAAAATCACATTTTTAGCACTTTGTACTACAATATATTTGATGATCTTGACCGGTTTCGCTAATTGCAAACATTATCAACTGATAACTATTTATACAAATGTTGAATTAAAATTAGCAGGTATACAGAACCGTGGGTTCAAGAACTAAGAAAACAATTTGCCCGAAGTCACAATAGTTCTGAGCCCTTAACGGATTATTGATTTATCTGAATGTTGTTTGCAAATTATCAATATGAGATTGTTAACATTTCAATTTTATTTTATTTGTATGTATTATATATTGTACGACATCTTGTATTTTTTTGTTGGCTCTTGAACCCATGGTTTTTTATACCTGCTAATTTTAACTCAAAATTTGTACAAATAGACAAGCTTATAATTTGTATCCTATCAGTTGACAATGCTCGCAAATAGCGAAACCGATCCTGATCATAAAAATTAAAATAAAAAAGCAGCTTCATTTAGATAAGTAAGTGAACGTTTAAACATAGCTTTCTGATGAAAGTGTAAGCCGAAATTGCTATCAAATTTGTATCTTATATATTTTGTAGAACTAAAATACATTGCTATTTCTTCAACATGTTTTTACTTCATCTTGATAACGCAAGAAACGTCTAGTCGAAGTTTTAATATCGATCCTTTTTTAGTGAATTAACTGCCTTGTCTGGTATAAAATGCAAATCAAATGTTAAGGTCTATTCTGGTCAGGGCCAACGTTGCCATGGCAATCAACAATCAAAACTTTGCTAAAGCGAGGTGTTTATTTTAATACTTTGTTGTTACGCCATAACTGCATTTTAGTTTCAATGTCTCGAAAATGAAGAAAAGACGAGATAATATATTTCCATATATGCGTAACCCATTCCCTTCTGAAGTATGTTGCATCGCTGAATATTTGAAAAAAATATTTCATTGTGATACACTTTTTAACAAGCATATGTAGGTTATTGGGTTTACCCAATTTGATCATATTTTAAAACAAAAATTTACTTTTACATGAAAGTTATATCAATAAATCGATTAACATATCTATTTTTGTAGTATCAACTGTAACAAACTACAATCTTTTGTGTCTACAGGTAAACGTTAACAGTCAGCGGGTTAAAAATGATCGTTGGTAATAAAAGTACATAACACATTTATGATTAAAAAGTATTTTTGTAGTTTATGATATCGAACGAAGGTGCCTGATGGATTTCAATATCAAATTTGAATTGTTGAAAATTTGAACGATTCCTTATTTTTTGTCATTAAATGGCAGATAAAATGCTTGAAGATGCCCAAAGGCAAAACTCGGGTCATTAGTAAAAAAAATTGTGGAATCGTACAAACTTGTAATATTTTTTATATAAAATTAATTGAGCGTTAACATCTAGCGTCAAGGTTTTTCGGCTTTCCTTCCTCTGTTATATACTGATTTATTTTTTGTATTTTTATTCTGTCAACACCGATAGAAGCTAATCGCTGTGGAGCTGAGTAATCCTCATGAAATGTACACGATGACTATATATACATACTTCCTCGATTTTTATACTCACATACATGCAGATAGAAAACACAAGAAAATAAATGAACCGGGGAATATATTGATTGAATTGAAATTTACTTGGTACAACTATATTATTACTCATTGTAAAAATAGCAATATATTATTATTATTACAAAATATAATGTTTATAGTTGATAGCTATTTCGGCTTACTTCCTCATCGATAGTTCTGATACATTGTTCATCCGAAAATAGTATCCGAAAGAAACAGCTGTCAATTATATACCTTTTATTTTTTGCAGAACTACAATTCATTGTTATTTTTTCACTGTTTGTATTGTGGAAGGTCATTTTCAAGTTGCTGAGATCGTCTGTTTTTTTTTTTGGTTCGCGTGTCGCGGTTTATATATCTCTTGCTTAGAGGTAAAAATGGATTTTGAAACTAACGAAGTGTAATTGATGGCTTATTAATCTAAATAATGGTTGTTTCTGAACATGCTGTGGTGCTTCAAATCAATTAACATGGCCTACTTTGGTGAGCGGGGGTACCTGTCAGAGGAAACCATAAAATACGTGCTGTTTGTTTTCCCTAATTACGTGAGTAACAAACGGGTCGCTTGGCCAAATCGATTGTTTATTTTTATTATGTACAAGTGACCGATATCCCAACGCCCGCGTTTACAAAAGGCTATTAATTTTAGAATTAGAATTATTAGCATATAAACAATCGGTGGTAAATGGAATTAATTAGTATCCGATTAATCGTTCTCGCATAATACGTTTTCCTGGATGGATCGTTCATTTTTATAGTCCCGTCAAATAAATACCCAAATAAATAATCCATCATTAACCGTTCCCCGATTTCCTCAATCTAAATATTACGGTTTCGTTTCAAATATTATCCCAGCTGACCGATTTAGGTAGATAAATCATTCTATCCAATACAATTTGTATTTTTTTTTGATTTATTGATTGAATTGGCATTCACTTTGTAGAATTCCATTATAACACGGTGAAAAAAATAGCAATGTATTTTAGTTCTACAAAATTATTTTTAACAAATATAGTTGATAGCTATTTCGACTCACGCTATCGTCAGAACTATTAGTCTGAACTATAGTTCCGACGATGGCGTGAGCCGAAATAGCTATCAACTATATTTAAAAAAAATAATTTTACAGAACTAAAATACATTGCTATTTTTTTCACCGTATTAAATTTTTTTATTATTAGTTTAAGCTTACTCGCATTCCTCGTGTCTCGCATTTTTCGTTTTTTTAAGGATCACTCGAAAAACGTGAAAACTCACAACAGGAATAGCATCCCCCATAGTTGGAATTATAAATATTGGTTTGTTGTAGATCTCTTAGAAATATTCTCCTGTCTTAATTAATGCACATAATAGAGAATAAAAATAGCTAGGAAAAGCCTGACAAAATTAAAAAGTGCAATTGGTTAGTGTCTTCGACGGTATCGTGTTTTTTTACGGACTCTATAGGCCCATTAAATCAAATTTGGATCCAATCAATGATATTGACTGAGGGTAATTGATATAATTTCAACATCAAATTTGAATTGTTGAAAACTATGTACATTCTCTGTTGGTTAATGTCGGTATGTTCAATTTCTGTAGGAATTAAGAATTTTCCTATTTTCCCCCGTGTTATGATGGAGTTGTACCAAAATATACCTCTTATTTAGGGTTTACAATCCCGGGCCAAACTTTTGATCCCGGAATTTCGGGATTGAAGTTATTGATCCCGGGATCCCGGGATTGGAAACCCTATATGTAATGTACGTATAATTTTAGACTTGGAGTTAAAATGGAAAAACAATTTCATTTATTTATTGATAACAAACATTATATTGCAAAATATGCACGAAGTAGTAATAAAGCATCGAGTGTTTCATCGTTTAAATAAGATAATTTTTTCCTTGTTGTGGGTATTATCAATACACTAGTTCGAGGTGATAACCACATGAGCCTCCTTTGTCAAATAGCATCATTTCTTTATTTATGATCAACGTGAGCTTCGTGCAATTTTGAACACTTGGTTCGTATGTCGTTAAGCTTTTTGCGATTTCATCTAGTAACAGTTGTTTCATTGTTTCTTGTTCAATTGGGTGGGATGACTGAATGCGTTCAAGTAAATTCGATTTATGACGTTTCCAGTGGCTCTGATATTTCGATGATATCTTCTTCTTTTTCGTCATTTAATCTTTCAATAAGTTTTTGGATAGCTTCTTTTATAATTTGTTGTTGAGTTGTTTTCTTATGTAAGGATTAATCCCGAAATTTCGGAATTGTGTTTTCTAATCCCGGGACTCACCAGATATTGAAAATCGTCGGGATTGGAAACCCTACTCCTAGATTAGATTGCCTATATTAAAATAAATTGATATCAACTCGGGACATATTTTTACGATAAAAATTCAGTGTCCGGCATTGACCTACTGCGTTATTATTTGTTAGTTTTTGGTAAATGTTCTCTTCCGCCCACGTCGAATTAGCCGAAATCGTACATCAAACACAATACTTAATCGAGATAGATTAACCAGTTCCACCCAATTGAGTTACGATGTCAACATTACCAACCAAATAATAATCCAGACTACAATGCCAACATGGCAATAATTATTGTCTTTTTTTTTTATCTGTCATATATTATAACGTGGCCGATTGGGTCGATGATGTAATGCATGCCGGAATTTGCAGCATACAGATATTCCACGTTAAATTGATCCAATTCAAGGAAAATGTAATAAAGCATTGTTATTACAATTGCGGACGCGAGTGGTCTAAGCGAAATTAAAATTTTGGCTGTAACAATTTTATGATGATATCAAAGTGTATGTTCTGGATATTTATTTTTTGAGAAATTGTGTACATGAACTCTTTGTTCTTACAAAGTGTAGAATCAGTCTGCCAATGGAGATGCAAATGATAAGAGCATTGACAATGTTCGGATGTTGAAATATTCCATGTGGACGAGACCCCTATTAATATATAATACTATTTTTTCATTGTATTTACCTATATTTAAAATAATAAAAACTCATTTTTATTATTATTACATATTTCTACAATTTTTTTTGATCAGGACCGGTTTCGCTCATCGCAAACATTATCAGTTGATAGCGAAACCGGTTCTGATAAAAGTTTTTTTTTGGAAATAAGTAGTAAAAAATATGTTTTTATTAAACAAAATATCATGCCTTTTCATCACGAAGTGACAGTTAACACCTTACAAGTATTTACGTATGTATTTCATGAGTTTGCTTGGTTGACTTTATGGTTATTCGCTATAATGTTTTTTCTCTTGTTATTTATACATTTAAAACTATTTTTTTTTAATGTCTAGACGTTTCAAAAGCTACAAACTTATAATTTATAATTTTTGTAACGTGTATGTACCAAACAAAATTAAAATAAATAAAAATGAGTTCGAAACAAAATTTGAACAATTGGAATGTTTCAGTAATTATTTTAATTACCATGTGACTGCTTCTAGACGAATGTTGAACTAACAGAGCTGTTTGCTATAGTGCGTCCTCATGCCGGCCCATTAGGCCACGCTGACTTGATATCAACCAAGGCCAATTTCTAGGCAATCAATTAATTTGCAATATTATAAGGCGAATATGGTTTTCTCAATTCTTCTTCGGAATCAATGAGGATTAGACTCAACTCTTCCACACTGCAGACTATCAGTATAAAAATAAACAGTATACTTAATACCACTTAAGCTAATTAGCCGACCAAGTCAAATTTTCTCTATTCATTCCTTATTTAGTCACAATACATGTATGGGTTAAAGATCAGACCTATATACCTCTGTATCGGGCCAAGAAAATGAGATAACCGGTTTGTTTGTCAGTATTGCGTTATAGAAGGCGGGAATACACTTGCTTGACAGTATAAAATGACATGTTATCGCTAAAAAATATTCTCGACCACTGTTTTGTACTGTAGAGGTCTGCACGGGTCACAATTTTATTACCCGGTCCGAGTGCAAACCTTCCAACCTAAACTCAGAGTCAAGTTGTTTTGGTCATCCTGAAAAATGTCCGATATTACTTAAATAAAATTCAAATGTTATTTCATTCAATTTATTTAAACAAAATAAAATCCTTAGAACTATGTCTACAATTTTATAACATAAAATCTGGATCAGTTTCGCTTGTCGGCCAGTTGATAACGCTCGCGACAAATTATTAAAATTATTACCGATCTTTATTTATAGCGTAAAATTGTGCAAATATAACTAAATATAATATTATATTTAAATTTTTCGATTCTTATTACTGCAGAAATCAATAGCGCCTATTTTTTGATTGTTTTTCGGATTTTTCGTTTTCGAGTCCGGCCCGGGCCCGAATTTCGATCAATATTACTCGCTCGTTACGGTCCACGGGCCCAACCGGGCTTAGGTCAAACTCGTGTCCGCGCAGGGCTCTATTGTACAATTATATAGTAAATTTATTATCTTTTCACAATGCAATGCGGTGTAGCTTGTGGTATTTCATCGAACACAATAATTGGAATAAGTCTATTTTTAATTTATGATACAATTAATGTTAATTCGCAATTTTATGTATTAAATTATGACATTTCCTGGCACAGTAATATTGGAGAAGCATACAAACTAATTATATTAACATTTTCATATTCAAGTGTGATAAAAATACTAGATAACGACTCGCGTTTGCCAACAGGTAATTTCAGAAGTGTTATAATTGTTACTGAAATTAACTTTTATCAATATTTTTTTTTATCGCGAAACAAATATGATAACCAATATAAATATATATTTTTAATGAGAAAAAAATAATTAATCGTGTTTATTTAAATATGTTTAATTTACAGCGATGAAATTTGATGCAAGAGATAAATTTTGTAATTTTAGGCATTGATGTGATTCGTTATTTGGTAAGCAATATATTAATTAAATAATTTTCCTTTTTGTCTGACCTGTTTAAAAAAAAATTATGATCAATATTTTAGAAAAGATTATTGATATCAACAGAAGTTGCGTGATGGAATTTCAGTATTTAAAATTGAACTTTTCGCTTTTTGGCATCGTCAAGCATTTTACTCATTTTTATTTTTAGGCTGAAAGTGATGGAAACCAAAAAAGCTATCAAACACACATATACGTATAATGTATAATATCGACTGAAGGTACTTGATAGAATTTTAAAATATAAATTTTTAACTGCAACATTGCAAGGCTCCACATGTTTTATCTCTAACGGCCATGGTTTCGCTTTTCGTCATCATCAAGCATTTTACTCATTATTATTTTGAGTTTAAGTTGATAGAAAGCGACATACTTATCAACATTCATATATATATAATTTATGATATCGACTGAAAGTGCTTGATGGAGTTTCGATATCAAATATGAATTGTTGGAACTTTGTACGATTAGTCAGGTGTGACGCATCCGCGTTATAGAGTGTCTGAAGATCCTGAAAGGCGAAACACAATTTGAGCTAATTTCAAAACATGCGGAATCGTTATAAAAGTTTATCAATTCAATTCAAATTTAAAAATATATTCAGGCCTGTGTTGTAGTTGAAAAAACACGACTCCGATATCGATCAACAAACGACTAAAAAAAGTTAACTTTTGTCCGTTTTCTTCCTACCTTTCCTATTTATGTGCATTAATAATTAAAGATTGTACATTTTTCATTGAGATATTCTTCAAAATCGTCTGATCGAACAAGTAGTAGGTGTCGATCGTTTTTCATACCTCCGCCTGAAAATTAGTGTTTTCTTATTATAATTGAGTTGTATTACATGTATGCTAATTTAATGTAATATAAATTATATTACTCCACTGCACTGTTCTGTTAACTGTCGTTTTTAGCGGGAAAAGGTTAGCGTGAGAGATAAATACAAGTATCCTGCTGCTCACCTCAACTGTTCATTAACCCAAATAGTATAATTGTGTCGTCTATGAAAGCGGATATTTAATACGATGCAAAGCTAGTACACACACTGGTGCCCCTACTTAATATTACTTCACGTAAATATTTACCAATATTTTATTTTACAATGTTTTAATACAATACAGTACAAATTTTACATTGGCAACTCGTTCGTGTTTTATTTATTATTACAAGCGTCTTACATTAGGTAGTCTCAAAATAAATGACATTTTTTATACCAAACAAAAAAAAAACGTTCGTTTTGATTTTAGTCAATCTAAAGACTCGGAGTCGTTAAAAACGAGCGACTCGGGCTACTTTTTCGATTGGACCAGTGCTTCCCAACTCAATTCAAAATAGCGACTAAGGTAATCCGTCTATCAATTTCTGTGTCTGAATTTCACTATCAAATTTGAATCGTTAAAATTTTAAATCTCTGCATTATTGTTACTTAACGTTACTGCATTTTGACTGTGAAATTTTGTGAAACCTGTTTCGTGAATGGAGTTGCTGACCATGTAGGAATTAAAGATTCTTTCTAGAATCCAGATGAAATTTCTAGAAAAGTTTTTAGGGAATTCGAAAAAGAATACCGATTATTTACATTCCAGATTGGTTATTTTTATTGCATATGACTTCGTGTCCATCCGTTGAATTTCCGTTCTCCCATTAATATCCCAAGCCAAAACTCTACGTTTTTTTTAAATTATAACTAACATATGTTTAATTGGACCATCAGGCTCGCGTAATATTATCAAAACGTATTATTTTTTATATATTTTTTTTGTCTCGCAAAAAGTTGGTAACCCTAGTCGCGTGTGCCAAAATTGGGTTAGTACAGAGTGTGAGCGATTCATATTTTGACATTATCAAGAACGACAGAAACCTCACTCTGGCCTTAATAACATAATAATATTTTTTCAAAGTTAATTGTTAATCCGGAAACAAATTAAAAAGCTTAATTTGATTCAATTAACGAATTAGTAATTATTGAAGGGGGCCAACAAATGTTATCTCATATAATTAGTGATAATGTTGTGAATGTCCGACTGTATGAATGGATACATGTTTTTGTAATCAAATGCTCTTCCGGTTAAAGTTACAACCATACAAGACGAAGGAAAGTCGTCGTGAACCATTGGATTTGCGGGCTTTTATTAAATATAAATAATTCAGTTGTGATATAGTTGAATTTTTATAGTGGTCGTGAATTCACGGTGTTATTACTGGAGTCGTGAAAAACGAGCGAATCCGACTGTTATAATATTTCGATAAGAAGATTTTGAAATATATCTAATTACAATTAAATAAATAATGAACAATTTACCGAATGGTTTTGTTGATCTTTGATTTAATGCACATATATAGGAAAGGCAGGAAAAAATCTTGACAAAATCATTTTTTTTTAGTCGGAATTGTGTTGTTGATCAATGTCAGAGTAAGACTCGGAGACGTGTTTTTCGTCAATTTCGGATTCGTGGTTTTTTAACGAATTCACTACTAACCCAAGAATAGGCTTTTTTTGATTTACTAGTTAATTCATGCACCTCTCGGTGGCTACCGAGGTACATAACTGATCTATTTATTTAATTTTGAATTGTAAAAACCTTGTAACACACATTTTTTGTCACTAACGGCCCGGGTTTCGTCTTTCGGCATCTTCAGGCTTTCTATCACACGGATACAACAGAACTGACCAAGCACCTTCAGTCGATATCATAAATGTACTATTTATTCTATCATCTGTCTATAATTTGTTTGGTCGTCAGTTATTCTACAATTTGGGTTCAAATTTCAACAGTTGATAACACCTTCACTACTTAGAAGTTTGGATCTGGGAAAAAATATTTCGACTCCATTCTTTTATCATCTGTAAGCAAATATTAAATCACTATGCAATAATAGCACATAATGCAAGGTCCGCTACTAAAATAATTTTTACTATCTACGTAATATCAATTACATTGTCATTGCGAAAACGGCGCGTTGTTTTTATCAATCAGTTTTATATTTCATTATTTTCGCGTAATTATGTTTCGAAAATTATCTGTGGTATTAAATAATATATTTGAAATGCTTATTTTAGAATGCAATAAGCACGATAAATGCCAAAATAAAACGAGTCGCATTGGATTGTACACAAATCACTTATAAATTATTGACTGTCATTTTGTAGTGAAAAGGTATTCATAATTGAATAATAAAAATACTATTTTGAGTAATATCACCAAATTTTATTTTAAAATTAGGACCGGTTTCGCGTATTGCGCACATTATCGACTAATACGGTACACATCGAAAATAGGATTTTTATCATTTTTAAGGTATTAACTGTCTATACTTGGTGTGGAAAGGTATGATATTTGAAACAATGAAAACACATTTTAGTGCTATTTACACAATATATTTTATGATTAGGGCCGGTTTCGCTGATCATTTTGTTATTCAACATTTTGAGTTACTTATCACCAGGTATACAAAACAAATGATTATCATAAATATTTATGTATCTGAATGAAGTTAAATAGTTTAAAAACAAACTGATACCAATTTGTAACCAATATAAAATCAAATAAAAGACGACATAGAGTTGATATCCGTTAAGGAGAATAATTAGTGGGGAAATATTTTTAGCCAAAAGAATTTTAAATTTAATGATATCCACTGAAATTGCTCGGTGGAATTTCAAAATCACATATGAATCGTTGAAATTTTGCACCATTCCAGATACTAACTACCCGGGTTTCGCCTTTCAGCATCTTCAGGCATCCTATCACACGACATATCGCATAAAACTCACAAGACTGTCAGTTGTGTTGCCGTTGTGTCGTAAAATGCTTGAGTATGCCGAAAGGCGAAATCCGGATCGTTAGCGACAAGCCGCGTAAGATCGTATAAAGCTTCAACATCGATTTATAATTTTGTAAGTTTGTTGACAGCTAATATAAAAATCATTATATTTGAACTATTTATTTTTTGATGTTTTATTTAATACTACTGACTACTTTTTCGATTAGACCGTTTTGAAGATCAATGTACAATTGTCGGACTGATTGTTTAATCTTTCATTTGATACTCATAATTAGGAAAGGCAGGAAAATCATTCATTCATATGGGTAGCATTACTAAAATCGAAAAGATTTTTTTCGATGTTTTTATGTAACTTCAAATGAATTGTGGTTTAGCCATTCTTTTAATCCGGCTTTGATATTTAATGTAGCATCCTGAACATTAATTAAAGTGTGGTAATGCGTTTCACAGAAAGTCATCTATCTGACAATTATCTAATCAAAACATTAAACCAGTAAAATTAATATGTGAACCAGATGCAATGTGGTTTATAAGTGCTCATAATTTAATTAAAATAATATCTAATGAGAATTAATCATGTAGCCTACTTCGTCTTCATAATCTTAAAGATAACATTTTCCTTAAACGTTACTCGGCTTACATGGGAAAGGAAACTCTATATATGTATTGTTCTTTTACATTCTTGATCACATTAGTGTATTAGAATTAAAAATTCAAATTTGGAATATACGTTTGTTCCGGAATGAATGAATTAATGAAAACTAAATTTAAATTTCGAACAAGAATATTTATTGCTGGTATTAGTGCCTATATGCAAATAAAATTCCATTTTTAAATAATGTTACAGGAAAAAAGAATGTAAAATGATTGACCAGGGTGTTTCAATGTTATTATTTTAATAATGTACCAAAATATGTTTTGGTGTGCCAATAAATATAAAATAGACCAGATAGAGACGAGTGTGGATTCTCATTTTTTTACGTTAATATTATCACATTTGAATTGATTTTTTAAATATATATATATGATTCAAATCATCAAACAAGAATCCCTCAGTAGTTAATTTTTGTATAAAGAATATCCCAGTTGTTCTGATGTTTGACACCGACTTAACTGTTTTAATTTTTCATATATTCGATGTTGGAGAATCCTTGTCACGGTTCAGCAAGAGGCAGGTTAACAAGCTATATTGCTAGAAAACATGAAATTTCAAATCTTAAAAATAATGGAAAATGTTCAATTCAGTGAAATCATTTTATCATCATTTTAAAATATTTCATACACTGTTTTTGACGAGCTAAATTAACTGATACTAATGACGATATCGACTGAGTGTGATTGATAGAATTTGTTTTGTTAAAACTGACTATCATTCCACGAGATTTTTCATGCACTATTTGGGTTTTCATGAGCAGTTAGAAGACAGCTTACATCACATATAAACATTGGAACTGGAACACAATAACAATGTATTTTAGTTCTGCAAAATTTATAAGTTATATATTTAATAGGTATTTCGATTGTTCAGATATTTTTACCCTTTTTTAATGGAGTTCTTCAAAATAATTGCCAATCCAATCAATTAATTTGAATTGTTCAATTTCAACAAATTAAATTCGATTATAATTTTCATCGTTGATTTGTAAAATAAAATTTCAACATCGATATTCATACCAATTATGTTGGCAAAACCTTAATTCAGTATCTCCATCTTGTGGCAGTTTGGTAACATTAAATTTAATATTCGCTACTTGAAAAAACGTTGTTTGCAAAACGTATAAAAACCTAATTCTTAGTATAACCTTGTAAATGATCGTATACAAAATAAAAAAAACCATCACTTTGAGGCTTCGCAAAAATCAGATGCTAAGGTCACTGAAGAATGGAAAAACTTCCCAGTGATGTCTATATGTTTTTGTTGTGCGGTTTTGTGATATTTCGTTTCATTCGTGTGTAATAGTTATTGTTTTCAACATCTGCCAAAACCGTGTTTGACGTCTCCTGTGTCGTATATTTTGTATGTGGACAAAAACAGTGGGTGTAACATAAGCACGACGAATCTACATATTAAATAATTATAACGAATTTCTTAGCTCTTGAACCATTTGTTTTGTTTACCTTTAAATTATTACCACAAAATTTAATTATTTATATCAGAACGAGTTTCGATGATCGAGATCATTATCAAATGACAACTAGGTCATGATTTTATTTATATAAAATTGTAGTAATAGTACTGAACATTTTATTTTATTATTTAAATACAATGCCTTTAAACCAAGAAGTGACAGTTAACACCTTTAAACGGCTATTTGTTTTAAATACTTAGTCTTGATTTAATATGCATTGTCTTAGTCTATCGGCGAAATCAGTTCTGATCTGAAAAATATAAAATTGCGGATATAGTCGATTATTTGAATATAATATATTTCATGGTGAAAAAATAGGAATATATTTTAGATCTACAAATTTTATAATGTATAATATATAGTTGATAGCTATTTCTTTCATCTTACGCTCTTATAAGAACTAGAAGACGTAAGCCGAAATAGCTATCAACTATGTATGTATCTTATAAAATTTGTAGAATTAACAAAAATTGCTATTTTTCACCGTCTTATAATGGAATTCTAGCAAGTAATTGACAGTTAACATCTATCGTTAGATCGTTAATGAAGAAACATGTGAAGTTTTAAAAATTTTCAACAATTCAAATTTGATTTTGAAATTTCATCATGCACCTTCAATAGATATCATAAACATTTTACAGTTGTGATTACGATAATTAATGATAAATAAACGCTAAATAATTAAAGTTTCTTGTTTTATGTGTTTGTCCTAGACGGTCTGTGTAATTTGTGAGTTTTGTATGTTTATTTATCTCGCCAAAATTCAGCAGAATTTTACAACAAAATCGCAGTTGGAAATGCCGTGACGTATCGGAATAGTTTACACAATTTTGGCAAGAAACTCAACGGCAGTTTTCAGTAAGAGTCGTGAATGATTCAGTTATTAATAGACCTAAATCAAATGAAACGGGTTGACTTCCACACGCAATGTTCTTTTAAATAGCCCAAGTTGAACCATTTCGCACATTAAACCTGTTAAGTCCATCCGAAATGATGTGCTGAACGGTGATAGAGGATTGTTTAGTCTCTAAACGACTAACGAAATGACTTTGTTTTTGTGTTGGCAAGTCGAATAATGACATTTTTTTTGTGAAAGGGGTGACAAAAAAGATATTAAGTTTTATAGACAGAAGTTTAAAAGTTTAGTTTTTCCATTATACTAAACTGTAAGGTAAAACGTAAAGTTAAATGATAAAAAAACTTCTAAATTATACGGCGAAAATCTTTTAACCCTTTAAGGAGTATGGACGCAAATGTGCGTCGAATTGTTGTGTTCCTATTCTCAGAATTTTTCATAAATCATTATTAATTCTTCAAAAATTTATTCTACATATATCTGTCATTAATTTTTGGCAGTCGAATTTGTTTATTTGTTTCACGTTACATGTTTATCGTACACGCATTTATCTTTCGCCGGCTTATCGTCTAAATATTTTGACAAAATACACATCTTCGGCATTTGTAAATGATTTTCCTTAGTTTATTCCCTTGTGTATTGTATTGTATATGTGTATTTATGTATGAGTATAGTTCAGTTATGGATTCAGTATGTATTACTCAGCTCTGCAGCGAGTAACGTTTTTCAGACAAAATATACAACAAAAACAGATGAAAGATGCTTGAAGAGCTCTGATGCTAACGCTTCGTAGATCTTTACGATCCATTAATAAATGTGATATACAAAAAATCGCTTTTGACCGTTTTTGTTGTAGAATAGTTACCGATAAAAGCTTTTCATTTAAATTGTCAAATGTGCCAAAAAAGTTCAAAGAAAAAACATATTTCAAGTATATTTCAAAAATATATTAAGTACTATTTCAATAATTTTATAATATTATATAAAAATCAGAATCTAGATTTTACTTATAACGATTCACTGATCAACTGACTGATATCGACTTTCACGAGAAGTGACAGAAAACACATTAAAAGTGAAAGAACTTAGAACATATTAAAGGCTTTTCTTAATAACTTCAGCTTTCATAGACTTTTGGCTTGTTTCTGGGTTCTTAATAATATGTAGATTTGTGGTTTCGCTGTACATTTTTTTTTCATTAAAAACTTACTTCCAAATATTATATTACACAACAGTTATCGTCGAATCCATTGAAAGTATAAGAGATATAAAACTTTCATCCTGAAATTGCCTTTGTTATTATTTAATAATATTTATAAAAAGATCTTAAAATTATTTTATTAAATTAATGAATCTTATTTTGTTAAACTGGGTGGTCTCATCTACAACGTTACTGTAATTTTAATTTGAAGAAAACAACGAGTTTTAAACATTTTTCTTAGTAAAATGACAGCAGAATTTTCCAATGTTGACAGCACACGTAATATCCTTTTCAGTTGCCAAGTAGCCACTGTAAAATATCTTTAAAAAAGTCAACGACCGTAAATATTTCCTCAGATATAGGTAATTTATTTTTTATTCAAAACGTATACGCCAATAATAATAATATTATGTATTTGAAATAACATATTATATATTCTGTTTGAATTTTCTTGCTTTATTATTATTTATGTGATGACATCACACAGATAAATGTTAGAATTCTAATGGTGGTTTAGTTTCTCATTGGGAAACAACGCGAATATATAATACATAATATGGTATTTTGGCATTATAACATAAGGTGTTTGATATCTTGATTTTTTTAAATGTTACGTTTGGTTGATGCGGTGATTTTTGTCAAATTATTTTTTATTGAATTCTATTATTAGATTCTTTATCTAGAGATGGAAACATTGACGATTATCATTTCTAAATTTGAATGTCAACATAATTAAATCAGTATTTATTAAAATTATTAAGTTTTTAGCCAATTGTATATATATATTCATTTTTTGTTAATTTACTGTCAGTTCTATTGCATCCGTGCTATAAATTGAATGAATATGCCGAAAGACGGAACCTGGATCATGGGTGACAAATTAATAGATTCTGGTTCTGATGAAGGAATCAGCTGAAATAGCTTTCAATCACGTACCTCAGAAATTTTGTAGAACCAAAATACATTGCTATTTTTTCACTGTGAATTGTATATAGTTTTATTTATTGTGTTTAAACAGATCCGTTGATAATACAATTTGTTAATAAAATTTATTGTGGAAATAAGTACTAAAAAACGTGTTTTTATATAAAGTATCATGCCTTTCCACCAAGAAGTGATAGTTACCACCTTAAAAAAATTGTATTTAAAATTAGAAATTTTTGTGTAAAACCGAGTCCTATCTATAATGTCACATAAATTTATATAATAATTAAATAAATAAAGTGGCGATGAATTCGGAGTGAATTTATTTATCGATATAAAATGTTGGATGAATAACTTTGTTTTATTTTTTTATCCGTCGATAACCGGTCCTGATTTTACAACATAGTAATGTGGAAATAGTACCAAATATTGTACATCTTTTATTACTTTTAACATATGCTCCGTATTGGGAATGAACGTGGATCAAAAAAAATTTTTAGTCTTTTTTCGTCGTTAACAATAATACTCTGTATTTAAGTGACATTTAAATGTTATTTAAGAAATGGTGAGGAATTTCAATCTTAATACTTCAAAGTTGTTTTGAAAATCGTATAACAGAAAGCAATTACGACTAAAGTAATTTATTAACAAAATACCATCGATTTGTTAGAGCGAATGATAATATATCCAAACGAAATGAGTCTCTTGGCATTCTGAAGTAACCAATAACTCTTAACCAGCTAACTGCCGGCAGGTACATGTATGGCGGTACCCAGCACGCCGTGAATTTTACGACAAAAATAAAACCTAAAGATATTGTTACTGAAAGTGTAATAAACTTTATTTATAAAACTTACCAAATAAATGAAGAGCGCGCCAGTCGTGCAGTCATTTATCCATAATCAACAAATTAATTGTTCATGGTGCAGGGTTGTCAAAAAAACAAGGTCAAAGTTGTTAAAACGGCGCGTCTTAAGACGTAATTTTTGTATGAGCGGCGCTCCGTTCACAGAAAAGTATGCGTCTTAAGGCGCTTTTGGCAGTTAACCGGTTAAAAGAGAAATTAAGGATTTCCTGTTGTCTAATAACTAAAATCAACGAGTCATCAATACCTTAAACGTGTTTTCTAATATGGTATGTTGATGTCAAAATTTGGCTCGATACTCGCTTCATTAACTAACTCAGTTAACGGGATTTCGGATTATAACACGGTGAAAAAATAGCAATTTAGTTCTATAAAATTTTATAAGATATATAGTTAATAGCTTTTTCGGCTAACGCTCTCTATATAGTTCTGATGAAGGAGATCATCTCCGGACAGTATTTGAGCTTATTGAAATTGCCGCCTGTTTAGTTTCATTTGAATTTAAATTTTAGTTTTATTGCTAGCAGGAAATAAGCCAGGTTGTTAAAACAGAATGTGTACAGTGTCAACACATTGTCAAAAAAATATAAAATAAGTAAATGTACGTTTAAGCATAGTTCTGACTATGGCGTTAGCCGAAATAGCTATCAATTATATCTTATAAAAAAAAATTTGAACTAAAATACATTGCTATTTTTTCACAGTGTGTATATATCTTATTGATTCTAGAGATCTACAAAGTAAGTGTCAATTCAATCAAAATTTTGGATTATCTCTGTGAAACATATGATTTTATTATTTCTACACAGCTATATATAGGTAAGCAAATGTTAGTTAAAGCATATTTCTGACGATGGTGTGAGCCGAAATAGCTATCATCATTATTTAAAAAAAATTGTAGAACTAAAATACAATGCTATTTTTTTCATCGTGTTATATTAGAGTTCTACCAAGTGAATGCCAATTCAATCAATAATTTTAAACGATTTATTTTTGGTACAGATCAGTTTCTTTTGGCTGTACTTTTATAACAATTTTTTTCTCCCTTGTAAAGATTGCAACACCTTCTACGTTGGTCAGACAGATAGAAATTTTATAATTAAAATTTAACACTTTTAATGTATTAATTGTCATTTTACGATGGAAATGCATAATATCTGAAATAATAAAAACACATTATTTAGTACATGTTTCCGCAATATATTTTATTATCAGATCGGTTTTGATCGTCGCAAGAGAATCATTGATAATGTTCGCGAATGAGTTTTTAATATCAAAATTAAACTACAGGATATCTCAATAGAAAATTTTGATTTCAGTAAACGTAATAATGTGAAAAAATTCCATCGAGAAAAAACATAAATACATAACTTGTGGTTCATAGAGAGAAAATAACTAACCACTTTTAAGAAATTAACTGTCCTTTATTGGTGGAAAGACATTATATTTAAATGATTAACACATTTTTTAGTCGTATTGAAAAAATATATTTATGAATATAACTTGTTTCTTTATTTTATATTCATTGTTAACTTTACTTATAAATAACCATCTAATCCCGTTAATATTAATTTACTTCTAAAATTGGCTCATTTAAGAACATTGGCAGTGTTGTAAATTTTACTTCAATAATACCAATTCCTTTCTTGATTTATTATAATTGATTCTCATCCTATGTAAATGACTGCTTGCATATTCATTCAAATATTTTTTAAGCTACTACCATATATCATAACGTATAAATCTTATTCAATGTGACGGCAAAAGGTATTTGAAAAAACGAAAATCTAGTCATTACGATTTGAATTGAGTTCATCAAAACTAGAAATAAAATAAATGCGATTAGCCTTATATTAATGACTTCATTGAACTGGAATTAACGAGATTGAAATCTAGTTCAAACTTAAAGATAATATAACATATATTACTTACTGCGCATTTACAATTTGAATCATTATTATTTCACCATAAAGATTTGAAAGGTATCAATTGCCAATATTAAAAAAAAACAGATTGAAGTTTTTTAGTTGAATAACATAAGTCGAAGTTTATCAAATATCGGAATGACTTCAAAGGCAGTAATAGAATTAATCATTTGGCTGTTAGAAAAAATACGTTATGTTGCAAGTTATAGCACACCAGCAATAATTTGCAACAAAATAAGTGAATTTTCGATATTTTTTTAATTTCAAAGGCAGACATAATAAATAAACTCACCGATTTTTTACTACTACACAAATAATAAAAAATCAGGTTTTTTGAAGAATTTGAAGAAAATTGATTCTGGTAACCCTGAAACTATTGACATCTCTCAAGTGACAGTTCGAAAACTCGAAGAAATCACGAAAAATCGATACAGAAATCATTTACAGTTATGGTGCAATGTTTTTAAACGTTTCTTATAGATATCTCTAAGCTCCTGGGTAATGTGTATCAGCTAATTTAAAACTTTTTTTTTACAAATAGGCATGTTTGTAATTTGTATGCTATCAGCTGATATTCGCAATGAGCGAAACATTTAGATTTATGATTCCGGAATTGTTTTTCAAGATCTCTTCGTATTGTCTTTGTCAGCAATTATGACTAAGCATGTATTATATTATATCCAAGTTAACTCATTTCCAACCAAGGAAATGTCATTTAATACTGATTGTTCAATGACCGCGTATCGAATTTCATACCACACTTACACGAGACGTTGTGATAAGCTAGTCACCTCGGTACTACCTAGATATATATGTCAAAATGATAATTAAATTACACACTGATAACTATTATATTTATCAGTCTCATTTATAAACTCATTCAAACTATCGTTCTCAAAATACATCATCTCACATATCTTGATATAATCAAATTAACTCTTACTTTTACTACGCCAAAAAATCTTCTCTACGATTGTCTATAACTATAATTGTTAATGTTACTATAATGTTTTTTTACATTACAGTCAAGTTCCTTATTGATAGTCATTTCAATTGTTCTTTTCGAAGGTTTTCCTCATTCATCGCATTTTACCAGCCCGCCAAAAACAGTCAATCAAAATTCCAAGATGGTGTCAACCATTTCAACCACTTTATGGACATTACGGGCATGGTAAACGGTTATAGGATAAACCCTGAGCTGTGCATAAATGTGTAGAATCTTAGCCCTAGATTTATTTCGTTGAAAACGTAAATTGAAATATTAGAAGCTATCCGTATTTATTATACATGTCATATGTATAGAAAGTGCAGAAAGACAACAGATTTTTAATTTAGAAACACTGCTGTGGTCAAACTGAGACCTCATATCGGAACGCATGTTAATTTTTAAGGGTGTGCCGCAGGGATCTGTTCTATTGCCATTTCATTTTATGATTTCAATTAATATGACGATATTGCCAAACACGTTAAGATGACTAAGCATCTTTCTTACGATTACGCAAGATTTTTAACGTCTTCTGAAAAAAAACAAAGTGTATTTTACTTAGGCATACAAGCTTTCCTTTGAATATGTTTACTGTCACTTCTTGGTTTAAAGATTTTATATTAAAATAATATTATGCAATATTTAGTACTACTTTTACAATTTTATATAAGATCTGGATCGGCTTAGTTCATCGTGTCGAGCATTATCGTTTGTTACAGACATTTGCCCTCTTTCTATATCTCCCTTGTCTATATAGGCGAAGAATATTAGGAAGATAAACGTTTCTTCAATATATTGGATTACACGCTAGGCGCATTTCAGCATCCAACGTGTCAAGTATTTTTTAAAGAAATTATTTAGATAGAAAAAAAACAGAATATAAAATAATTTCATTAGAAAAATATTACCAGTGAGTGAGTGAATAATCGAAAAATATATAAAAATGTGTTATTTTTATTTTCATTTTTGAATATGTTTCTTTTTTTCGAAAATAATTTATTTTACGTTATGTGGGTGTTTGATTAATTAACAAGTTATGATGATTGGTTTGATTACAGTCGAGATTTGAATTAGTAGTGACAAAAACGTCTACATTATCTTTTAGAAAAAAACAATGCATAATTTAGAGCAATACTAAAATGTTCGGTTTGCTTCTTAATCATTAAAATATATTTGCATGCATAAATAGATCTTTGCTGATTCATCGCACATTATAATCATAATTTGATTTCAATAAATTATAGTGAAACGCAGTGATGACAAACGGTTAAAAAATAAACTCTAAAACGTCACAATACATTACATTATATTTAACACTTAACAAACAAACCATTATATGTCGATCACCATTGCTTAACCCGCTACAGGGAGCCGTTTTTTCTCCGTAATGGACCATTTCCGTGCCATATCTAAACTTATTGATATAGCCGCCTTTTTCGTTTCTTTTACAATTTTTAGTTTTATTGCGAGCTAGAAACAAGCTAGGTTGTTAAAACAGGAGAGAAGATGTATTGTGTACCTTTTCTAGACAGCTATATATAGATAAGCAAATGTTCGTTTAAGCATAGTTCTGACGATGGCCTGAGCCAAAATAGCTATCAACTATACCTTAAAAAATAAAATTTTGTAGAACAAAAATACATTTCTATTTTTTTCACCGTATTATATTTGAATAATAAAATATAAAGTTTCGTGCTGTTCTACAATTTATAATATTTAGATCAGGACTGGTTTCACTCATCGTGAGCATTATCAACGGTTATAATTTGATTTAATTATAAAGAGGTATATGAAACAAATGGTCGAAGAAATAATGTTCTAAACTGTCAATAGTCTCTCGGTAAGAGTTATAGCTTTTTAATGGAATGCGTAATATAAGTCTGTATACTAAAATGCTTTTAATTTTTATGTTCAGCCTTTTCTACGTCATTTGTGTGAATTTAATTCCTCTGAAGATATTTTCAAACTACCTTTATTAGATCCGCATGCCGCAGGTGTACTATCACTGATCTATACATTTATAGTATATTAATGAAAGAGTGGGTAGAAAATTTGCAAGACTCACAACTAATAACTAGTAAAATGAAAATGATTATTCGAAATTATGTTAGAGGCGTTTAATGTAAGCCATTTTATAGACATCTTCCTTTTTAGACGTGTTTCCAATGGATGTACACTAATTAGCACGGCGATACTTTAATTTAAAGCAGTGATGTAATCAGAGCGTCAAGATTTAAGCAATGAGTACCGGATATAAACATTTGATTTATTCAATATTAACCCATTCGCGACGAGATGAATGAGCCAAAAGTACTGATAAATTGTAAATTGATGAAATTGTGAAAAATATGTTGATAATTGGTAAAATTATTTATCAATCGTCACAAAAAAATAAAGTATATATTTTTTATCATAACGTCGATTTTTAACCCCTATATGTTTTATAATTTCTGTTTATTATTAAAACAATCTCTTTAAGATGTTGATGTTTTTATGAAACTAAGACCACGTATCGGCAGACACTGCTTCGGTTGTTTTCCATACCACTGTGTTTTGTTTTGCAACCATTCAGTACTGGAATAAGCCACAAAATATCACAATACTGAAATGGGTTAACTTCATAATTGCCAGGATTGCCAGTCATAAATAAAAAAAGTTCATCATTATTGCATAATAAATGCTTTAAAATAAGATTTAAAAAAAAAAGAAACATTCTAAGAGTTCTGAACGATTAATGTCAACAATAACGAATGCATTGATTGAATTGGCATTCACTTGGTAGAACTCCATTATAACACGGTGAAAAAATAGCAATGTATTTTAGTTCTACTAAATTATTTTTAACAAATATAGTTGATAGCTATTTCGGCTCACGCCATCGTCAGAACTATGCTTAAACTAACATTTGCTTATCTATATATAGGAACATGTAAGATCATTCAATAATAAAAAAACAGATTCACAATTCGCTAATCACGTTATTAATGAATCACATAATATAAATTCAAACTCAGCTCCTAAATGTTTGCATCTTTGTAGTAATGGTCGAAGAATGACAGCTTTGGAACAGCTGGAGATCAATAGACACCAATTATCACAAAGGATTCTTAACGATCAAACTAACATAATAATATCGCCACTTGTCAAGCCGTTGAACAAAGGGGTGGTCTAATTTGCTGCCTGAAGGACCACTTCCGTCCCACACATAATCTTATTGTCATAGACACCTATTGTTTCATGTATGTGATTCATTAATAACGTGATTAGCGAATTGTGAATCTGTTTTTTTATTATTGAATGATCTTACATGTTCCTATATATAGATAAGCAAATGTTAGTTTAAGCATAGTTCTGACGATGGCGTGAGCCGAAATAGCTATCAACTATATTTGTTAAAAATAATTTTGTAGAACTAAAATACATTGCTATTTTTTCACCGTGTAATAACGAATGCAGTGGGTTAGCGTTCCCGGTGTAAACGTGTTAATACATCAATTTTCAAACTTCAAATTTGAAATTCCATCAATTACCCTCAGTCTGTGTCGTTGATTAGACCGAAATTTGTTGATTGAATTGGCGTTTACTTGGTAAAACTCCATTATAACAGGGTGAAAAAATGTGCAATGCATTTCAGTTAGACAAAATTTGTGAGATATAATATAGTCGATATGGTACAACACATTGAACATAATATTTAAAAATCTAGAATGCATAAAATCAATGTGTCATATTTTACACTTTATTATCAAAATATGAAACTGGTTTGCTATAACAGAAGAGAAGGCGTGTAATGTGCATTTTCTACACCGCTATATATATATAAGTAAATAATCTTTTAAACATAGTTCTGGTTAGAGCGTAACCCGAAATAGTTATCAACTATCACACAGTGGAAAAATAACAATATATTATAGTTCTTCAAAATTTATAAGGGATTATATATAGTTGATAGCTATTTCGGCGTACTTCTTCATCAGAACTATATAGAGGGCGTTATCCGAAATAGCTATCAACTATAAATCTTATAAATTGTGAAGAACTAAAATACATTGCTATTTTTTCATCGTAGTACCTAAAAGTACTTAACGCAACTGTGGAATCGATGAAAAAAACGCGACTTGAATTTTAATATTTTTTATACCTTTTTGGAAAAGTTTTGTGTATTAAATAAAAGATCAACAACCAACCAATCCGGCAAATTGTTCATTGAGATATTCTTCAAAATCGTTTAATTGAAAAAGTAGTCGTTGCAGTACGTTTTTTACGATTTCGACTTCAACTTTGCAGCCCTGATTATAACAATTATAGTATATAATAGGTTTCTTTTACAACGTTATCTGTTACTAGAGATTTTCCGCTTGTTAATTTCAATATTCAAGCATTATATTTATTTAACCTTCGGTACAATCTCATATTTCAGCTGCGTAAATATTTTTGTATTTTTAGTATACAAATCATATTTAATCTCTAACATAATAACAAAAATCAATCGCTGTTACATAACCTCGTTCTTCAAACGAACCTTGTACCAATTTGATATTTTTAATTCAGAATTTTATTTACGAATAACAGAAACGAAATAATTTTGAATTTGGAACTGGAATTCCGATGTTATATGTCATTCAAACTGGAATTTGACTTTGTATAATATAACTGAATCGTTTGGTGTTAAAAGTTCAATTTTAATGTGATACCTACAACTTTTTGTTAATAAAAGGAATAAGACACATTTTTTTCAAACAAATCACATAATCTGTTGAAATATATTTCCACGGGTGAAAGCAAATATTTTAAACTGTATTATATTTTCAGAAACAGAATTTTGATAGCATCGTTCTGCATTGAAATAATATTTTCACTTGAAATGTAATTTGACTGTAATATAAATAAACAAAAAAAAAAAAAACGAAAAAAATTAACAACAATTACAACTTGAGGTAGCTGCAATATTGAATAGTGCCATATTTTGCACTGCGACAGTATATACCGAGCTTTTATATGACAGTAATATTGAACGTAACTAAAAAGTTCCTGTTATTTTGTATGTAAAAAATATTAAATTTTTGTTTAAACTACTCTTAAACCGAATTCATAAAATCATTAACATCTCAAAACTGACATTTTTGCGTTGTGTCACTTTTCATACAGGAGTGTGAACTGCTAAAATCGGTTACGAAAAATGACAGTCATTCAAATTTTAAATTGACGAATCTGCAACAATGAAAGTATTTTAGAATACTCATAGTATTTTTATTGCAAGTAAGGTGAATACCCTGCAAACTTGCAATTTATGTTATTGTAATAAAATTTCAGTAACATTCTTACAATGTGACACATTTGTTTTTGAATTCCTCCTCGAAAGAAGTGACACCCGACGTTAGGTTTCCAATATCATGTAATCAGCTTTTCTTGTTAATTACTCAACACCAAGTGCAATGTTATTTTACATTTATAAATAAATGATTCAAACATTTTTCATAGACAATATCTAAGTGAAATATTATGCAATGTCATTTCGATTGCATTATAAAGTCGTTGAATTAAAATCGACTGAAGATGCTTGATCAAATTTGAATTGTTACATTATAGTATTCAACATGTTTTGTCACTAACGACCCGGGTTTCGCCTTTCCAGGCATTCTATCACACGGATGCAACAGAACTGTAAGTTCTGGAATATGGAATCGTACAGAGTCGTAACAATTCAAATTTGATAACTTGGTGTTTTATTATTTGTGACACGTGTTTCGTCTCTTTGGATTGCATGCTCAGACCAATTGTATCGCAAATATATTTATTACTAACTAAATTTTGAATTTATTGATTGAATAGGCATATTTAGATGTTAGAACTACATAACACGGTGAAAAAATAGGAATGTTTTTTAGTTCTAAAAAATTTATTAGATATATAATTGATAGCTATTTCGGCCTACGCCATCATCAAAATTTTCCTGATGTTTTGACAAGGGCGTTAATAGCTATTACCTATATAACTTATAAATTTTATAGAACTAAAATACATTGCTATTTTTTCACCGTGTTAAACTGTGTTCAAGTAGGAATTTATGTGTTTATTATGCGAATGTTACAAGCTTTCGACATTTATAAAACAAAGCATGTTTTATTTTGAATTGCATCGGTGTTGTCTGAAACAATTCACGAACAGAAATAGTAAAGAAGTGTTCTTGACAATCCATATAATTGCGGTGAAATAATACGAGTCAATAAAAATATTCGAATTGAATCGGTACTAAAACGTTTAAGTTTGAACGAGTCCAGCAATAAAAACTGCAATTATCATTGCCCATTGTATGATTGGAGTTATTGAGAAATTGTACTGACGAAATAGTCACAAGTCAATTCGAAGCAATTTAATAACACTATGCTAAAGAATCGAGAAACATTCAGATATAATTTACTTTAGTTTAGCGATATACACTGAACAAAGGTATCAGTGTTTCTTCAACTTTTTAAGCACATACCCCATTTCCAAATTAAAAAAAAAATACATTTTTAACAAACCACTCGAGTATCGATTTGCGGCGAATGTTTCTCTATCTCAGTTACGCAAGAATACTTGCGTATGAGTAAGTAGGATGCAAAATCTAAAGCCAATATTATCAAAAATATAATCAGCACACGACTGTATGTCGATAACGCTTAAAATGAAATTAATTCTGTGGTCTATCATACAAATGTATCTGTTTAACGTGAAACTAAATTTCACTTAATACGAAAAATATCCGTCTCAAACAAACAAAATACAGCTAGAGAGTTTTTTTTATAACGTGCCAATTAATCACTATATTTCATTGATTGAATTGGTATTTACTTGGTAGATCTCCATTATGACACGTTGAAAATAATTACATTGCCATTTTTCCAGTGTTAATATATTTCATATTTTCTTTTACTAACAATTAATCGTGTAGATATTTTCACCTGTATGTAATTCATTCAATTGACGACTTGATAAAGTGACACATTAATCATTAATGCAGGCGGACACGGATACAGTAACGCACAGAAATTAAAACAGTCGCCTCAAAGTGATTGGCAGATTACATTTTGAATCATTCATATTATTCTTTGAATTGTGTTTTATTTTTGTTTATTAATTCAAATAAATAATATTTTTGTTATATTCGATTGCCATTAACCTTCTGACTGCTAACTTTTCAAGTGTTGAAATGTGTTGAGAGTTGACAGAGAGTTAACAGCGTTGAAAATTTGCCCTATTAAATATAGTATAATTTGACCTGATAAACTTCATAAGTTATTTTTTAACACAATACTATTGGAGTAATTTTTGAAATATTCGCGATGGAATATTCTATACGGGGTTCAGCAGGAAGCAGGTTAAGGACTTAATCACTACGAAAAGTACCTTAACTCATGTTATTCAACAAAATGTTGGCTTGATTTGTAAAAATAAACCGGTGTACTGTTTCACAAAAAAAATGTTAATCTGTATTTTATTGCATATGTAAAATATTCATTGTAACTTATATGGTTATTGAAAGATCGTCATTTAACATTTTTTAGTTAAACTGTTTTGATATGAAGGCGTATTATGACCGGCGAATAGTCTTATGTTTCATTAATATTTATGCAACCGTAAAAGCTGATCGATAGCTTTGTTTGTTTTGGAAAAACAAAAGCTCAATTTTATAGTGTATTTTCATGATCGTCTTACACTTAACGCCGTATTTTGATTATATAGAATAACATTCTCTGATTGTTTAGTGTCCGAACGTTGAGCGCAATCAATAATTTTGATTTTGATCGATTAAATAAAATTAAGTAATAAAAATTAAATTAATAAATCGTTACAATACATTTTTCGTAATAACTCGTTTTTAAGGCCTTTACGGTCTCTTCTGGGTCTTCATAAAAAAATTGAGTGTAAATGTCCTTGTTTTGATTTGTATTGTATCATTTACTATATCAATTGAGGGTGTTTGACAGAATTACGATATCAAACTTGATTTTTTTGAATTTGCTCATAAAATAACATGATTTATCACTCACGACTTCGGTTTTACATTTTGCAATCCTCGGAAAATCTGTCAAACGGATTTAATAGAACTGACAGTCAGTAACAGTTCACATCGCTTATATACACGAAGAATTGAAAAAAATATAGATCCAAAGGCTAGAAGCTAAACAATTTTAATAAATTCTGATTTGGTTATAACGTTATTCTTATTTGGAAAACATAACCGTCAATTAATCTCATCTCATCATCATCTCGTCAATCCATCTCTAAATAATATATTGTATTATTTGATAATACTTGCGACAAAAAAATCGGTCAAATACACTTTTGTACAAAAAATATACGATATAAACAGACTCTCCTATCAAAACTCAGCTCGTGAGAGGTATGCCATTACGGCATTGTTCCTACTAAGTCATTTAGACTGACAGCATTTTCGTTCACCAAACATATGCATTAAATCACATCTTATGAAGAAGACTGTATTATTACATAATAAAACGTTTAATCCCAATGCTATTTCATTCCATTGATACCGAATACGATCTTATGTATTATATTTGTATTGGAATTTCTTGGAGAGGCGCCACTTGGTAAAAATGTTAGGAAACACATACACCTACTAATTTGACCGTCTTTGTATTTTCTTTCATACTATAATTATTTATTTTATTTGATAGATAAATCAGACCATATTTAAATAAGAAAATAACACTATTAACATATTTGAGTTGCTATAGCTGTGTACATTTATTTCCACACGCTTTGTCATTCGCGACCCGGGTTTCGCCATTCGGTCACTTCAAGCATTTTATATCACGGATGCAATAGCACGGACAGTCCGTAAGTCCAGTCAGTTTTATTGTAACAGTATGATAAAATCCATGTAGATGCCGAAAGACGAAACCCGGATCATGAGTGACAAAACATGCGGAAAAAATGAGCACTGTCTCATCAATTCAAATTCGATCAAAGTCGATATCGTAAATTGATATTATCAACATATTTTTTTCGTTTTAATCATGGACACACATGTAAACTTTGAATTGTTGAAACTTTGCACAATTACACATGCTTTGTTATTAACGACCCGGGTTTCGTCTTTCGACATCTTCAGGCATTCCATCTATATCAATATCGGTGACAAAACGTGTGGAATCGTACAGAGTTGTAACAATTGAAATATCCTTTTATTTATGTTTTGTATTTTAGTCCGGAAAACAATACTTAAAGCTCGTTCCACATATTTCTTAGCTCGATGTATCTAGAAACGACGTGCATTTTTGTCATTATTCTAATATTCTCGTCACGCTGTCAGCCCACGATTTGTCAAATTTAAAATTGGAACGTTAGAGTTCTTTATAAACTTTTTACAGGCGGCAATTTAATATAATTTACGTTGACATTAAATCAGTAATTTTATATGACCTTGATACTGTGTCTTAGCCTATCATTACAGCTGTAATCTGGAATAATAATTAGTTACAATACATCCAAGTCATGTTATTAATTAACTATTTGACGTTTGACACGCTATATTTTAACGCCATTATTAAACCAAGTCACGATTTAATTACGCTAACAACTGGTGACATCGGGGAATAGCGTGTAATTAAGGATCATTTCGTGGTGATTTCAATAGTGGTTTTCATAGACAACGTGCGGTCACTAACAGCTTCATAATAAATATTTTTATATAAAAGAAATTTCCGCGAAATCTTAATATTTTCAAAATGATTGAAAACACCTGACCTATCTAGAATTTCTTCGAGTAAAGCAATTGCTTTTTTATCACATCCAAAATTTAAAAAAAATGATGCGGCCACGGGACATTTCCATATGACCGCTGATGTTTATAATGCGGCTACAGTAAAATTTTACGCGAGATCTCGAACTAATCGATGTTTATCGAGTTCCTATTTTATGTTATATTTAAAAAAAAAAAGTTAAACTTAATTTTTTTCAACTACGCGTTTTTATTTATGCCATCTCTTTTTGAACGAAAACTGTTCAGTTATGTTGCATATGTGTGGTAAAATGCCTGAAGATGTCGAAAGACGAAACCCGGATCGTCAGTAACAAAACATTTGTAATCGTATAAATTTTCAACAATTCATATTTGATTGCACGTAAATGTGTTGTGAACAGCGTTTTTTCAGCAGTCAAACGTGTTAAACTAAGTCACTTATGAGCGAAAATGTGAGATTAAATATACTCCGGAGTAAATGTTCGTCAATAAACTATGCTATTTTTATTACGTCACGATACAGTATTTGCTAGGAACAAATTCAATTATTCTCTCTCATTTTCTTGCTTTTTGAGGCGTTCGGTTGGTTAATTTGAATAAATTATGCGGATTAGTATATTCGATGTTTTGTACTTGCAAGAGGCGAACCAAAAAGTGTTGCGAAAAGTGAAAACAATTAACGCATAATAGATTCCCGGCACTTTCGATAAACAGAATTACATAATACTACAACAGCGCTCAAAAGACTTGGTCTTTTTCCCACACAAATGATCCCTTTAACGTTTGTGAAATATCGGGTCTTTTAAACGCTTTGCAGATTACACAGTGTATTAAATTAATTCGCGTATGTTAACAACAGGATGTGATGTAACATTATATCGCAAGTGGGGCTCTAAGAATTAGATTTGACTTTTTAAGTCACTCTGATTTGTATCTGGTTTCACTCGAATTGTGTCTAATTACTGTATGACGAAAGTTAGCTAATTTTGGAGACTCCTACTTAAATTGATGGCAAATCTTTTATATAATATAAAACCAACATTAGGTAATGGACTACATAATACGAGTTATAATATCTTAACCGTTTTTAATTCATACTACGGTGTAACATAATAATAGGTAATTATTGTAAGAATTAAGAGAGATAGACCTTTGTTACGTGTATATTTTTAGTAACAAAGAATGTTGTAATGACAGAGTGTGCTTCATAGAATTTTAATAAAATATTCAAACTTTATTTTTTTTCGAGTTTCGTCTTTCGGTATCTTCAGGCGCATTATCATAAAATATCAATAATTAACCGATTGTGTTCTGATCCCTAAATGATCCAAAACCTATGTCGTGAGTGACAAAACATGTGTGAATGTATTATACGAAGTTTTATCTATTAAGATGTAACAACTTTATAGTGATAATTTTATAATTTAAGATTTCGAATGAGGTTACTTAATAGAATTTCGATATAAATTCTGTACACTCTTGACCCTGATTTCACCTTCCTGCGGTTTCAGGCATTTTAGTACTCAAACTCACTGTCAGTAGATAGAATATTAGATTGATTTATAGCTGAATTAATTTTAATAACAGTTGATTTCATAATAATGCCATTGCAATTTGGGTAATCAATCTTACAACTATTACAACTAATGGATTTGTTATTATATGTATCCACAATAATCATCTTTCATTAACGTTTAAGTGGTAAATCTTTAATATCACAATACCTGATTTTAAATGGGTGGGTTTTAGATATAATAATAGAGAATTAGGAAGGTTTACATGTTCATTAAAAATCGGTTGAGGATTAAGTTGTGCCCTGCTTATTTCTGAAATTCGGTGATAAAATAATTGATAAACTCTCTTGTTTTAGACGGTAACCGCGTAAACTGCATACAGTTTTATTTGACTTTTCTTTTAGATCAGGCACAGGCAAATCGTGAAATCGCGGCCCGCGGGCCAGGATTGACGATTTCATCATCTAATTCATATTCAATTCAAGCATTCAAAAATTTTTAAATAATGCGTTTTAATTCTATCGTCTTGGGACTTGTTCAAACTAAAAATGAATTTAAAACGCGTTAACTGAAATCGTACTTAATGTTTTTTTTTCATAATTATAAATAGTATTTTAGTTGTGGCACGCTGCTCGTTTTGAATTTTGGAATTTCGTCCTTTCATCTGAAAAGTTTGCCTCCCCTGTTTTAAATTTACAGCTTTTCTTTATATATGAAAGTAATATTTATACTTTTGCAATGTTATTGAAATGGAATTAACAATTGTCTCACGTAAATACTACTGTACCCACTTCTGAACAAGTATACAGTATGCACAAGTATTCTCAAAGAAATTATTGTATCGTGAGAATCGCGTTTTCATTTTCAATATTGAAACAGAAACAAGCATTGAGAATCGATTTTTTATCAATGCTGCGAATAAACAACACGCCGGCAGTTTTCACTATCATAATTATTTGCGCAATTATTGCGTGTTTTTTTATTAATTTTTTTTTTGTGAGCTGTTGCGTTAATCTGGATGAGAAGCGATTTCTTCGCTCAGGAGCTTTTTGTCGGCCTTTGTCGTGAAGTCGCGTGCCGTCTTGACGAAGAGAAACGACCGACTCAGTGAAATATTTTTTTTATCTGGCAACAAAATAAACTTGTCCAAGTCACGCTAGATTTATTGAAAACACAAATTCGAGAGAAAATACGTAATGGTTACATAAAGGAATTTTTTTGAGGTTTACTGTAAAAAATTTGATACACGAACAAAAAAGAAGAAGTTTTTACCAGAGCTGTGGAGTGGACTCGGAGTCTTAAGACGGAGTCGTGAAAAACGAACGACTCCGATTACTTTTGTCCAAACGTTTTCATGAAAATTTCAATTCTATACATATTTTTTCAGGCACATTTTCTCACTGCGATCTTCATCAATTGTACCTTTTTATCAGTTCATAATACTCGCAATGAGCGAAACGTATGCAACAGAATCATCAGTTGAACTGTCTTGAAGATGCTGAAAGGCGAAACCCCGGTTGTTAATAAAAAAACATGTGCAATCATACAAAATTTCAACAATTCAAATTAAAATACGATAATTTTATTCAAATTTATAATTTGGTTACAAATACAAAAATTGTTGTTACGCAATTGCAAGAGCTATTTATTATAAAGTTAAATTTGGAATTGATTCGATCTGACGATGTTATGTATTTTTTCAGGCACCTTTTCTCACTGCGATCTTCATCAATTGTACCTTTTTATCAGTTGATAATACTCGCAATGAGCGAAACTGCTCATCGAATTATCGGAAAAATACTAAACCTGAGTTTTATTATTTTAATAAAATGCCTTTCAAATTTGAATTGTTACAACGTTGACTGACGTCAGTTCTGTTGCATCCGTGCGATAGAATGCCTGAATACGCTGAAAGGCGAAAGCCGGGTCGTTAGTGAGAAAACATGTTAAATCGTACAAAGTTGTAACAATTCAAATTTAATATTGAAATTCCATCAAGCACCTTCAGTCAGAGTTAACACCTGAATAGTAATTTATGATAATTTCTGATATCGCCTAAAGTGCTTGGTAAAATTTCAATGTAAAGTTTTGATTGTTGAAACTTTGTACGATTCCACATGTTTTGTCAAGAAGACCTGTGTTTCGCCTTTCTTTTCTACTGGCAGTTTTTCTGTGTGGTGGAATGCCTGAAGATGCTGGAAGGCTAAACTCGGGTCGTTAGTGAAAAAAATTCGAATCATAAAAAGCTACAAAAATTTAATATATGATGTCGCACGTATGCAACAGAACCATCAGTTGAACTGTCTTGAAGATGCTGAAAGGCGAAACCCTGGTTGTTAATAACAAAACATGTGCAATCATATGAAGTTTCAACAATTCAAATTAAAATACGATAATTTTATTCAAATTTATAATTTGCTTACAAATACGAAAATTGTTGTTACGCAATTGCAAGAGCTATTTATTATAAAGTTAAATTTGGAATTGATTCGATCTTACGATGTTTGATTCGGCAACATTCAAAATAAAACACCAATAGCATTTCACTATTGAAAGCGTTCTGTTTTTAAAAGTGTTTCGAATTTTTTTATTGTAAGTACTGATAGATTCAAAAAAAGAAAATGTATATTTGGTTTTTTCGATTTGTTTACGCTACGAATGATTGCATTCGTTTTTTGAAACGGTCGGTTTACTTGTCCTTTATATAAAATTTACATAAATTCTAGTTTTATGTATAATAAAAAAAAAAAACATTATTCTCTGTACAATTTTTCTTGTATATAACCGATACAATGTGATAGAATGCCTAAACACCTAATAAACATAGAATGATAGAAAATTTAGAATTATTCAATGTTTCAACAATCCAAATTTGATAATAAAATTTCATCAAACACCTTGGATCGATATTAAAAAAAAAAAACAGATTCATATTTGAACTGTTCAAAATTTGCGCGATTCCAAATATTTTGTCATTAACCTTTCGACATCTTCAGGCATTCTATCAAACCCGGATCATGTGAAATCATACAAAGTTTCAACAATTCAAATATTATATAGAAATCGTCAGTGAAGTAATTGAAAGTAAAAGACGTATGATTATTGCAATGATTGCTTATCAATAATTATGGTGTGATATAAACGGCACACCATTTTCAACCCTTTGACCCATGATAATCAGATACACCCAGTCCTCTTTTTACGCGATTTTTTTTTACGCGAATTCGATTATACGCGATTTTTTCCCCAAATTTGTTTTAAAGAAGAAATTTATATATGATTCTAGGCATGTACATTTCATTATTTTTTTTAAATAAAAAAAAATATGTGTATTTTTTAAACTTAATTTTGTAAAGCATTCCATTTTTTAAATACACATACAATTGCTAAATGTTGACAAGTGTATCGCACGCATATTATGCGAATTTATGTTTTGGGGTGCGTAAAGAAATATAATGCAATTGGGTAAAATCATGGGATGTATGTCCGCTCGTAAACTTGTTTAAACACAAAGCATTTATTAAATTCGTTGAATAGCACTTTTCTTGGCCTTTAATAATTCATGTAAGTGTATATAAGATCATCAAATATATAATTTTTTTGCAGCAATTCCAAAGAGCAAATTTTGGTTTTTCATACGTTTCTGGTACTTTTTTACGCGATATTTTAATTTTTGGAACCAATTTATCAAATTCTATGAAAGCTATGATTTTTTTACGCGATTTTTTTTACGCATCCTTTTCTGAAAACAATGAATCGCGTAAAAAAAAGAACTGGGTTTATATATCTTGGGTCACAGAAAAGCATCACAAGGTCGGTTATTGCTTGCTCGCTGAACTGTGAATTATATATTATAATTGATTATGATAAAAAAATAATTATATTTCTACAAGATGTATTTTTGAAATATATTTTTAGTGATATAATAAATAAAATATACAATAATTATATTTCTACAAGATGTATTTTTGAAATATATTTTTAGTGATATAATAAATAAAATATACAAAAATTATAGCTCGCAAGATATATACAATAAGACTGTGAAAGAAACTAGTGTTCGAAAATTTTAAAACAAAACTTTAATAACAGGGTGTTCGCAGGGAAAGTTAACTACTTTTGAGATCTCTAAGTAATTTTATTATAACATTGGTTCTATGCAAAGTTTTACTGTTTATTTGGAATCACACTCTAATCAAGCGTTGATGAATTCTGGTGTCAAAAAGTTATTAATCATGTTTTGATATAAATGACAATGTTATCTATTATAGTAACGCCACGTTCATATTCAAAAAAACAATAAAATAATAAGGGCTAATGATTCTTTTAGACCACGAATTGGTTTATCGAATATTATTCCTTCATAAATTTGCCACGCTTAAACTTAATGATTATTAAATATGACCTGTCAATAATCAGGTTTTGCAAAATGGCGACCAAACAAAGCAGTAAACATTCTCGGTGAATAGATTTTGTTTCATTAAAAAAGAACAATGGTGAACAGAAGCATTAATTGCGTGTGCATCTATTAATATTTTAAATTGTGAAAATTATTCAGTTGAATTGGAATTTACTTGATAGAATTCAATTTTAACACGGTGAAAAATTATAATAAATATATAGTTGATAGCTATTTCCGCTTGTTTATTTGTTGAACTAAAATACATAGATTTTTTATCACCGTGCGATAAAATAAATACAACATTTATTGATAACATGAATTGAATGACTATTTTGGTTTTTGAATGCTTTGAGTTTTACTGGAGGAAATTTTAAATTCTTTGTAAAACTTGCTGCTAACAGCCGTTTATATGGCTGATTTTGAAGGGCTAGTCTATTATATAAAAAACGCCGTTCCGAACTCAACGTGTTACCAAACTTTTTTATGTCTTTTATTATTAAAATGTGTGATCGTTAAATTTTTTTTTTTATTATATTTCGTTAAAGTGTTACTAGTCAATGAAAAGGCGTCTTAAATTTTTCGTGATGGTAACTATAATTAGTTGGGAATAGTTGGTGGTCCAGACGTTGTGCAGGCGGGAGTCTCAGACGTCAGGATACGAACCAGATGCCGTTACTTTCAGCTGATCTATTTTCGAACATCGCGCACTTATTAACTTCTGCTAGACGTCGGGCCTCCTTGGCTACGTTTGGCATAGGTAAAGCAAATTGTTTACATATAAACTTACTATATACTTTTAAACTCCCGCTATTCGAAATTCAGCAATTCATCTGTTATTTTGATCGAAGATTTCAAAATTATTTTAGACGTCATTTTAAAATATCGATTGAATTGCAGATTTCAAAATCGGAATTATTCGAAAATAACAATATTTAGTAAAACTTATTTGAAATTCGAAATTTAAATGTGAAATTAAAAAGTGTCAAATTTAATATCGAAATCCATCAAGCATTTCAATCGATATCATGAATTATGTCTTGTGTATATTCGTTTACCGGTTCTGATCTTGAAAACGAAACCGGACAAAATTTTTAAGATATATAACTGATGATTAGGATAAGAACTTTCGTAGAAGGGTAAGCCGAAATAGCTATCAACTATATATCTCATAAATTTTGTAGAACTAAAATACGTTGCTATTATTTCATCGTGTTATAATAGACTTCTACCAATTAAGTGCCAATTCAATCGATATAGTGTTTAATTATTTCAATAAAATGATTATTTGAAAAATTGGACATTGATGTTATTATGTACGGCCAGTTATATATAGGCCTTGATATGTAACAAATGAGCATTTTACAGTTTATGACGCAGTTTCGAACAATTCATTTATTAATCAATTTATTCATAATTTAAATGACTATCCAAATACAACTCGAACGGGTCAAAACGCAAACGCAGTATATTTTGTAACGAAAACTGTTAGACGCGAGAGCTGTTAAATATCTCCACAATTTATGATATTATTCAGACGTTTGAGGATTTTCGAAAATTACGAAAACCGTAAATTAATAAGTAAATCACTTTTGACGATATTCGAAAGAGATTCACTCATCTTTTTATTTGATAAATCTGCACATTTATAATTACTTACATACCCTTATACATACTCTATTCAAACATCAATAGATTATTTTTGATCTCAAAAAGATGTGTAAATCGTGCCCTTATTTTATAATATATTTAATAAACATTAATTATTTTGTAAGACTCTATTTAAACGAGGTTAAAAAATATATTAATATTACAACACGGTGAAAAAATAGCAATGTATTTAAGTTCGACAAAATTTATCAGATATATAGTTGGTAGTTGTTTCGTCTTACGTCTTCATCAAAACTATGCCATTAATAAATTGCTATTTTTTCATCCTGTTATAATGGAGTTCTACAAAGTTAATACCAATTCAATCAATGTATTTTAATGTTGTAAAGAAATTTGTACAGCATTTCTTAGAAGGACAATATTTACAACTTACATTAAGCCACTATTGATGCAAATCTTATTGAAAAAAAACCTATCTATTTTTTAAAAGATCAAAAACTTCTTTTTGATAATTTCACTGTTATTGTATAAACATTAAATTAGATATGTTGGAATAAATGGCTTAATTAATTTACCATACATTCAAAATTGGCTTATTTTTAATGGAACAAAAATGAATTCACGAATAATTCAGACGATGGCGTGATGCTGAAATACCCATCAAAGTTAACTATACAAAAACAACTATTAAATACAATATTTAATATAATCATGATACAATAATGTATCATTAAAAAATACAGAGTGTTCGCTGGGAATATTTAGCACTTAATTTTTGTGTAAATTTATATAAAATGAAAACAAATTATACGTCAGAACTATAGTTCTGACGATGGCGTGAGCCGAAATGGCTATCAACTATATTTGTTAAAAATAATTTTGTAGAACTATAATACATTGCTATTTTTTCACCGTGTTATAATGGAGTTCTACCAAGTGAATGCCAATTCAATCAATGAAAACAAATTAGTTTTGACAAATGATTTGTTGAATGTTGAGGATAAATTATGGAAGATAATTGTAGCCAAATGTTCACATCTGGTAGCCTCACAATAGCATGCTCTTTGTATAGCATTTTCCATCACATTTTCACACATGTCACCAAGTTTTCATTGTTTAAGTTGCTTTCATAGACACGGATTGTCAGCTCCTAATCGTTGCTCTTTAAATTTCTTCACTTAAATAAGCCGGGGGCTTTTAAATCTGGTATCTGTAGATGCCAATTAACATCACAATTTCTTGAGATAATATGTCGTGGAAACAGATCTCACAGTTATTCCACTGTAACGTTGGCTGTATGTAAAATTGCAACGTCTTTTTTGGAACATGTGTTAATCAAGCACAAAGTATCAAATTCCCGGCGAACACCCTGTGTATATTCGCAATATCAGAAGTGACAGGTTTAATTCTTGATAGTGATAGATTTTACATGATTACAAAAAAAACAAATAACGAAATTTAATAATGCTCCTTAGTTTGATAGACTTTCAAAGTGAAACGTATATAAATATTACATTTTCAAAAAATGTAAAAATTGTGTTTGAAACATTTATTTTTCCTCTCTAACAACACAAGATTCAATAAAGAATTGCTCGAGATGATTATTTGAATTTCTATTTTAGTTAAAAAATTACAAGCTATTTCAACTGAAATAAAATATTTAATCTGTTATAAATAAATTATTAAACTGTTTTTTTATCTCTTTTTTCAGATAGTAAGTAACAGCTGAACAAAATTTAAGATCAAACCGTCTAAATGAACATTTAGTGAAAAGTGAACTGTGAACAGATAAACAATAATCGGTGTGAAGTGTATTCAAATTTTTTGGTTCACTGGTAAAATTTAAAACTTAGATAAATATTTTATGATATATTTATAAACGAATATTTCAAAAAGTGAAGACGAGAGGTTGATAAAATGACATTACTAAATGGCGTTATGGCGCTTTAAAAAATAGAAATAAAGCCATTTATGACATCTGTGATGTATTTGATGCAGGTAAGATATATTTATTATTATTCAATATAAGGTCAGCATTATTCAATTTAATACCATCTGTTTTTTAATTGATACATTAACCATTTAGATACCAATGACGTCCAGGATATTCTACCATGAAAAAATTCATGAACTAAATTTACGAAATTTCTAATCCATTTATTCTATATGTAAAACTAATCGATGATAGTTCTACGAACAACTCGGATAGCGAACATAGTCTTGGAATTTATGTTCGTTAACCAATCACTAACTGTATTAAGAAATATTGGCAAATTATTTAGGTAATTTTTTTTTTTTTATTTCGTTTGAATGTGTTCTAGAAAAGATACGGCTGTCAAATGAACCACTTTCGTTTTGTTGCATATGAATAAATTTCACACATAATTAACAGTCCATCAGAAGACGAAAAGCTAATTGTCTATGGATGTTTTAATTGGAAGATTTTGGCCATCTTGCCAACGTTCCGGTCAGCGACTTAATTACTACCAACTGCTAGAAATTTTATTTCACAAACACACCAAGAAAGGAAACATCGGCAATATATTTAGATTTGTAATTACAGTTACCACATTCTGCAAATGGTCGGATAAACTCTTCAGTATTGGCCTGACTTTTTTCAACAACATGACAACAAAATATTCTAAAATCCAGGGCTGTGGAGTCGTTGAAAAAACACGACTCCGAAATTGACCAACAACACGACTCCGACTACTTAATAGTTTAATTTTGTCAGGTTTTTTCTTACCTTTTCTATTTATGTACATTGAATTAAACACGGTGAAAAAAAAGAAATGTTTTTAGTTCTTCAAAATTTATAAGATATATAGTTGATAGCTATTTCGGCTTACGCATTCATCAGAACTATGTTTAAACGTAAATTTATCTATATATATATATATATATAGCTGTGTAGAAAAGGTACACACTTCTTATGTTTAGTTTGACACCGAATATTCATATTGTGCTTATAAATTCTAAAATGCGGCACTTTGATTTTACGCATTTCTCGAAGTGCGAAGAGAAGATCCTTTGTGTCTAACTTTTCTATACAGCTATATATAGATAGGTAAATGTAAGTTTAAAGACAGTTCTGATGAAGACGTAAGTCGAAATACATTCAATGAATTCAGTGAATTGACGTTCACTTGGTAGAACTCCATTATAACACGGTGAAAAAAATAGTAATGGATTTTAGTTCTACAAAATTATGTTTTAGAATATAGTTGATATCCTTTCCTTTGTGATAGTTGATATCTATTGATTCTTAACGCACAAACTAATATATGTCGGTCACCATTATTGACTCCTCTGACTGGTTTCTCTTTGTTTCTGTAATGGACCATTTCCGTGCCATATGTAAACTTATTGATATAGCCGCCTTTTTAGTTTCATTTACAATTGTTAGTTTTATTGCGAACAGGAAACAAGCTAGGTCGTTGAAACAGGAGATAAGATGTATTGTGTACCTTTTCCACACAGCTATATGTAGATAAGCAAATGTTAGTTTAAGCATAGTTCTGACGATGGCGTGAGCCGAAATAGCTATCAACCATATTCTAAAAAATAATTTTTTAGAACTGAAATACATTGATATTTCTTTTTTTTCACCGTGTTATCAGCTATATATCTTATTAATTATGTTGAACTATATAATGTACATTGTATTGTGCTTTTTTCGCCGTGTTATAATGGAGTTCTACCAAGTAAATTCCAATTCAATCAATACATTAAACTGTGGACCAACCAATCAATCTGGAAAATTGTTCATTGATATATTCTTCAAAATTGTGTAATCAAGAAAGTAGTCGGGGTTGTTCGTTTTTCACGATTCTGACACCGATTTCACAGCCCTGATGTTATATATGAAATTCAATAGAAACTAGATGACGTCATAAATGTAAAAATATATATTCATTATCCATAGAATATGTTTTATTTCAGAGAATATCCAAGCAAATATATTTAATTAATATTAAGTGCAAAGAAATGTTCAATTATAAAATAGGTTCACGTTTGCAATAAGTAAATGAGCAAACGGAGCTTATCGCAAAAGGGCGTTGAACTTATTAACCTTTTGCACTCGAGCACTTTTTCGTATGTGCATACCAGCAACTCGACGCGTTTTTTTGCGAAAATCGTATTCGCTACATGAATCAAAGTAATAAAAAAAATATTTATAAAATTAAAAAAATATATTTTTTTCTGTAAAATAGATATATAATGGATATAATGTACATATTTTTATTTTATTTGTAATTCGTCATTTTATGGTATTTCACAAAGCAATCGCTCATATGTAATCCTGGCTTATTTACGCAGGTCTCGCAAAACAGCCGTGTTTCCGATCTCCCGCCAGAAATTTGAATATTTGAACATACTGCACAGCCCTTCTTAGTCCCTGAACGTAATCTATGTAATTTATCTGCAATACGGTCTTCTGTAGGAACAGTTGAAGTACGCACTCGGGATCCACCATGCATTTCGATGACAACACTTATTGATATTACGCAAGCCGACTATGTTTGGCTATGTTTTTTTTTATCAGAAAATGACTAATGATCTGTTATTGTGATCTAGTTGAAATCGACCTATTAAAAAATGCTAAAAGTATACAAAAAATGACTTTATAAACATGCCGCCACTGCGGCGGCATCCGAGTAATACGATAAACTTACAATGCCGCCTCTACGGCGGCATTCGAGTGCAAAGGGTTAAGTGCAAAGAAATGTTCAATTATAAAATAGGTTCACGTTTGCAATAAGTAAATGAGCAAACGGAGCTTATCGCAAAAGGGCGTTGAACTTATTAAGTGCTCAGTACTTGGCATATTAATATATTATAGATTTTCTAGCAGAAATGTCACCTAGGAAATAGGGTAACTGGTACAGTGATCGGCTAGTTAAAAAATGTATTGCTTTGAGAATTCACAGCAAGCTTATTTGTGATTTTTTTGTTTTAACATATTTTTTATTATTATTAATTTCACTGTAAAATTTGAACTATTCAAACTTTATACGATTCCACAAGTTTTATTTAGTTCTGTTGCATCCGTGTGATAGAATGCCTGATGATGCTGAAAGCCAAAATCCAGGTCGTTAGTGTTAACAAGTCAATGAACTGTTGTTTATTGTATACATATTTGATACAAGTTCACGTCCAGCCATCAGGTACATTCAGCCGCTGTTACACGGCCGCCTACCATAAGGTAATATTGATTTTGAAAAAAGATTGCAATCATCACATATTTGGCCCAATATGGAACTACATGGACCTATCTTTAAATCACAAATGTGATTTGCTCAGCTACTTAGACTTGCTGTATGTAAAATGGTAAAAAATGTACCCACAAAGAGTTACTGGCCGGCATAAATCATACAAAATTGTAATTTTTTTTTTTATATATTACTGGATCAACATGTGTGTGTGTGTTTTAACGCCATAAAGGTGGCATTGAAGAAATGCATGTATTACGAAATCATCACGAGTCCACATAAGAAAAAAAAGGTTTAATCAAAATATATAACATTAAAATGTGAACATCTACCGTAAAAATAAACATTTTTTTATAAAAAAAATACTATATAATTTTTAAGAAAACTAAATATATATGTGAACCATTACAAAAGTGTGACGTTTTCGGAATAGAAGATTCAATTGAAACTATTTTTAACTATTTGAAATTAAGGGTGACACGACAAGTGTCTTTGATTATGTGGCATTTTTTTCGAGTGTTGAAGGTAATGCTGAGTAGCCTTTACTGAAGGTTGGCCGACGACTGCATCTATTACCCTACTCAAATACCATAGAAATGCTATAATCCCATCACGTGAAAGAATGCAATTTTTACATTCAGTCAAGTACTGACATTGCATTTACTGTTAATCTTTACATTTATTAATTAACATTTGCGTTTTTAATTAATATCACCTGAATTACCAAAAATTTATATAATTTAGTGGTGCAGTGGTTAACGTCGTTGGCTTCCGCGACGAATCTACGAGTAGCGTATTTTTTCGATTGATTATTGACCGTACTAGAAATCATGGGTTTTCGTTTTATTATAAAAATTAACTCCAATCCATCATATCAATCAAAAAAGGGGGCGCAGCAAGAGCGATTAGTTTACCATCAGTCCTGTTCTATCCCCATCATTTTATCCCTACTATCTCTTTATAAAATAGAGGTTCAGTAACTGATCAACTATCAGTTGTATAAAAGTAGTTTTGGTAGAATTCCTCCATTAATAATCTATATGCTCCACACAGGAGCAAGGGTGGATAGTTAAAATATGAGATTTTTCCACGGTGCCCCAAGTTAACCTTATGTCTACTTTACATTTTATAAAGCAATAATGTTAATAATATTTAGTGAATGAAATTTTTCACGAGAATAGAACATCCGCGTTACACAGTTTGAGTAGCTCTGGTCTAACCGAAAAAGTATTTGGAGTCATTCGTTTTTCACTCCGGCTCTACCAGATAGACAGCCATTTTTGTAATCATAAAAAAACAAGTTTTACAATACGCAAGTAGTACACTGGTGTACATATTATAATATACACCCAGTCCTTTTTTACGCGATACACTGGTTCCAGAAAAAGGCGCGTAAAAAAAATCTCGTAAAAAAATTATTTCACGCAATTGCATTATATTTCTTTACACACCCTAAAACATAAATTCGCATAATATCCGATACACTTGTCAACATTTGGCAATTGTATTTGTATTTAAAAAAATGGAATGCTTTACAAAATTAAGTTTTAAAAATACATATATTCTTTTTATTTAAAAAAATAATGAAACTTACATGCCTAGCATCATATATAAATGTCTTCTTTAAAACAAATTTGGGGAAAAATTGCGTAAAAATGAGTGAAGCGCGTAAAAAAATGTAGTGGTGCCGTCCAAAAAAATCGCGTATAATCGAATTCGCGTAAAAAAAGGGTTGGGTGTATATAGGCCAGGTTATGCATTAGTAAATAAATAATAAAATAACTTCAGTACTGGTTGGTGGTCTTTAACTGTTGGCGCGTAATAATTTGTTTTGGATAAATACAATGTTTTCAATTCAATAACTGGAACGAGCTGTCACTGTGGCGATGACAGTTAAACAACAAACAACAACGAATCATTTTGATTTTTTTGTCACGCACGATTGGCCAGACTGTGTAATGAAGTCAGCACTAAGACGCCACAGAATTTGACCTGAAGGGTTCAAATTTGTACAAAAATAATGTATAATATAACATGTTTCTTTGTTTTATATCGATGATTCAATGTGCTATTAGGGGATATAATATCCCATTAGACGAGGATGGTAAATAAAATATTTTTTAATTGAATAAGGCTGGGGAACATGCGACTTTTGTTTTTATTCATGCCATCTCTTATCTAATTTTTCAATAAATTTAAATCATTCAAAATTTGTACACTTCCATACTTGCCTTTCGGCAAAATGTGTTCGACAAATGACTGTGAATAAGCATGCCAGAAGATGTGGAAAGACGATAGCGCTCTTTCAATATCATTAATTAAATTAACTTTAACACGGAACTGGTTCTGATGAGGCGTAAGCCGAAATAGCTATCAACTAAATACCTTATAAATTTTGTACAACTGAAATATATTGCTATTTTTCACCGTGAGTGAGTACTTGAGTTCTACTAAGTAAATACCAATCCAATCAATAAATACACTATTAAAAAAATCTTTGTTTAAATTTACAGACGTGTGAAATGAATCTTATAGATTTTTTTATGAATATCGCCTTTCTATGATTGGATTATAGATAAATTAAAAACACCTTATTACAAAAACTCCCTTTCACAAAATACACTAATTAATTGCTTTAATTTATATTTAAATATATTCATTTCTATAGGAAATACTGCAAATGCCACCCATCAGTAGAAACTAAAAACGAGTGTCTAAATAGTGTGGATTTATGACAGATGAAATTCGTCCATACGTCATGACATTTATAAATAATATATGGTGGGATTGGTTGGTGCTAAAATAAAATTATGCTTGTTTATGATTGCGTGTGATATTATACCTTTACTTTATACTACCATATCCATACAACGAGTGCGATTTTGAATGGCCATGTCGGTACTCAATCGCAGATTAACATTTTACGCGCCTTTTTGGAAGCATTTGTTATTATAGATTGTTATTGAAAATCAATCATAGCTGTTGGTTTCAAAATATGAATCACTTAACTAGAATAGTTGATGTTTAGTTGAATGAATAAACAAAACGAAATGAAACAAACCGCTGTTTCGCCTTGAAAGAAACACGTTACCCGATGATTAACCCTTTTAGTTCCAGCCTGTTTTGTGTGGTATACGCGAAGTAACGAGCATTTTTTTACCAAAAGAATAGTATTTATTTTTTTAATGTCAGTTAATATTTAGTTTGGAAATCTATTCTTTCTATCATTTTTTTATTGTATGTCGTATATTTTAAATATTGTTTTTTATTTTATAATATCGTTTAATGTATTAAATGTAATTTAACACGGTGAAAAAATAGCAATGTATTTTAGTTCTACAAAATTATTTTTAACAAATATAGTTGATAGCTATTTCGGCTCACGCCATCGTCAGAACTATGCTTAAACTAACATTCGCTTATCTATATATAGGTGTGCAGAAAAGGCACACAATACATCGTCTCTCCTGTTCCAACGGCCTAGCTTGTTACTTTAACACAAAGACACTAAATTTTCAAAATTAAAAAATAAACAATAGGTGTCTATGGCAATAAGATTATATGTGGAACGGAAGTGGTCCTTCTGGAAGCAAATCAGACCACTCCTTTGCACAACGGCTGGACAAGTGGCGATACTATTATGTTAGTTTGTTCGTTAAGAATCCTTTGTGATAATTGGTGTCTATTGATTTCCAGCTATTCCAAAGCCGGTCATTCTCCGACCCTTACTACAATAATATAAGGTTTTCAATCGGTCCCGTGGAACTAAAAGGGTTAATGACAAGTTTCTCTAAATAAAAATGAAACTACCTAAACATTGTTGCGATGGTAGAAGAAATAAGCAAAATCGATATCTGGAACCTTTTCCAATGTCACAGCGTAATTAAATTCAGTTATTTGAGACACGATTGCGTGTTTGTCTTATTGTATTTTTAACCTTTACCCGATTTTACTTGCGTCCATCGAAAAACGAATTATATGAAACTCTATAATAAAATCGATAAGAATAAAAATATTATACAGGGTCTAGAATCTTTTTCTATTTGATAATGGTATTCCACAAATTTCATTTAACTCATTAGTGCCGAACACCAATTGCTCACGTTAATGGCACATGTGTCCAATTGGACACGCATTTATTGTTGTCTACGATTGATCAGAAAATTGTCAATGGATATAGTCATAAAAATTGTTTCACATATATCAGTTGACAAAGGTTCATTGCTTCACTTAGACGTCACTTTAGAGTTCTGGTTAATTAAATTAAAATAATATCGATTGTCAAATTGTGTCATCATTTTACGGACGAGAAAACATGAACTCAAATTTATTAAAAGTATTTTTTTCTTATAATATTGATTCTAAGAATAATGTTTCTTTCATTAAATGAATTATAAACATACATTTTTTACGTTAACATATCCAAGAATGGCGATAATTTTGTTTGTGGTATATTTATTGAGCATTTATATCCAATGTGTCCATTTGGACACGTGTGCCACAAACCACTAAAAAATATTTTATATAATTTTTTTCAAAGTACTTTTATTTAAATTTTTGTAAATACATATGTAAAAATTATTCAATTTAAGGATATGTCCAATGATGCTGCAAGAGAAACACTAATTAACAATGCATTATGATGCAAGCGATGATGAACACGTTACCGAATATAATCAGAATTTATTATCAGAAAGAACAGAATACCGAATATAGTCGGAATTTCTCGCTGCAAGTCTTTCGATCGAAACGTATTGACAAAACGCCATCACTCAAATAGAAACTGACTTTAGTAATTAAATTGACGTATGTATTACAGACAGTTATAATTGTATTCAATAAAACAGGTGTTTTATATTGAACTTTTTATGCGCTTAGTGACCTTGTATAGATCTTTGTTAGCAACAAAGAGCGCCAATATGCATGATTGCATGACCAAATTGTTAATCTGACGTTTAACTTTGTATTGAGCACATCAAATTGCGATTTCAATCAAGGCCGCCGATTCACGATCAAAATTAAATTGCTCTCTATTTGAAATTTTCACGTACCCGCTTCGGTGTTGCTATTATAATAAAACACGATTTCCAATAACACACGAAACTATCAACATAATACAAAATGTTATTACTTGAATCGTGGTTTGCGAATATGCTTTTTTTTAAATAATATACCAATTTTTCCAACATCAATTTAAACGGAAAGGTAAATATATTCATCACTTAACAGACACGAGTATTTCATAGACTCGTTTGTATAATATTATATGATTTATTTTAAAATGTCGGCGGTTACGCGAAGCGGAAAATAGCACAATGAATAGAATACCTTATGAATAATGACAATAATTAAGAACTATTATGATATTATATAACTGTAGTATGCAAATCAGGTATTGCCAATTTTTTTGACGTTTTTACTCAAAAAAGATTTTATTGTTTTACAAACGTTTCAACAACAAATATTTAAGTCACTTTTAAGGTGTTTTAAATAATAAAAACATTTAAATGTATGCATTATGCATTGAATTATATTATAGGTCAACCAACTACGCCAGTAAATTGCTTATTGATATATTTTTCAAAATCGTCTAATCGAAAAAGTAGTCGGAATCATTCGTTTTTCACTGCTTCTACTCCGATTGCAACTCTACAGGTAAAAAGTGAATTCCTTTAACAAAATATTCAAACCTACATACGCTTTGATTAAAATTCACAAATGTTTAAGTCGACATGTCCCACACACAGAGCGCAATTGTTTCAAAAAATATATGTTATGTAAAGTATATCTTCTGTGGCCGCACACTGTAATACGATTAGATCACGTGACTGTGTGATAGTAATTGAGTTGCCTATACACGTGGACGTGCTCGCAAGTGAAGTACCGCTAGCAGTCGTCGAACCGTGACAAGACGGCGTACGGACGTGCCTCTTCCTTGCACCACTGGGCCACTAAAACAACAATCACCAAGTGTAAAACTTTCAATAAAGGGGACTTAAGCAAAAAAAAAATTAACAAACTTTCCTATCAAATTTTATTTATGATATCGACTGAAGGTGCTTGATGGAATTTCAATATCAAATTTGAATTGTTAAAACTTTGTGCCATTCCACATGTTTTGTCACTAACGACCCGGGTATCGCCTTTCGGTATCTTCAGGCATTCTATCACATGGATGTAACTGAATTGAAAAAGTTTTGTTACATCCGTGTTTCGTCCAAAGTTTTATACGCGATAATTGTATGAAAAGATTCTAAGCCAATATGATTTTTAAATTTGAATATTATATAACTACCGATTTGGGGGATACAATAGTTTCTTTGGATGAAATAGAACATAATGTAGCTCTGTACTAACTTTTCACAGTTTTGTTCGTTAAAATGGGTGCTGCAATGACGAGAAATATGACTGTGGAAGTAAAAATAGCGTAATGACGCGGGTTCAACAAATCAGCGCCCCGTCCTTGTCGCAGAAAACAAGATCGTCGTAAAATCGGCGCCCCGCAGTCAAAGGGTTTTCTCAGAAGACATGTTTTCAGAATTGCTCTGTTCATTTGAAACGAATAATATTAGAAGGTGACAGCCAAATATAATCATAACTCAATATAAATGCAGAGAATTTGATTGAATTGGTATTGACTTGAAATAACTTTATAACATCATGGAAAAATATCAATCTATTTTAGTTCTACAAAATTTATTAGATATATGCTTGATAGCTATTTCGGCTTACGCCATCGTCAGAACTAGTAATTTTTCACCGTGTCGTGTGACTGAGATTGTTAATATATAATAGATATGCACTCTTCCAAGGGCAAAGCACCAATATTTTTCACTTTTAAAATGTTAACTGTCACTTCTTGATACAACTCATTATCTTCAGTTGTTAATGCTCGCGATGAGCGAAACCGGTCCTTATCATGAAATATATTATGGAGATAAGAATAATACTAAAAAAAATGTGTTTTTATTATTTAAAATACCAGCAAGCACGCATACGCTACCACGAGAAAATTAATAACTGTATTGTATATATTTTTTTAAAAATCAATTAATTTTAATCAGAACCATCTATATTATGTTATTTAATTTAATTTTTTTTAGCATTCTCATGCTTTCATTTGAGTGGAACAGCTGCCACAGGATGGTGCCAATAAATATTTTTTTTTAATTTTAATATTTTTTGTGTTAGCCTTTGAAGTTTTTATGTCTAAAATTGATATATAATATTACATTGTAAATATTGTGCAATACGTCCATTGAAAAAAATTGTGAACAATATAATTTCTTTCTATACAAATTATTATTTTTTAACTTTAACTTTTCCTTAAAAAAAAGTGTATACTATGATTTTCTATATTAAAATTGGTGAAGTTAAATAATATAGTTATTAAAAAAAATGTTGCATACAAAGGTTTAAAACAGGTCAGCAGGTATAGATTTAAACTATATTGAAATTCACTGTAATAAATTCATACTTAGTATATTTTCATTAATTTACTATACGTCTTGTTGTATATTCAATCCGAACACTGTAATACTAAAACACTTATGATTAGGAGCAAGGCGCTTAGGAATGCACTTAGCTATTCAACAGTAGCTAATGTTTCACACTGCCACTCTAGGGCTATATGAAAAAGGGTTTTTGAAAAAATGTCTATTTTGAGTACCACATCTTTTTTCCTACACTCTTTTTGCCTCAAGAACCGAATGGAATTTAAACAGCGTCTGATAGGCGGGACGCTTAATATTTTATGACAGGGCAGAATATTTTTAGTCGTCATTCAAAGTCAAGACTCTAAAATAAAGCTGGTGTCTTTTAATTTAATGATGCAATTCATTAAGTTTATTAATACATATCTGTCGTTTATGTCGGTCTGGTCAGTCAATCATCTGATCAAGACAGCACCTTTAATTTTTAAAATAGTAAATAACTGCCTCTAAAGAAAATTAACCAAGCATAAAACGATGAACTGATGAAAACGTAAGATACAAATTAACAGCTGTTAGGGACTTTCCAAATACATCTTTGCGCTAAAGGAAATAGTCTAAAATAATGAGATAATATATCAAAAAAATAAAGGGGGAGGACTTGATTAAATGGTGGCATTAACAGTCTGCGTTTCATTCACTAAAGCTATTAAGCTCTACACAATTTTAGATATCGAATTTGAATTGTTAAACTTTGTACGACTTCACATGTTTTCTGACTAACGACCCGGGTTTCGACTTTCAGTATCTTCAGGTATTCTATCACACGGATGCAGCAGAACTGGTAGAATATTTGAAGATATTAAGCTCTACACAATTTTAGATATCAAATTGGATTTGTTGAAACTTCGTACGATCTCGTATATTTTGTCACTAACGACCCGGGTTACGCCTTTCGGCATATTATAATTGATAGAATGTCTGAAGATGTCGAAAGACGAAACCCAGGCCGCCAGTGACAGAACATGTAGAGTCGTACAAAGTTTCAATAATTCAAACTTTTTAATAAATTCTTCTTATTTTTTTATAATTTATAGTTTTATTGAAAACGGCTAAGCTTAATGTCTTATATAAATAGAAAAATACAAAACAGTCTTGAGCATCACAGCATAACATCGGTTGATAATACTCGCGGTGATCGAAACCGATTCTAATTATAGAATATATTTTGGAAATAAGTACTAAAATGTGTTCTTATTATTTTAAATATTATGCATTTACAGAGTGACAGCTAACACCTATAAAATGATTGAAATTTCATTTAAATGCACAACTCTAACAAGGTGATTACTGTAGTGTATTAGTGAGAATTTTTTATTTCTCTAAAAATATCATAGAATCAATGAATAATGTTGGTATTCAGTTTATTGAGTATCCCTCGTTTTATTGTCACTTTTTGTATGATACTTAAATGCATTCTCAAGTTCTTTTTACTGTTGACAATTTGATTTTACACGTGCTGTGGAACTATTTTTCCGTCGGCAGCCATGTTTTATTATCGCGAGTGAACACTTTGCTCTATTATTCATACTTATAAAAATTCTACTAAGATTACAAATGTGTTCGACATTGCAATATTGTTTATATATGCTTCCAAACGGATGTTTTTTTACGAGATTCTCTATCTATAACTCAGATTCTCAATCTCTCTATTACAATAAGCAGTGAGAAGAGATTGAATGGGGTAGAAAGGCTAGGGGATAATCATCCATTATCACAATAAATTTTATAATCAGGACTGGTTTCGTTCATCGCGAGCATTATCAACTTAAAGGATATTACGAGAAAGTCTGTTTTCCAAATTTTGAGTTTAAATTAGCAGGGAAACAAAACCATGGGTTTAAGAACAAAGAAAATAATTCACATAAAATCGTACAAAATAATATATATCTCTTATTAACAATTTGAAAATGGTATTAAGATAAATCAACAATCCATTAAAAGCTCAGAAAAATCGTGAAAATTTCATTGGCAGGAATTATAAGTGGGAAATTTTTATAAACAAAATAATCTGCAATTAAATACTTTATGCAACATAATGTATAGATAAATAAAATTTTAATCTTACTCAAAAAAGATGAGAAGAAAGGGTCAACTAGCGATGAACGAAGCCAGTCCTGATTTTAAAATATATTGTGGAAAAAATTACTAAAATATGTATACTTATTATTTGAAATATCATGCCTTTTCATCGAGAAGTGACAGTTAACATCTTAAATGTTGAGTCGTAAGTGTGGGCTTAATTCAAATGTCTGTTACGAGATGCCAATGTTAGTTTTTTTTGTTGTTATACCTACGTGATAAAAGGAGAAGATATATCGTGAAGAAATTAAGATATGAAACAATAGTGTTGGTCAACCATAAGAAGTGATTTATTGTAAAACACGCGTCGAAAAGCAATAATTAGTAAGAGTTTTAAAAGCATTTCTGAGAATAGTTTTGGCGCCAGGTATATCTGTAATCTATGGCTTTAAAGTATGCGGGTCACTAATCCATAGACAAAAGCACGTATTATCTGGTTTGTAGATCTAAAATGCCATATTGTCGAGCGTTCAACTCGTAAACTCGCTTCAAAATGGAAGTCAATTTTTTTCATGTTCTTTTGTTTCTTCAACGTAATAACCAAATTTTAATGACGTGAGTGACGCGTTGATTTGATCGCAACGAATTTATTTTTAACCTTCTGACTGCTTCAGTCTGAATTAATAATACGGCTGATTTGAATGTGTTGATTACACTTTAAGAATAGCTAAATTTATGTAATGAAATATTTCCTGGTTTGTTCTGAAATCTCCATAAGGCTTGTGTAATACCATCACTATTAATTCAGCATATAAAATATCTAGTATTTGAATATTTTTTGAATATTTTTTAAATGGTTCAGAAGAGGATGCGTTAAATACTTCATATTGTTACAAAATAGGGAAAAATCGCATAATATATAGCAGTTATGAATTAACACTTTGGCATAAATTACAGTTTTGTAGATACATGTATAACATTTAAAGAAACCCTCTGACTACTAACATATCAACTGTTGACACGACTGACGGTAGTGTGTTGACAAATGAAACTTAACCTTTTGCGTTCGAATGCCGTCATAGAGTCGAAGCGGCATTGATGCTTCTCGTATATCCTTACAACTGTACAATTATTGAGAGATATCTCCTCGGACATTCTTGGCAACAAAATGAAACACGAATAACTTCGCTGCGGTACGAAACCTTGTAATTTGATTATCAAGTCTTAGATAATGGTAAAAGTAACAATGCTGAATATCCTAGTGAAAATGAGAAAAATCTGCCACCGAGTAATGATATCTCTTAGATAAAATCTTTTTAATTTAAGGTTTGAAGTGAACGTTTTTTTTTAAATTGCATTTTGGTACCGCATTATGCTTGTTGGTGGCCATTGATGCTTCGTATATAATTTTGTTGTACTAAAAAAAAACTAAGTAAAACTGTTTTGTTTATTTTACTTTAGCATAAAATATTCTTAAAATATTTTTTTTCTTGAAATAATAATCAATGTCCTCTGCAGAGTTTGTACGTAAAGGGTATGTCAGTAAGAACGCTCAAAATTATATCAAGGCTATAGATACCATAATGTTATAGTGATATCTGTCTAATTTGTTGTCAATTGTTTAACGGCAAATTACTATGTAAGCTTATAACGTTAAACAGCGAAAACTATCAAAATTTATTATCAAAGTTTATCTCGCAGGGTGTTGACCTGACCTGAATTCGATATGATTATGCAATTTAACGCTTTTAGACATCTTAAATTCACCAAAAAGTGTGAGTGAATAAACCGTAAACAATTGACGCCCTCGAAGTCAACATAACAAACGCCATCCAAAAAATTCAGCCAGATTTATGCTACAAAAATTTTGTTATTGAAAATTTTGTCCTTACGAATACGTTTTACCAAGAAAAGCCGCGGTGGACATTTAAACGACGTTATATTCCACACTTGATGTCATAAAATATACTAAAAAAATGAGTAGATGTCTAATACACAATTTGTTCTATATACATCTTTACAAATTTTGAAAAAAAAATTTTTACTGAAAAACCCTTTATTAATAGTAAGTGTATGCATTATATACAAAAACAGTATCCCTCGAATAGTAAGTGTTGTTTAATTTATTATGTTCGGAATAGGCAAAGAGCAGGTTAACTTTTCATCTTTTCTCACATTTCGTAAGATGTGTGTTTCCCTATAATACGGCTGAAGTCACAACATCAATTAAGTGACACCACACAAAGCACATTTCCTTGTTACAGGCCCAGATCTAGGTAGGGGGGCAAACGTAGCATTTGTATGGGCGATACATTTAAGGGGCGGCAATTATTTTTTTCAACAAATTATAAGACAAACATTTCGTGTACTGTCAACACTCGTCGGGTACTCAAATCGTTTACTTATTTATTGAAATTCATTTTAAATCATATAATAACCGACCGTCTTTTCCGACGCATATTTCAATGCCTCGATGCCAAAGGTTTTCAAAGTAGCCTTCTAGTAGTAGTAGAAAACATTCCAACAGCGACCCATCTTGGTTTTTTGTTTTGATACGATGAGATTCTAAATCAGCGCCGTTATGTCTTAGTGAAGGAGTCAGTGTGGCCCTTATGCTAAAAAGTTTGGAGACCTCTGTTCATATTACAAATTGACAAAAACTTATTTAATGTATTTTTTATTAAATTACTTTAGTAGGTCAATTATATATTCTAAAAAAGATCCACGCGTTTAGCGTTTATCTTAATGACATATTTTCTTAAAAGACATTCCACAAACGACGGCATACAATTTAAGTTATCACTTCAATAATGGATGAAAAATTAAGAATTGTCACACTCAGATGAAAAGGGTTAAAAAAAAGTACAAAAAGGAATTACGCTCTCAAATATGGATATTTAACTGATTAGGAAAACGATTTAAGCTAAAATAAAACAAACAATTTATTGATTGATATAAATTCAAAACCAATATTGATGTAATGAAAAAAAAATGTTTATTTGAAAAAAAAATGTTATATAATAGATTACATTTTAATGACTTAGTGAGAGTGGCAGAGTGTTCTATCTATGGTTTTATGGTGGCATTCGAGTGCAAAGGATTAATATATTATAATAATATATTTAGGGCAGTAAACAACGAAAGTTATGATGCTGAATCTGGACCTGGCTTGTTGGTCGCCATCGTTTGGTAATGCTGTCACTTACGATTTGAGGCGAAATGAACGTTTCCCCATCGACCTTGTGGGTGTCTGATGATCGCCCGCCATTTTGGAGTCCAGCCAAATTTTCAATCAATGGCAACATTAAAAAAAGCATTAGGCTAAATTTATGTAACTTTCTTATAATTATTATTGACAAACTTAGATATTTAGAATTCGGAGAATCGGCTATTAATATCACAATAAATCGTCAGTTTTATCGGAGAAAAGACTTTTTTAATAGATGGCAAGATCGTTAAAGATAAATTAAGAAAATGAATTTTCGAAATTCGAATATAAAATTTTTTGGCCGTCAACATTTTAACAAATGAGCAATAATTATAAATCGTTTTTTTTTTCAATAACAAACACAATTTTTAGTGCGGTTTTTGCTCATTGCGAGTATTATCAACTGATACAATACAAATTAAAATAAGGCTATTTTTATAATAGTTTGATATTATGATATCGGTTGAAGATGCTTCATGGAATTTCGATACCCGAACTGACTTCAGCTTTGTTGCATCCGTGTGATAGAATGCCTGAAGATGCCGAAAGGCGAAACCCGCGTCGTAAGTGGAAAAAAAAATGTGGAGTTTCCTCAATTCAAATTTTGACGAAATTTCGAGTTAAAAAAAAGATTGGAGTGCTATTTATTGATTGAAATAGACTTTGAATTCGACTTTATTTTGATTACAAATTATTACTAAGAGGTTCTTAACATTTTATTTATTAACTTATTTGACTTCATTTAGATTTAAATTATACATTAAACTATTTCTTCAGTTCTGAAACCTTTGGTTTTATATACCTGGTTATTTTAACTAAAATTTGCCTGTTTTAAAATGCATATTCAGTCAACAATGCTCGCGATGAGCAAAACCGGCCCCAATCTTAAAATTATAAAGATTACTTAAAATATATATACTAACAATTGTGTTTTTAATTATTTAAATATAATGCCTTTCTACCAAAAAGTGACAGTTAACACTTTAAAAGTAATAATAAATCAATTGACTTACTAACTGTCACTTCTTGATGGAAAGACATGTTCTTTCAAACAATAAAAACATATTTTTAGCACTATTTCCGGAATATATTTTATGAAACAAACCAGTTCTGATCATAAAATATATTGTGTAAATACTATCTAAAAAATGTGTTTCCTCTCTTACACGCCGCAGTCAATGAATTCGAAAACCGCTGGTGTTTCATGCCTGCATTAGCTTATAATGAACATTCATAAGTCTCATTTTTTGCATTACTTATGCTAACTTTATTCTTCTAATGTTTTATTTGTTTCATTTTCCAGTGTATCCTCCTTACTTCAAATTATTTAATTAAATTTAGAAAATATTAACTATTCATAAATTAATCCGTGATATCTTAATGCGGATAATCCGAAGCCTATAATTAAATACTTCTCTGATATGATACTAACTCTAATTAGTCCAAATGAATCATAAATCTAATTAGCGGCTGAAAACCTGTTACGTGCCAGAAACAATCATTGATAAAATAAAAAATATTTCACAAACAACACTGGCTTGGATAATAAAATGGTACTGATTTTAATATTATTGTATTATGTGACCTTTGAGAGGTTGTGGTTACTTTAAATTTGACATTGAATCATTTCTTAACTCATTGTTCACAAAGCGAGAACTCGAACTGCGATTGTGCTGATTAAAAACTCGTGAAAAAAATTAGTGACGTTTCTCATTTATAACAAATTATTTTTGAATTCCTGTTTGTATGATAACACGCCCTAAAGCGAGACAAGTCATGCCTAATATAATGTAAATTAAATGTATGTTCAAATTTTGGGCCCGTTGTGCTATGGTCAATGTTAGAATCCGATAATCAACTGCCTTTTTTAACCGATTCCTTTCTGAACCGAATCATGGAATATTAAAAAAAATATATATTTCAGACCTCATTCAAGTTCTGACGCATTTAACTGTCTTGTATTTTGAATTGTCAAATGCCAACACATTACAGTCAGTCGCTTAAACAGATGAGACGTTAGTAGTAAGTGTGTTAACCCGTCTAAAGCTAACGACTCACCGGTATGTCGCTTTTTTATTTAATTTAATTTTATTATTTATTTTATTTATTTCTAGCTGTTAATGGGTTAAGATCGGTTCATCGAATATGTAAGAAGGCGTGGGTGTTCGTGATGTTTAAAAATGTCCTTCCTTATTAATGCATATACCTAAATAAATAAAATATTTATGACATCGACTGAAGGTGCTTAATGGAATTTATAAGTATCAAAAATGAATTGTTGAAATTTTGTACAGTTCTACATATTTTGTCACAAAACACATGGGTTTTTTTGTCAGTTCTATTTCATCCGTGTTATTGAATGAATAATGATGCAGAAAGGTGAAATCCAGGTCAATAGTGACATCTGGAACCATACAATTTTTTGACAATTAGAATTTAAGAATAATTTTTATAATTTTTATCAACACAATAATAATGCCCAGTTTCGCTTATCTCTGGCACTATCAACTGATGCACAAGAATATGTATTTATATGTATTTATTATGTATATGTGCATTGAAAGTTTACAATAGCGACGTATATAAAATAAATACTTAAGTTGATAGGTTAATAAATAAATCCAAATTCATTTTTCATGTCGTGTGACCTGAAGAAAGTAGAATTTAAATACCAGAAGTATGATAAAATTAACGTATATTTTGTCATGTGCCTTTATTTTTCTTGCTTTCTTTGACATAAAAAATCCCCTTTTCCAATAACCATAACATTGAATAAAATAAACACCAACTGTATTCGGTACAAAAATTGTACAACTGTAGACAGATGTTACCGCATCGCGGTTTGAGGGATTTTTTCGTAACGGCCTTGTGTAGGTTAATTAATCTACACTCTTCTGCCACTTTTTTGCACCTTAGGTTTTCGAGCAACGTTGAATCACTTCAATAAGCGTGACCCTTCAACGCGTGCAGGACGTTGGCTACAGCTGAACTGAATAATATCTGCCAAGGAATGGAGGCAAGCGTGTAAACATCTTCACACAGAAAAAACTCGCAATTTTGCCAAGACCGGATATTAAACATTAAACAGCCAAGAATCGGACAGCTATTTTTGCTCGCTTATTCGAATACAGACTCTCAAATACTCTAGCTAGAAAAATAAAAAATTAACATATTTTATTCACATTGAATATTTATTGCGTTGATAAATATTTATGGCAATTTCATAATGGAACTTCTTTGATTTATTCAATTGGCATTTACTTGGTAGAATTATATTGTATCGCGGTAAAATAATAGCAATGTATTTTAGTTCTATAAAATTATTTTTTCAAGATATAGTTGATAGCTATTTCGGCTCACGCCATCGTCAGAACTATGGTTAAACGAACATTTGCTTATTTATCCATATATATAGCTGTGTAGAAAAACTTTACTGATTTGTTGAATTGGCATTTACTTGGTAGAACAATATTGTAACGCGGTGAAAAAATAGCAATATATGTTAGTTGTACAAAATTTATAAGATATATACTTATATGCAAGATATTTCGGATAACGCCCTCTATATATAATAGTTCTGATGAAGGCGTACTTTGTTATTTTTTCTCCGTGTGATAGTTGATAGCTATTTCGGCTAAGCCCTCATCAGAACCATATTTAAACGATCATTTACTTATATATATATATTTATATAGCGGTGGAGAAAAGGTACACAGCACATCATCACTTCTGTTCTTACAAACTAGTTTTATATTGTGATAGTAAAGTGTTAAATGTGGCATATTGATTTTATGCATTATACATGTTTAAATGTTATTTGCAATATTTTGTTCTATTTCCACTATTTTATATTTATATTATCCATATATATTCAACTGATCAGTTGAAAAGAACTGGTTTCGCTTATCGCGAGAATTATCAACTGATCGATGAAAAATGATCGCGATAAGCGAAAACGGGTCTGACCGTGCTTAACTTGTATAAATATTCTGTTTTATTATTTGAACATAATTTTACACTTTCAAAGAACAAACAGTTCATGCCCACAAAGTCTATAAAAATGATCAAAGACGGTAAGATTCTCATTTTGGTCCCATAAAAGTCGAAAGAAATTTGTCGCCATGTTGGTCTCTTCGAACTTTAAAACTATTACAATTTACTCTACAGATTTGAATGGATAAAACTTTGTATGATTGCGCATGTTTTGTCACTCACGACCCGCACTTCACCTTTCGGCATCTTCAGGCATTCTATCAAACGGATGCAACAAAACTGACTGCTTTTGTCAGTGTCAGAACAGAACTGACAACTTTTGTCAGTTCTGATGCATACGTGTGATAAAATGTCTGAATATATCGAAAGGCGAAACCCGGGTCGTTAGTGACAAAACAAGTGGAGTCGTACAAAGTTGTAACAATGCAAATTTGAAATTAAAATTCCACCAAGCAACTTCAGTCGATATCATAAATTGTTGCAATAAATTTGGCTGTAATCGAAATGCAGTGATCGTAGCTTATTCAATATTTTCTTAAATGTTGCATACGAAAATAGTTCCGCGGTACATAAACAAACAGGGAGGCGAGTTGAAGATGTGAAGAAGTTATTAAGTTAACTGTTTATAACGTGTGTTTATTATTTTTATTTTTACCTTTCGCCGAGAAGTTCGCGCGCCGTCCTCATATATCGCTCTCATTGCGTCATCACGATAGTGGCTCCCAAACTTAGATACCACAAACACTATTAGTAAATAATTTTTGATTTTTTTAGCATATTGTTTTGCAACAATGTATAAATATTTCTACCCAAACCGTGTCCTGTTTCTTATGTGAGGCTTACATAATTTATTCAAATAGAGCATTTCAACAACGGTTTTTTTTACGGAAACAGGCTTTTATTCAATCGATCAATTTCTTAAGAGTAAGAAAATTAAATAAAAATCTGTTGGAAAGCACGCTTAAAAAATAGCAATGTATTTTAGTTCCACAACTTTTTTTATAAGAAATAGTTGATAGCTATTTCGGCTCACGCCGTCGTCGGAACCATGTTTAAACGTGCATTTGCTTAAATATATGTAGAAAAGGTACACAATACATCTTCTCTTCTGATCTAACGACCTAGATTATTTCCTGCTAGCAAAAAATGTCAAGCTGTCAAGAACCGTATCATATTGTTGTTTATGATTTCAGTAAAAGATTTGAATCCAATTGATATATCAATGATTTTTAATAGTACATGTATTTATACAATATTATATAATCAAGATCAGGACCGGTTTCGCTCTTCTAGAACTAGAACAAGACTATTTGTACAAAGAATGAGTTCGAAAAGGTGTATACAAAAAATGATTCAAGAACTTAGATAAATAATTTACCAGTTATCATATATACATTATGATTCTTGACCGCTTTGTTTCGTATACATGATAAATATTAACTTGAGTTTTTGAATAAATAGTTCCGTTTTAATTTGTATTGTGTCAGTTGATAATGTCTACGATAAGTGAAACCAGTCGATCTAAACACTGTGTTTTATTGTTTACGTTACATTACAAAACGATTTTTTACCAAGAAGTAGCAGTAAGTTCCTTGACAGTTATTATTGTGATAACACTAAAAAGTGTCTATTGAGATTAATCAATGTATTTTAACCAGGGCTGTGGAGTCGGAGTCGTGAAAATCTATCGAATTATTCGATTAGACGATTTTGAAGTATATCTCAATGAACAATTTGTCAAATTGGTTAGTTGATCTTTAATTTAATGCACGTAAATAAGGAAGGTAGGAAAAAACTTACAAAAGTAAACTTTTTTAGTCAGAGTCGTGTTGTTGGTCGATGCCAGAATCAGAGTCGTGTTTTTAACGACTCTATAGCCCTGATTTTGACTCATAATAATGCTGTGAAGTTATTTCATTGAAGCGTTACTAAAAATGTATTTTTTCTTCAAATACACTTTCGCAAAAAATTAAGTCCTTCTGTGTGGGTTGTAATGAAAAATCAAACAGTTAATTGTACTTTAGATATAAACATATACAAAGAATAGCAAAAAAGATTGAGAGCCGTTTGTTATGTAATTTGAAAGTATCGGAGGCGTCGCGTAGCGGTTGGCTTGCGAAAATCCGACGCTAGTTTTCAGAAAGCGATATCACACTGTGAGGTTACATCTGTCGTTTTCGATAATTGGAATAGTTCTTGGAAATTTTTCTTAATTTAAATATTTTTAGTCTGTTTTGTAATAGAATGCAGTTTTCGAAATAATCACGATTGATTTATCTTACAGGCGACAGAAAAATATAATTTAAGTATATTTTACGAAGTGAAATGTGTTGAAAAGTAAATTTGGAAGAATGAAATATGTTTTGTATAAATATTGAATGATCGATAATACATTAGACTTTTTGTATATATGTATGCAATGTATTGTTAAAATTAGTGTTTTATTTCTGTAAACATAAAATTATATCTTTCCATCATGCATTAATTTCGAATAATTGACTATTTTTTAACTCTTGGGTCGTGCAGCCCTTCCTTTACTTTTTAAGCTGCTGGTGATGTGGGGGTTGGGGGGTACTGTAGTGGAGATTGTACTTGAAAACTTAAATTAAATAAGATTTTTTATCAGGATATGTGTAGGGTGTAGTTAATAAATATCCGTTGTTAGATATTTACAATAAAAAACTCTTTTTAAAGTTTATTTTTAAAGAATGTGGCAGCTGTAGGTTTTGAATATGGAACACACTTAACCTCTGGCTATTAATGTCTCAAATGTTCACATCACTGATTGCAGTGTGTTGACAGATGACAATTTAAATTAAAAGAAGGTTAAAAGGGTGAAATGATTCGTATAAGAGCTAATTTTTATACAGAAAAATAGCCGGATTAGTCTTACTTAACACTGAATTTTTTTTTTTTAAATATTCGCTCATGGAATATTTTTTGTGTGGCTGAGTGGATAATGGGTTAAGACAGTAGATTTTTTGTATACTTATCATATTTAAGTTTTTTTTTGCAATGCTAAACTCGCACAGGGTCTAACTGATTTTCAAGAAAAACTCAAGTGACAATATTTTTATGAAAACGTTAATAAAACATACACAAACGAGTGTCGACAAAAGAACCTTGGCTAAAGATATTATAGTTATTCCTAAAAAACACAACCGGATATTGACCGACGACACAACTCTAAAACGACTAAAAAAAGTTAAATTTTGTCAGATGTTTTTCTTAACTTTCCTATTTATTTGCATTAAATTAAAAATCAACCAACCAATCCGACAAATTGTTCATTAAATATTCTTCAAAATCTTCTTATCGAAAAGGAGTTGCTCGTTTTTCACGACTCCGACTGTGGCCAAAACAACTCGACTCCGATCCAAAGCTCTGCTTAAAACTAACGATAAAAAAAATCGAAGGCCACGCTATTCAAAACATGAATTAAAAAATCCATGTCAAAACTAGTTGGATAGATATTTGACGTTCGAAATACTCCCAACAGGTGTGCCGGCCGTTTCGCTTATGTAATAACCCCTGGTTGAAATCGCCGCAATCTTCCGTCGCGTGCCAAGTGAAAATACCTTCGGCCCCGCATATTTGCACACAAAGCTTTTGAACTAGTTCCCCAGAGCTTATCTTGGGCATCGCGCGCGGAGCTTTCAAAGTTTCCTTTGGAATTCTTCGGTTGAAAGAATTCTGAAGATCATTGGGCTATCCAAACACTTTCTGATTGTGACCCTAATGGATTGTTTGTACAAGAATACAGTTACTAAAATATCCAATACGTCGCGAGTGACGGATAATTCCCAAACCCATATCTTTTTTTGAGGACGCGACATATTAATAAATATAATTCCTTGTGTAACATCGTAAATCATTTGCATTAACCCTCTGACTGCTAACGTTTAAAATGTTGAAACGACTGAATTTTGTGTGTTGATACTTGATACCCAAAAATATATGAATTAACAGTGGATAATACCTTCTTGTACTCACTAAATTTTGAGTTGGTGCATTGCTTGATTTGTCCTGACAAACTCGATAAGATTGTTTGAAACCAATATTACTTAATAAATTTTTGAAGTCTAGGTGTTGGAATATCCTTTAAAAGCTTTAAAGCTACCAAAAACGTTTATTATAAATTATTTCTCGTGTATTTTTAACTATTGTTTGGCGTTATTTAGTTATTATGTTCAACAATTGAAATAGATTTTACATACAAAATATAGCGTTAAACATATTTCTTTTAACATTACAGTATTTAACCACCTGACTGACAACTGTTGAGACGATTGATTGTAGTGTGTTGATAGTTGATGCTTAAAATTGTAACTGTGTTGAAACTTACGTGTACAAGTTAATTTTTGTGTTAAATATATCCAGATTCGTTCTGATTAATGTCTTCCAGATTTTATAACACGAATATAGTTGTGCTTATTAAAAAGGCCCACTTGGTGTTGAAATGTTCTTTGCACAGCTCGGCAGCGAATAGGTTAAAGATTGTATTGTTCTAATAAGAGAACATATTTTGACACATAGAAAGAACACATGGTAAAACTCAATGTTTTATTTCGAGTTATTATAATTCTTATTTATTCGAGTATTTAAAATGATCAAATAACATTTTTAAGACGATAATTGTTCACTACTTGTAAAATGAATATTAGCTCAAACAGTGTGATTTTACCAAATTATGCTAATACAGGATGTTCAACGGGAATGTATACTATTTTATTTAGTCGCCGTTTTGGTAAACATGAATAATGGACTGTTAATATTTGGCAGGCGTGAAGTATAGACGTGGCAAATATAATATGGAAAAATACTCGATAAACTGACGCATTGTCACTCGAAAAACATTTTATATGAATCAATCATTAATAATTGTGTTGGTTTAAAAATTGGGTGCAATTTTGCGGAAAAAAATACAAACTGACTCGCACATACCAACTTTTAAAATCCTTAATTATTGTTATCTATTGTCAGTGATCAAAATTAAGAGGAGTTTCTACATTTCATAGTGTGCTAATTAGAAACATATTTTTTTCCCTAATGAAAATTTAAAAAATAGAATTAATATTTACGTTTGAAATACTGAGTAAAGTGATCATAGTGAAGTGTAGTGTATGGTTTTTGAAAAGTTTCGTTTTAGGAATTTTACTTAGTGAAACAACGTTCATTACTAGCCGATAAAACTTTAAAAAAATATGTTCTTTTTCTTTATTTCAATCGCAAGCTTTTATTTATGATTTTTATGATTAAAAAACAACGTTCGTTAAGAACATTGGGTAAATATAATACATAGATAACGTTAGATAAATTCGCATGTTTGTGTCATGTTTTCATACAAACAAATATATTTTTTTCAGTTTATTTTAAAATTTACTTTAAGACACGATGAAATGAAGATTTTAAAATTAGATGAGTATAATTAAATGTGGATCTATACAATCAAAAAGATATTAATGACAAATTAACCCACTAACTGCTGACGTCCACGCAAGACGGCAGATTTCAGTCTATTGACAGTTGATATAATAGATATGACTTAGAATATGATTAGAAAGAATATGATATGAATTATTTTTTTTTATTCGAAAAGTATTTAATTAATTTTTGAAATATTCTGTGCTAGAATATTTTATGTACTTTATGTGCCTCATCTGGGAATGGGCTTAAACGATTTTTTAAATGTTTTATTGTACTATTCTAGACAGAATAAATCTTTTTAACAATGTCAAATGAGACTCTCTAATCATAATATAATAAAAAAATCTTCGACGTTTCTAATATAAAATTAAAAATAACACTTAACACGGTGAAAAAACAGCAATGTGTTTAATTCTACAAAATTTATTAGGTATATAGTGCTAATGAGGTCATAAGCCGAAATAGCAACCAAACAAAAAAATACCTTATAAATTTTGTAGATCTAAAATACGATGCTATTATTGCTTAACATAATAACTTTACTGTGATCGTTCCACGTATTGTGTTAATAATTGTGACACGTGTTTCGTCTCTTACACTGATTAAAGTCTGAAGATGCCTGTGAGTGTTATTTTGAAGTTGATATTAAAATGAACTTCCAAAAAGTTGCCAGTTGTAATAGTTTTTGATAAAATACTTTTAAAAGCAGCGATTTATTTTAATTCTACAAAATTTATTTAATATAGCTATTTCGGCTTATTCTTCATCAGAACTATTCAACATCAATAGAACATCACTTCTACTGAAGCGTAAGCCGAAATAGCTATCAACTATAATATATATCTTTTTTATATAAATTTTGTAGAACCAAAATAAATTGCTATTTTTTACCGTGTTATATTGGAGATCTACCAAGTAAATACCAATTCAATAGACACATAAAATAATTTTAAAAATACTGAACAGTAGCGACTATCCCACCGGATATAGATGTCCATTCGTTTCTCAGGGTCAAAGTAAAAAAAAAAAGATTATTCGCATGTTAATCACCTTTTATTTTTGAACTTCGCAGCTTATTCTGATGGTGAAAAATACAAAAATTTCACCTTGTAATTCATACAAATATCCGGTGTTGTGACACGCGAAATTTGTTTGGCGGACGCTGTTTGTTGAGATAGTCTAAAACGAGCCACGCGCAGTGCAATTATTTCATGTGCCGAATGACTTCGGGGTGATTTATCTCGATACAAAATGGTGGCGACTGCAGTTCGAATTTATGACAGCCAAAATGGCGGCAAAGATGACGGCCAGAGACAACACTTTTTTGACAGCGTAAGAAAATTATTTTGTATCGATCGTAACCGTGGTATTTATTATCTTATATAATAGGTATTTAGTCACGCAGGTATTACCACGTATTAAATGTATATAACTCAGACCAATCGAATCGTGATGCAAAAAGAAAGATTTCATGTGTCACGTGCCTCGTTTTAACGTTTGATTTTTATCAGATTTTTAACTATTAAAGGATTATGTTTGGAAGAAACTTCAAGAGGATTGAGGGATTTGACAGACCACAAAACAAATAGCTTTATTCTCGTACAACAGTACGAAAATTATTGCTAAGGGTTTTATTTAATACACATATCTCTACGCATTCATCGTAAAATAGAATACACTAAAATCCTTACATTTTTCAATAAATATCATTATCAAATTTTTTTGTCACTAACAACCTTGTTTTTCCTTTTGCCATCTTTAGGCATTACGGTTAAAACAGAACAGACAGTTTTGTTGCATCCGTATGATAAATGCCTGAAGATGCCGAAAGGTGAAACCCGGGTCGCTAGTGGAGAAAAAACATGTGGAATCGTGCAAAGTTTCAACAATTTAAATTTGATGTTGAAATTCCATTAAGCACCTTCAGTCGATATCATAAATAATAAAAATCACATTTTTAGTTCTGCGTAAATAAGACTACATCTCGGCTAAAACATCAATTTCCTACTGAAGAAATCTTGTCCGCCAATCATTGCGAGTATAGAATTAATGCGCGAGCGCATACTTACGTTGCTTAATGTTGCCATATATTATAAAAAATATATAGATTTATTAAAATTGTTCGTATTTAGAGTAAATGTTTATCTACGACGTTGCTGGCTAACTAATATTTACTTTTCTTTCAGTAATTTGTGCTAAAATCTTTCATTTCAGATTACTGTGAGTATATTCTTCGGACCACCGATATTAAAAGATAAAGTGACAGTTCGGGGACGATGTCCTTGCCATTCGGCACTGAAAAGTTAAGATGGATGCGTAAAAACAGAATGTAATAATACACTTGGCGATGCTTTTCGCTCTGTTTGGCATATCACAGTAACATCATTTAAAAACAGTGGAAAGTGAAAACTTTAAGCACAGCATTTCACACCTTATTTTAGGATTCGGCTATGGATTAGAACTCAAAATGCCATACACACAATCCTCAATCAAAAATTAAACGTACACTCAAAGAAAATGGTTTTTTTTGTGTGACGAGAGAAGCGTTTTAATCAGGGCTGTAGAGTCGTGGAGACGCGATGTCGTGGTCAGGGTCGTGTTTTTTGTCAATGTCGGATTTCGGTCTGGTTTCGCATTTCGGTATCTTCAGGAATTCTATCACACGGATATCAGTCAGTTCCGTTGCGTCCGTATGATAGAATGCATGAAGATACCGAAGGGCGAAACCTTGCTTTTTAGTGACAAAACATGTAAAATCGTCCAAAACTTCAACAATTCAGAATTATTTTATTATTTAAATACATTATCTTTCCACCAAGAAGTGACAGTTAACACATTAAAAATTATTCGTAAATTATTTAATCCCGCCAAAAAGTCTCGATCGCGGAATATTTGAACTTCTAAATAATTATAACTGCATTCCAAATTTAAATTCGTATTTTTTTTTTTTTTTGATGAAGCCGAAAACATGTAAGCAACCGTTTTCTATGACGTGAAACGTCGCAATGTTGCCAGATTAATAATATATTGCTTTTGCCGAGTATTTTTTTATTATTATTATAACTGAATTATTTCCAATGAATTTCAAAACACGAAGTCGCGCCAAATTTTTTTACAATTAACTGCACTTGCGTACTATAAAAATCATGAAATAAATATATTGTTGCTTGGTGTATTAATTTGATCTGAACGAAGAAGATAAAATAACATTGGTACATTTAGTTCAATGTTTTGGTTACAATTATTGTTTGGCTATTATATCTTGTCTGATATGTTATTTTAGAAATAGAATTTATGACTCATTCAATAGAGTCTCTTTTGGCGAAATTCCAGGATAATTAGTCAAACTTAGGAATGCTTTAGATTAAAATAAAACTCATCCTGTTTTTGTAACAGGATGAGTTTTAATATCAATTGGATAAAACCCATTTGAAAATCATTGATTGACTAACGTTTCGGTGTTGATTATTTGATGCTAATTTCCGATTTTTTGTCATTTCAGACTGTCAGCTCGGCCCCCGTGAGAGGACGTCACTTGGGGCCAATGGAGGGGCGCGGGCCCTCGGCCTCGCGCAGAGACCAGACCTGGTCCGAAAACACACCAGACAACTGGGCTGATCATCACAACGCCGAGGAAAAGGTCAAGAAAGATAAAAAGTGGTCGATTGGAAAACTGTTCAGAAGAAAGAAGAAGGACACTGAAAGTGAGTCTTCTGATTCCAGCAATGATAATTCTCAAAAACAGAAGAAAAGGAATTCTCTCTCAAAGAAACGAGAATCGTCCGGTAGGAATAACATCGACAATGGAATAAACAATCAAACCAAAAGGTCCCAGAGTGTAACCAAATACCACAAAAAGGAATATCCTGATGAAGGCGTCTTGTCTGACCCGTCAGCAGGGTTTGTGGGATACGTCGGAAGAGGTTTACCAAGATCACCATACGACAGATCTCACTTTACAAGCAAAGATTCCATCGAAAGAAAAGCTGGATCAAGCACCGGATCGCAGGATGGTTCGCTACGGAAAGGAAGGAAAGGTCGAATAAAAGCTAGAGTGGAGGCTATAAGGAATTTGAAAAATGAGTCCAGCAGCGACGAAGAATCGCAGAAGTCCAATTCATCGTCCATCTTAAAGTTTCGGAGCGACGACTCTTTAGCTAATCATTCCAAAGACGGGTCTATCGGCAGGCGGACGAGAAGCGCTCGCACTGATAGATACATCAAAAGGCTCTCCAGAGACGATGAAGTGCAGCTGAACAGGGAAGCCGATTTGATCCAGATAGGTTTCAGCAGATCTGAAGCAGAACTGACGGCGCTGAAGCATCGTGTTCTGAGCACTCCACAAATGATTGACCACGAGAGGAATGCGGAAGAACCAGATTACTCCGAACCGCATGTTGTTTTACAGGCATATGGCACAAGAAGGAGTGAAAGTGGATCCCAATTACCTGCATATGCGAGTGTGACACGCCCCGATTCAAATAATAGAATACATCTTCGACAACCAACGTTACCTGCTTCCAATTCATCCCTCTACAGTTATCCAGCTGGAGTAATTAACTTTAATGCTCAAGTCAACAATGAGAATATAGCTTACAGCGTTCCTTACACTAAGAAAAACCCACCCCCGGATTCATTACTTAATAAACCTGCATTTCGGAGAAGCATTTCCGTCGAGAATGGTAATGGAGTGTATGGAAACCAAGAAGATGAAAACGTTATTGTGGTGAAATTCCCTCTAGGTAGTGCGGTAAAGAAGGAAAACCCTCCACCGCCTCCACCAAGAGATCCACAGAGAAAATTGTCAACACCGATTTCATCGCTCTATGAAAACAGTAGACCGTTATCTTATGCGTTTGAGCCCAGTCTTCAGACAAGTGTGCCGTTGCGAAAAAGCGTAGATAAGGTCAATGCGCCCACCGTGGAATACAGAAATCCTAAAAATATTTACCAAAATATTGCCCCAAATAGAAGTGGACAATCAAAGAGACCAATATCCACTTCGGAAGATCACATAGCCATGCAGCAGAATAACTACAACCAATCAACAATGAGTAATTACTCAAGTGAGCAACCGAGAAGACCATCATCGGTGACCGGAGAAGTTTTAAGGCCAGATATTTACAGCAGATATTTAGCCAGGCCTCAAATTAACCGGGTCAATATGCCCAACAGTGTTCCAAGAAGACACACACAAGAAAATACAAATCCAGAGTTTCTTTACTATGCTGATAAAACTCCTCGGTCTCGTAAACCTATCCATATTGCGAAGACAACCACCAATCCAGAGGTTGCTGCTCCAATCGAATCTAAAGCACCCAGTCTTCCGAATAACGTCATTCAACGGCCTAGAAACGCATCAGATTTTTGGAGGAAGATGGACAGTCAGGCGTCACAGAGAAAATCTTTTGGTCACAATAGAGCTTTGAGTGATACATCAATTGGTGGAATTTTTAACGGTCACAGTAACAATTCGACATTAAATACAGGAATTAGGAATGTTCCTAAATCTATTGTCACAAATGGTGTACATGAAAATGATAGGCTTAAAGCAAGCAGTTTTAGGAACAGTGCATTGTATAACAATGTAAATCGCACTGAAGATGTGACTCGAAAAGTAAAGAAAGAAGAAGAACCTATTTGTTATTCTAACATTGATATAATCCCCATGGATGATATTCGAAAGGGAAATAATTCGGGGAAAAATTCAGACGAAGACCCTTCACGAGGACGAAGAAAGTCTACAAATCTGGAAGATGCTCTTTCAGAATTGGAAGCTATTTATAACAGCCTTGGATTAGGAGACGAAGATCTTTTGGATAGAGCTGAGCAACGAGAATTAACAACGCCTAAGACAACAGAACAGTATCCATTTTCAAGCTCCGATAGAGACAACTATTTCCGCTTCCCGAGCTATTCCGATTACAATGATGGCGCTTCTGTTTTGAAGAAACAGAATCAATTCAACCGGCGTTCATCTATTCCTGATAAGACGCATGATGACATGGCGTACAGACGGATGAACCCACATGAAAGACCAAAGTCTAAAGATGTCAATAGTCTTGTATCCCACGGAAACTATATAACTTCACCCATTCTCGGTGAACAACAAAAATCTCTGAAAACCGATGAAAGTACCGATGAACAAGAGCCCGATGTTGTATTAGATGACGTTGTATTTAGAAATCTACGGCAGGCAAATAATTATTTGAAGATCGAAGACCCGCAGCCGCTTTTCGGTATACCAATAGGACCGGTTTCCCCGGCACCCAACAGCGACTACTTGCATATCACACCGGAAGTGAAAGTTAAGTCTCGATTTATTCCACAAGAATCGCCAGATGTTGTTACTGATGATTTAGCTTACAGGAGCCTTAGGAAAGATAGAAACGCTTCACCTTTAGGCAACGCTTCTGTGGAAGTAGTCATAAATAATAGCTCTGAAAACAAAAGCATGAGCCAGCCTTCGAAGATGTTTGACAAGCACGTTACCAAAAAGAAGAAAGCAGTCAGATCAATGTCTGCTAATATTTTCACGATGATTCAACGGGAGATAGACGATGCCCTAGGATTGTGCAGTAGTAGAGCATTGGAAAAAGCGCAAAGTATTCCTGATTTACCTGATGCTGTACTGGAATTCGGGAAAAGCGGTAAACTTCCGAGTAATTTTAGAGCTTCACAACTCTTGGAACAAAAACCATGCGATATTGATACAAAATCAAGATTAGCTCCAAATTATGACAGCGAATCGAGGGCAAATGCGAGGAACAGTTTCTTATTTAGTATGGATGATAAAGTTACAAACCGACCACCGTTATCTGTTACCCCTGATAAGTCTCCGAAAGAGTCGTCTTCTGGTTATCGAAAACCTTTATCACCGAAACGGGCAACCCAATCGGAGACCGAAGACGCTTTGGATATGATGGCGCAAGAAGCGAATGAAACGAGCGCCAAATTAGTGCTGGCACTGGAAGAGCTGCAGAAAGAAAAATCGCCATTGAAGTTTAACGATGAGCATAAACAAACACCAGTCTCATCTTCTGTCGAAGAGGCAAAGCTTTTGAAGATTAATAATAATATAAAGAAATTAAATTTCTTGAATGACAGAAGTTCTGTACTACACATGGAAAATGCCACAAGAATATCTATACCAAAAGCTGCTGAAAGACATCACATTTTTGAAGATAACGATTATGTAAATATCAACGAATTTGAAGATTTTTCAAAGGCTTCTGACAGCAATAATTATAATCCTATGTACCGAGGTAAAGGCAGATCCACAGAAGATAGCTTGATAGAAATTTCAAACCAGCTGAAAATGGCTGGCAATAAAATCAAGTCCAATTCTGACTATCAGGATGACTTTGAGAATGAAGGTGCCAAGCTGAGGTTGCTGGCGAAACAATGTGATATTAATCTTAATAAAAATTTATCCCAAGCGGAAAACAGACACGTAGAAAATAAAACAATGCCAGAGGCAAAATTTGTACCGTTCGAGCAATCCTTCATCAGAAGTCACCCATCGTCTTTTGATGACAACATCCGTGTTAGCAAGACAACGATCGGATTGAGCAATTCAACAGTAACGAAGCAACGGTCGAATGATACAAAAATGGATACGCTTGATAAAATGCAGAGTTTCGACGACTTAAAAAAAGGTATAAGCGATTTATTGGAAGATATATCACACATTAGCGTTAAAAGAAATGACCAATCAAATATTAATGAGACGAATGGTAAAGAGTCGCCGATTGAATTATCGTCTCGAGATGACGAAAGTGAAAGATCTAGAGATAACCGAGGAAGTCCAGAGTATAACTCTTCAGAAGAACTAGCGATGATTTTTAACTTAACAAAAGAAGATGCGGCGAAAGCTTCCGATCAACAGAAAGATGGCGCCGGTAATAAGACCGGAGAAAAAGACAGCCATTCAGATTTAAACTCGCCACGGATGGTGAACACCGTCAATCAAAACTTAAGAAAGGTTTCAAGAGACGAAACAAACCAGACCGCAGTCGCTAAGCCTCCGACGACTGTACCGCAGGCCCCGACCACGCATGATGTCCCATGGCGAGTCCACAGGCGGCAATCCGCAGCAGATAGTGCAAGCAAAGGTAAGGGTAAACCGCTGTAAACCCTACGCATGCTGTATTGTTTTTGTGCTGTACGGAGTTTTCCGTTTAACCGTGCCTGTTTCTTGTTGAGTAAGCATTAATTTATGTTTTGGCAGGTGCGTGTGACGATGGCTTGTGCTCCTCAAAGCGCCGTTCTTGGTACCGCGACCCCGACACGTTGATGCTAGCATGTTCCTACACGTTGATTTGCACTCAACAGCTTGACGGCTTGGATTTTTTGACATTGCTGGGGATCGTGCTGGCCATGATTTCAATTATAGCGATGCTGATCATCTAACCGAAACGAAAGAGTAGCGAATCCTAAAAAACTGCTTTTAGTTCAATGTCTTCTTTTGTGTGTGTCGTATAAGAATAACATTTCATTTTTATTAATATATATTTTATATTCCTTTGTAATAATCAATATATTTAAAACAGAAATACTTAAAAGCATGGTTGTTGACTTGTATATTATTAATTGTCGCTTATTTAATTATATTTATTGTAAAAAGCAATATTTTGTATCAATCGGTGCCAAATATAGACAATAATCATAAAACTGAAATAAAGATTTGAGATGCTATAATTTTTATTCATAATATATATGACATAGTTAACCGTATTATAATTTAATATAAGTTGAAGATATATTAGAAATAAATTTTGTAAAATAAAACCCGTTGACTTTTATTTGTAAAAAGTATTTTGTAAAGTTGATTATAATGTAAAAAGAATTTACCAATGCGAGTTTTTTGGCAAGGCAGCAGGTTAGTTTGCATTTGCACACGGTTAGTAAGATTTTAGTCTCTTCCGCTTGGTCAGCACGCTTTTCATGAACAAAAATTGAATCCACCATTGTGAGTAAAATACCTCAGTTTTAAACCTTAAATTATTTCATTATAATTAATGCACATTCATACTCTATCATTCGATATCATTTTGTATTATTTGTAATGAATCACTTTGTTATTATTTGTTACCTGTCGTCCTGTGAATTTGTTTGTTGCATCCGATTATACGATAGTCTATTGTTTTAACTTTATTTACACAACAACACAAACATACATCAAACACTACTCAATTCATTCGAACTTAAACACAAAAATAAATCATTTTTAAGGTATCGACTGTCACTTCTTGAAGGAAAGGCGCTGTATTTAAATAATAAAACATAATGTTTATTATTTACATTGGCACTTGTTTCGCTCATCGCGAGCATTATCAGTCGATAAACTATTAATTCACTTAAACTTAATAAGTAAATTCTCCTGTAAGAGCAAAAAGAATAAAGCTATGAATAAATTTTACAGTCCAATATTTAAATCAATGATCTAGTACAACATCATAAATAAATCTATTTAAAATTTGATTTGAATTAAAAAATAATCATTTACATTAAAATAAATAAAACATCCCTCTTAGAATGAATTGTTCATGCAATTTAATATACAGATCTGAATCCATACCCTTGATTGTAAGCATTATTATTTGAAAAGTACAAATGCAATATAAAATAAGTAATTATATACATCGAGAATGAACCTATTGCTTGCACCGGAATTCACCAAGTTTGTCACCACTTTTACACCAGGTCATTAAATTGTAATGTATTTTTTTTAATATCAATTATAATTTGAGTGTGATTTCATAACCCTTCTCATTTGAAGGTGGTAAATTTTAACACATTCACACTGTCAAAATATATCATGTAACACAGAGAAACTGCGAATTCAAATTCTTAGCCGTTTTATGAAATCTTTTTACTTTGTAAAAAATCAATTCTTTCACCAAATCGACTTAATTAATAATTATCAGGCTTAAAAAAAATAAAAGAAAATATATTGATATTTAAAGTAAACGTCATAAAAATAAATATGCACCAAATTAAAAGTGCATAATAGAAATAAAATACAATGAGCATAATAATAGTTCCGAAATACTCATTAGTAAGAATACCAAATGGGGAAGTTTATGAAACGAATAACAAATACTTTTTAGGAACCAATTGGAACTCAATAATTAATGTCAATAATATTTTTGAAAACTAAATAATAAATTTCAACAAACTGCCTTTCCTAAGTGAATTAACTCATAAAAAGTGTTTGTTTTATTCATTTCTCGTAAATCCTGTTTATATGTGGGGTGTAGTTTTTCGCTGCTTGTTGACGTTCCACCTGTCTGTATATAAATATTATTGTTTATGATTATCTACTGTATTTAAACAGAAATAAAATATTTGGTTTATTATAGCAACCCTGGGCATATTGGTGTGAATCTCATTTTGGCAATGGATAGGGAAATGTTATGTTAAACATTCTAAAATAAAACAAGACCAATGAAATCGCAATGTGAAGATTGCTATGAAAAATCGAAATTGATTGTTATTTAGAGATGATAAAAATATATAGTAACAATTCAAATGGTTAAAAAATTCATAAATTAAAATGGCGGATTTGTAACAGCTGATTAAATGACATTTAAATATGATACTAAACTCATTCCAAACAATAAATACACATCACAAACATGATAAAGGAGGTCTAAACTTGCTGAGATTATTCTAATAAACTCGTGTTTGATTATAGGTGTTGTGTAAATGCAGACTAGGACAGTATTAAATGGCTGCAACGCCCAAGGCTCTAATTGGCGACATCTGTTGGCGATGATGCAAAATATTTTACAAATCTATAATAGTTTAAAAGTAATTTTAATATACCCTGTTATGTAGAAACTTAACCTAAAACTCTTTCTCTGTGTACCTATATTTTATTTAACTTGTATTAACAATAAATCAAATTATATTTTACTAAATAAAGAAGCTTTATATACTGAATGAGATTCTTTATGATTATTATTATTTTATTTAATAATATTCTCCACCCTCATATCCCGTTTTTAGTTTTTTGTGTGTGTTTTAGATTATGCGCTACTAGTATGAAAATCTAATGAATTGCTTAAAACTGTTACAATAATAAAATAAAATGGAGTAAAAAGAGGTAAGAATAAATAATAAGAGAGATAAGTGGTTGATAAAAGGTTGATTTAATTTTGATGAAAAAATAAATCACAGCCAAATGATAGTAATTGCCTTCATGAAGACTTATTATATACACATTTACAGCAGAACCGCAGTTTGTAGTTTTATCATAGAGATAATCAACTTTTAATAGTCTTAGCTAAGCATCTAATGTTAAATAGTCTTGCATTTGTGATTTTATGATCTACTGATATCAGCTTTAAAATCTTCTTAAATGGTCTATTCTGTAATGTTCAAAGTTTTTGCCAGGAATGTTCGATGATAAATTTTTCAATGTGTGCTCTCAGGTGTGCAGACAGTTAAACTATGTTAAAAAGATGTAATGTAAAAGCTTTGAGGAATCGAGATCCAAATGCTTTTCATAAGACGACGGAAAATCTTTAAATGTCTTGTAATTTCTCAGAGCGTTTATGACCATTTGAGCTGACTGATCCAACTGATAATCATATTGTTTTGAGCAATTTTCCCCGTATGTTATCAATATACGGACATTCCTAAAGGATGTGATAGGCATCCTAAAACATATTCAATCATCATTGACGTTCAACTAACTTGTCAAGTTGGAAGTCTTTGGTAGCAAAGTAACTGTGAACATTTATGAATTGGCTGGTCCAGAATTTAACAGTTGAAAATTTGGCTGCCTCAGTGATTAACTTGATATTCAGAAAAAAATGAGTTTCAGCCTGCCCTTAGAAGTAAAATATTTTTATCTCACCACAAATATTACCTTGATTGATTGCTTTTGATGAACATTCATCATCAGGCTGAGAATTGTTATCATTTCACTCAGACATTAATGTTACCTCAGCACAAATTGCAAACCGATCAATTACTATTGTTGAGCATTTATCATCCCACCAGAACTACGCACAACTCCACTCTGAAACTCTCAACTAGCATTTGCCTCTGACAGATTGGATGTTTTTTTGCTTCAAGACAAGACAGTATGTGTGTGATGTTCTCCCATTCAAAAGAGTTGCTATTCTAAAGTTTCTATATGTTAGGCTGGATGCTGTTATATAGTTAAAATTTTGTGATGATACACATCTCATGATATTTTCGCTGATAACTCTCATTGATAATCTGAAGACAATTCATGACATTCTTCCAATCAATTCATGAGTTGTTAGCAATGGTTTTCATAGTTATTAAAAAAAATACTTAAAAAATTTGGCATTGATAGTTGTCGATTGAAGGTTCTGTGATTTTGGTGGACTTTGAGTAGGTGTATTCATTTCACAGTACAAAACAATCAATCGATAGGATTTCAGCTTATAAACAACTGGAGAACAAGTGATCCATTGCAAATGCAATTGCATGAATGCAATGAATTTAGTACTGAAAACTAAGAGTATAGCCATCTATCATATTTTCAAATTGCAATTTCAACCTCAGGTAACAACCTAATATAAAAATTTTATATAAATATTATAGTTTCTTCAGAGTGCAGCAAACATTTAATTCATGACTAAAAATAGATTGTTGCATGTTGTTCATAAGAATAATCCGAAGCATAAGTTTTGCTATTGAAAATAGAAAGTTTTTTTCCTTCCTTTAGCTCATCATTTGAACATCTTTGTTTAAATTTGAAATTTATATTGGCATCTAAATTATTACGGAGTAAAAATAAATATTTTTTTAATCTACGAATTAAGCTCGCTGCTTAATTGAGAGCCTTTCCAAAAGATTATTTCATGATAAATATTTAAAATAATGGGAAGGAAAACCGAACACCGACCCGCCTGGGCAGCGTGGTGTTGCTATGTCCAAACAACCCCCCTGAAAAAAAAAAAAAGCAGGGGGGGGCCTTCATCCAGCAGTGGATCGACCCTGGCTGATGATGATGATGATGATTTAAAATAATGGTATTTAGGAAATTTATTCGCAGTCTGTGAATAAATTGCTGAAACATTTCTAATTTTGCACAGGTAGTAAATTTCTTCAATACCGACAAATTACAAAAAAATACCATACTATTAAACAAAAGTACCTGACTAAAAGTTTGAACATTATATAATAGATGGCATTGCATTCATATAAAAATTCAAAATTTTTCGATAACTTTTTAAGTCCCGTAAAAATAATCGGAAACTTGACAAATATTCTAAAACACTCATCAAACGTAAAATTGAGAAAATAAAAGGCCGTTTTTTTTTTGATTTGAATTTAGTTTTGAAATAGATTCATAGGTGATGTTAGTTCGCTTTAGCTAGCTGGTGGCCGTTGTGTTTCTTATCAGCAGTGAAGTGAAGTGAGTAGAGTGGCATGTCGTCACATAGGAACTGTCATATTTTTAGTGCCTGTATATCGAGCTAGCATCTCGTTCGTGTTTTATATTATAATCGGTGTATTTTGAATAATCGTAACCCTAAAAGACGTTTCCAGTTTCATGGTAATTAATCATAGCATATCTATGACAACGCCGCGATCGTTAACTGTCAAAATATATCTTATACAATCCGAAATGTGATACGTTTTTACACCGAAATTCGATTCAAACAGCTGATTTTTTTCTCAAAAACACACTACCCACGTTTCGTAATCAAAATAATAAATAAAACATAGTATAACGTCCTTAATTTCGTTGAAAATATTATCATAATGCAGCTAAAATTTGATTCGTGTGTGAATGAATCCTTTTCATAAATTAATGTTTGCGATATGGACTTATTTTTCGCGTGTTTGTTTCAGACTTCCTTTAGAATTTTGTGTGTACTCTTCAGTGATAAGTATTTGTTATAAAAGTCGTTAATTTTGTGATAATTCGAATAGTTTTAAGTGAATATTTTCGTCGTGTGTGATTGTTATTGTGGCCCAGGCCGTCGGTAGTGACTATAATTTCACCTGCGGAAGGTAAGCGATCCTTTAGTTTCTGCATGAACATGAAAAGATAGTTTGGTACAATCGTACCTGCTTACCTCCTCTCGTATAGGTAGCCATCGACTGCATTTTACAAAACCGGTAGGTTCAACTCCAGACAGCCTTCTACATTCTTGTAACAAACGTAAAATACATACCAAGTACGTTATATTCACATAAATGTGAGGAATATATATTTATTTAAATAATCTGCTACTAATACCTAATCAAGTGTTTCCGTATATAGATTAATGTTGCTTTTATGGACCAATGTCGGTATAGCGATCATTCAAATAGTTTTCGAATCCATCATACAAAATAGCTACACGTTCCGGGAATAAGCAAATAAATCACTTTTCTTTTTTGTGTCTTATATTATGTTTTTCTCTTTTTCGCGATAAGTTTATTAGCCCAGCTGAAAAGGTTCACTATATTTCGCCTTAGTAAGATAGATGAATCACCCAAAATCTGTAGTTTTCCTGCCAGTCTATTTATTTTGAGTCACATTTCTCTTTGATATGTTCAAATAATATTCCATCTTATTTATGATGTAGTTGTGTATAGTCTCGACTGGATTGTATTGCTATAGAATATAATAATAAAATTTATTTATTAGACGGTTAATACGAATAAATAAATAGTTTATCATTTATGATTTATACTGTCAAATCTTTTAATAAATGCCACGATCCTTGTTCGAAATACAACATTACAAATAATCATATAGTCTTCAGCCATATTAGCACCCAGGAAGTTAATGCTCGATATGTCTAGTCTGAACAGTGTAATTTTGTATTATCTTAGCATTTTTTAATGTTAGTAGTGTTTTATTTAAATGCAATTTTTCTTGTAGATAAGCAATCGTCAAACACTTCAAATTACCCACTTTTAAGGCGTTCCCTGTCACTTTGTGGAAAGGCATTATATTAAAATAACAAAAAATAATTTACAATATTTAAGACCGGTTTCAACTGAATATATCATTTTTTTGTCAGTTGAAAATGCTCGTGTTGGGCGAAATCGGTTCTGATATTTTAATAGTGTAGTGGGTGGTCGGTTAACGAAAAGTTCGAACTGTGAATGAGTCGTATAACGAACACTAACACATATTCGGATAACGACCCAAAACTATCTTTCTAATTCACCTATTCTATCTGTAAAACTAACAGGCGTTTTATATATTACAGATTTTTGAAATTGGCACGATTTTTTATTCCGTCTGCGATGTCATTTCCAGGAAGAAAAATATATGGTAAATCGATGATCGGTTAATCGGTCGTACAATTCGGATAGCAAAAATAGGCTTGGAACTGACTATGTTTACCCACCGATCCACCGATTAGCCACTGTATATAATTGTACAAATAGTACTTAACAATTAATTTTATTATTTAAACGCGATTACTTACCTTACGTTGAAATATGACAGGTCTTCTACTATCAGCAGCGAATAAAATCGAAATGAAAACTGTTCTAAAGAAAACACGACTAACATAAAAAAAGATTAATAGATTTACAAAATTTATGATATCGACTGAAGGTGTTTGTTGGAATTTCAATATCAAATTTGAATTGTTGTAATTTTGCACGATTCCATGTGTTTTGTCACAAACGACCCGGGTTTCGCCCTTCGGCATCTTCAGGTATTCCATTACACGGATGCAACAGAACTGTCAGTTCTGTACCTGAAGATGCCGAAGGGCGAAACCCGGGTCGTTTGTGACAAAACATATGGAATCGTACAAAATTACAACAATTTAAATTAGATTTACAAAAGTCACCCTAGCCTAAAGATATCGAGTTCCGCCGTTCAAAAAAAGTATACCCGACGTAAAAATATTTACATAAAATTTTTCGTTGCGAATATCACGCCGCCCAGTGTAAAGATATCGAGCATTTTGACTACATGAGCTATAATGCAATAAATGTGTCTGTGTGTATCATTACGATGACAGTATATATAATTCTTCAATTATGCCGAAAAAGCGAAATATAACGCACATATATTTATTTATGGCTAAATAGGTAAACGATGTGTCTGAGTTCAACCCGTTATCTACTGAGCCACATAAAGGATATTTCAAAAAATGATTCAACTGTGTTGGTTTTACTTTATGGAAATTATCAAGATATATGAGGCCATAATTCAGTACACAAAAGGAGTTTTTGACTGTTGGTAGTCTTTAAATTTTTAGTAGCAGCAATCAACTTAAGACTTCAACGGTCAGAGAGTTAAAGAAATCTTGCCAAAAAATTAGTAGGTAGCTATTTGGATGCCGTCTGGCTGACCAATGCGATCTCCAGACTGAGATAACTAAGAATAGAGACTGCATGAGGTTCGTTTTGAAGACATTTTCTGTTATGTATTAAGCTTACAACTAATAATACCGAACGTTGACGATGGTTGGTGGAAGTTGACTGCGTCTGTCAGAATGCAAAAAATACAAAAAAAAAAACTACGGCTCGGACAAAAAAGAATGAACCAGAGCAGTGATGAACAAACTGCGGCCTTCATCAAGAAATTTTGTTTGATATGCGAACAAATTATGTAGGAATATAATCTGAATCGTCAGTGGCAGAAAACATTTCCAAATGTTTTCCCTGAGAACAGTTTCCCGCGCCACGTAAAAAGCATGCGTTTTGTGCACTTTTTTTCGGAAGCGCCTACAACTTCAATTAACGGGACAGCGTTTTCCTTATTAAAACTAAACAAGTCACAACCCAATCCGTTTGAGCAATGATAAATCATTGATAACATTGGCGCTGTATGTATCCGACATCAAAATGCTCAGAAATCTGACAACAGTCGATTGTAAATCCCATTCTGCAAATATGCATATAATGCAGAGGTTAATAAATGATATATTTTAACGTTATTTGCAAACTGTAAATAAGGGATTGTTAACATTTAATTTTTAAATTAATTTAATTTATTTGTATATTATATAGTATATGACTTCCTGTAAATTGTTCTCTTAGTTTTTGAACCTATAGTTGTGTATACCTGATAACTTTGACATAAAAATTGTATGATATATGGTTGATAATGTCAGCTCGCGCTGAGCGAATCCGGCCCTGACCATAAAATAATATATTTTTATTATTTTAAACATCATGCCTTTCCACCAAGAAGTGACAGTCAACACCCTAAAACGTCAAGTAAAACAAAACATATCAATTTTGTTTCACTATGGTCTGAACGAGGTACAAATTTTGATAGTCAATGAAGGCACTTGAATAAATTTTGTATTTGGAACGTCGAATTTAATTATGTTCCGCAGTTAATTTTTGAAATTGGAACGTCGATTTCAGGGTTGGAATAAATGGAACATAAATGATATTAAATTTGGAATTATCCGTTTTAATTGTAGGTAACCAAATCTCAATGCCATTAATAATTGTTTACATGTTTTATTAATACCGGTTACAAAACAGTACATATGTCATTTTATATCGGAAATTATTGTTTATGTATGATTGGAGTGTTACGCGATAAAAGTAAGAGTCCATCTGTTGTTATATAATGTTAACACTCAATTGGACTGAAAATAATAACTGACGTAAGAAAAGAGTCTTTATAAAGAACAAACAGAACAATGGGATGAGATTGTGTTAATTAAAAAAAAAAGATGCAATAATCCAATCGAAACGTGAGAACCGTCCCCGTGATTATTACGATTGAAGAAACGTGAGCTATCACCTTTTGTGTTGATTAGATTGGTATTCTGTAGTCAACGTCGATGGATGCCGTGACGTATATCGTGGGCTCGAATTCCAATGAATTGAACTTTTTAAATGGACTTATGGAATATTTTAAAGAAATTCTCACCACTTACCGATATGGCGTAGCGAGAGTGGTAAGCTAAACACTAATCCTGTCTTAGTGTTTTAACCACTCTTTGATTTTAAAGAGTGATTGAACAACTGAGTTACAAGCATTTTTCGTAGAAAATTTCTTCGTGTGTAATATACCTTTGTTGACGCTGTGATATTTGCGTATTTAATCACTATTGTAGTAAAAATAAACTCGTATCTAATAGTAACCGTTTTTTAATTTGTATTAATATTTTTGCCTGACGTATTAATTTTTTTACAATATACTCACCGTTGATCAATACAGGATTTTCTCTACATCAAAAATATCTGATCAATTTCTTCTTCATTGGCTGCTAACGTTTCAGCAAAGTTGAAAATTTAAATAATTATTGTGTAGTCCTGAAAATATCCAAAAGTTTCAAATTAGAATTGTTGACAATGTGCACATTTTCACATGTTTTGACACACACGACCCGGGAGATAGAATCATCGAAATCTTCTATTTTTTCTATTTGAAATATTTTTAATTATTATTGATTTGAATCTTATGAAATTCGAATTTGAAGAGATAATCTTAAAACCGAAACAAACTGATGATTTTGTAATGAAAGGTTTTCATAATTATCAACTACCATGAAAATTTCATACTTAGAGATACCTTTTTATTTTAAATGGTTGGGCTTAAAAATCCGATGAATTATTCAGACTGTTGTACTACTCTAATGTAATTTAAGGGATAAAGTAAAGAAAAATAGAAATGTTAAAAGTTTAACATGAAACACTTAAATTTGAGTAGTGCATTAGACGTGCAAGTGATTCATATTATAGACAGGTGCACTTGGCTCTTAAAGACATTTTCGATAATCGCGTCATTATCTTTGTATCGGAGTACAAGTGTCGTAGCCCAAATCCTTTTAAAACAATGATAAATTATTCATCGTCTTCGTGTTATAGATTATATATAGTCCAAAGATAATTTAAGCTGTGTACTTAAACTCGGTCACAAAAAAACCCAATGTTTTACAAACACATTGATTTTGATATCTAGATTATGAGAATTATATTATTTAATAAAATATATGTTGATTAAATGTATATTATGCAGGTGTTTATCGGGAAGGTTTACTGCATGGTTTGGTCGCTATTTAGTAGTGAAGTATGTGTAGTAGTGCTTTATGATCGGAGTCGTGAAAAACGAGCGACTCCGACAAATTTTTCGATTAGACAATTTTTTGACAACATCTCAATACATAATTTGCTGGATTGGTTGGTTGATAATTAATTTAATGTACATAAATACGATGGGTAGGAAAATACCTGAAAAAATCGGAGTCATGTTTATAGTCAATGTCGGAGTAGGAGTCGTGCTTTTTAACGACCACATAGCCGTGGTTTTAATCCTAAAAACATTTTATAAAAGTCAATACTCAATTAATGTGGCGAATGTGAAATAATCCACATAAACACAAAATTCAGTTTTGGGTAGAAATAATGTGTTACAAAAACCGACTATGTATCTTTCAGTGAATGATTTTAAAAATAAGACTCTGTTGCAGATTCACATACCTGGGTGACAACATCCATAGAGATCAGAAGTGTCCAAAACATTCCACAACCCCAATTCGATATCGATGAAATTGATTCTAATATAATAACTTTGTAAGAAATAATGCAAATATATCTGCAATTTTGTCTCTATACAATATTCGATTAACATATGAAGTTCTTCCGTTAGAATTGACCAACAAAACGACTCCAACTAAAAAAAAGTATAATTTTGTCAGGCTTTTTCCTACTTTTCCTATTTATGTGCATTAAATTAAAGATCAATCAATCAATCCGGCAAATTTTTCATTGAGATATTGAGAGAATCGTCTTATTGAAAAAATAGTCGGAGTTGCTCGTTCTCACGACTCCGCGTCTTCTATATCCGTGGATCTTAAAAAAATAAAATTGTGAAATAATACTAAAAATTGTCTATAAACTAGTAGAGCATTCTGCGCTGTTTTGTTATATCAAAATTGTAATCGCTTTCAATAATAATAAAAAAACGATTGCCTTTATTAATGAATCGTATAATCATTCACCCTTCGCAGTGTCTACTATATTATCCGCAGTTGGAACAATAACTTCATAGATTGCACAACGGGGTTGCGCAACTTTCTCGGTTTGTGCATAAATTATTGTTAGTAAAACAATAACCGTTGGCAAATAATTATTCTGCAATCATTACATTTGATGATCGCTTTATTTTACTTGTTTATGATGTAATTAATATAATATATTCAGAAGCAATTAATTTACTAAGGAAATGAAAAGTTCCGATTATTTCGCTGTTTTATCATTTTATTTAGTACGCTCATTGAGGCAAATAATATTTGGAAACCTTTCGTTATTATTTTATTAAAAATTTCGTGTTAGTCGGTGACGAAACAGCAATGTATTTTTTTAGTTCTACAAAATTTATAATGTATATAAAGGGGCTGTCAATGATGATTGAAATTTGATAGATTATAACAGTCATATTGTTAATGTGACATCAGTCAACTTTGTCAATTGTTTAATATACTGCAGCAAATCACTATGATAAGCTAAAGCGTTGAACAAAATCAGCAAGTCATCAATTTTGGACGGACATTCTACACGAGTGATTTGAGGGCATGGAATTGGCCATTCAGATCGTCAGATTTAACGTCTTACGACTTGTTCCTTTGTGGTTATTTTAAATAGCAAGTCTTTGCGAATAAACCACTAACACTTGACACCCTCGAAGCCAATATAACAAGCGCTATCCAACAGTCCACATAGCAAAGCCGCTGCGGGCATTTGCATGGCATTATATAACACATTTAACATCATAAAATATACTTTCGAATGAAAAAAACAAAATAAAGTGGATAACTCACACACAACTTGTTTTATTTACATTTAAACAAATTTCGAACACCCCTATTGAAAGACCCTTTAGTTGATATCTATTTCGATTATGCCCTCATCAGAACTATGTTTAAACATACATTTACTTATCTATATATAGTGGTGAAGAAAATGTACACAGTTCATCTTCTTTTTTGTTATAAAATCCTAGTTTTATACTGTGATAATAAATTCTTAAATGTAGCAAATTGATTTTACGTATTTCTCGAATTTTTAACAGATCTCCTTTATTGGTTTCTAGCAAATGAGGTTTCGTAAGCTGCCTAGTCAAAATATTTTTTTTTGACGAAACGGTCAATGTCGGATTTGAATTTTTTTAACAACTTCAAGCCCTGGTCAAATTTAATATTGAAACTCCATCAAGCACCTTCAGTCGATATCATAAAAAAGCCGAAAAAATATATTGTTTACAGACTATTCCAATATTCAATTCACTACCGTAAGTTAAACTAAAAATATGCGAATGTTAGAAAGAACACATTTTATTAGACGACACTTGCAGTGGTAATTAGCAACGAAAAGGTTGCGTAACACTGTCGTATGTTATTTTGCATTACCTCATCGTAAAGCATCTTCTTTTATCTTTTTATTACTTTTAAGCTGTCCAAGGGCGTTGTAATAACCGAGAAATTAATACAAATAAAAACAATGCGTTGATTGCCTTTCATATATAAAAGAGTAGGTGGACAGGTTTGAAAATTATTTTTTATGGATCATGTTTATTACAATACGGATATTTTGATCCAGGATCCCGGTATTTCGACATTTCTGATTTTTTTATTTTGCAATAAATACATATTTATATTTTAACCCTTTTATGCTCAACCATATTTTTTATACAATTGTGCGAAAAACGTCAGTGTAAACCACGCTATCAACACGACAATATAGTATGTAAATACTAAATAATAAAACTTCACAAATGGTTTTATGTTGTTTCCTACGTCGGCGTATAATCTATAAATTATTAAAATATTGCGCGTTGAAATAACGGGCGCAGAGTTTTTTTAGCATACCATAGATCGCCGATATATGGGTGCTCTGAGACTGTAAGTGTTAACGACTTCTAAGAATTAATTTCTTCGTCATATTTTTATTTAAAATATTCGTAATAAATGTAAATAATTTTTCCTTATATCAGTTTGAATTCTTGGTATTAATTATTGAAAATATTTGCTTTGTTGTGTTTATTTAAGTTGTCCCTTATTTTCTATGATTATGCGAACTTGCTTATGCAAGTTGTATGGTTGTTAAAAAGGGATATTTTATTATTGTAGATTAATTTATATATTATAGTTGATTGGTTGGCTACCACCTCCGTAAAAATAATTTTATCTCGCTTATTCGCCACACCGCACACAGTGTACGATGTCATTGTTCCGATGTATTATATTAAAGCAGTGTTCCCTAACCTTTATACACATGCGGACCAGTAAAAAAAGGAAATATTTTTTTTTTTCTTATATTGTGACAGATGGACATAACTATAAATAATAAATAGACATAAAACAATTAAAATTTAACAAAAACAATGCGTTTTTTTCAGCAAACTAATTCGAAACCTGCTGTCGCGTCTTTGCTAATATATTGAATATTCTTGTCTAAAGTGTTTTTTTATGACAGTTATTATTAGGCTCCTTGGTGTTTAACATTAAATAATAATAATAAAAAAACAATTAAACGTGCAGGCTGTAAAGAGTCCTTTTTGAATGGCGGCTTTTTTGAAATTTGATAAACTGTTTGCGACCCGGCGGAAATTCTCTTCGCCCTGGCAGTGGGTCGCGGACCACCGTTTGAGGAACACTGTTTTAAAGAACAACTTAAGTTTATTTCATATGACTTACCTGCCGATGAATTATTGTACAGAATGATTCATACAAACTGAAATACCACAAATTACGAAGTAAGCAAGATAAGGTTACGAACAAAAAAAAAACAACAATATATTGACTGACTTGGCTTGTGTTCAGATGTCTGTAGTTTTTATAATGACGCATGCGCATTTAGGCATTGTTTTGTCATAATATTGTATAACGCTTCTTTAACCGGTTAACTGCCGGCATGTACATGTATGGCGATACCCAGCACGCCGCGAATTTTACGACAAAAATAAAACCTTCTAAACATATCGTTATTGAAAGTGTAATAAAGTTTATTTATAAAACTTACCAAATAAATGAAGAGTGCGCCAGTCGTCACTATGTGTTCAATACATTTGTACATTTTATATAATTAATTTTCTTTAGTAAAAGCCCATTTAAAACGGCGCGTCTTAAGGCGTAATTTTTGTAGGAGCGGCGCTCCGTTCACAGAAAATTATGCGTCTTAAGACGCTTTTGGCAGTTAACCGATTAATAGTGCACAATACTAAGCTATATACACAATCATCTTTTACGATACGATACACGGTTCGAAAAAGAGGCGCCAAAACAAAATTTGCGTTTTTTTTAAATGTAAAAATTAGGGCTGTGAAGTCGCGTTGTTTTGACCGGAGTGGGAGTCGACAAACGTGCGATTCCGACTACTTTTTCAATTAGACGGTTATAAAAAATATTTCTATGTATAATTAGCGGGATTGGTTGGTTGAACTTTAATTTAATGCACGTAAATAGAAAAAAATTAAAAACAAATTGGCAAAATTAAACTTGTTAACAATGGATGGAGTTGTATTTTTGGTCAATTTTAGAGTCGAAGTCTGATAAAAATATATAGAGAAACAGAAATATATGTTTACATGCATAATTTGATTCACCTAAAAGAGTTATTCGCTGTTACTGTCGGCTTGTTAAATATAGTCGTTCGCGATTTTTTTAACGAACATATTGAATTTTGATCGGAATCATTGATAAAAAGCTGTTTTTAATAGGTTTTTAATCCAAGCCAATAATTTTATTTATCGAAGTCACTATTTATTATTTAAAAGAAATGCATAACAACGAGTAAATCGTGTAAAAAGAAGTAACCGTGCCGACCAAAAAATCGCACAAAGTCAAAATCGCATAAAAATGGAACGGGTGAATAGCACAATTTGTATGTGCCGAGTAACACTTTCAGCAGTAATCAGCTGGTGTTATCACGAAATATATGAGTATACAGGTTTTCAAAGTTATTTCTACCTGATAGCGTACTGTCGACTAAGTATTTTTCACTTACTGAAATATTCGTTTTGGGAGTGGTATATATCAGTGCTTCCCAAAAATGTTGATATTACGGCCCCCCAAAACAAAAAATGTTAAAAATGAAAGTTTTTGCAGTCCCTATTTTGGGAAGTATAGATTTTTTCTAACGGTAATTACGGTAAATTACGGTAATTCGATGAAGATTTAATATTTTTATTTTGATTTATACACACTTTTTGTACTAGTACTGTAGCTACACCGTAAGAATGTTAATGTAAATGCTATATTTTAATATCGTTAATACTTAGCTACCCTGGAGATGATTGTAAGCTAGGTTGATATAGAGAAGATGTATTGCGTAACTTGTCTACGCAGCAAAATATAGATAAGCAAATGTACGATTAAACATAGTTCTGACGATGGCGTGAATATATCGCCGAAATAGCTATCAACGATATCTTATAAAATTTTTGTAGAATTAAAGTACACTTCTATTTTTTCACCGGGGTATAATGCAGTTTTATCAAGTAAATGCCAATTCAATCAATATAATGATTTTTTAACAATCAATATCCTAGAGGTACAGCAGATAAATAACCTAAAAAGGAAGTCAATTTTCGACTTCTTAACTGTCACTTCTTGGTGGAAAGTCATTTTATTTAAATGAATAAAAAGTATTAATTGATTTCAATGATCACATTCGGTTTCGCGCGTCGCGAGTTTTATAAACTGTTTACGGATCAGTTTATTCTAAAAAAATATGTTGTATTTACTAAAATAACCAATGATAGGGGTGCGGTATATTTCCGGCAAAGCCACGTCCCGCATTTAATAAATATATTAACTCAATTTTGTTCTAAAATATTGTGACCGCCGTTAAGGTGTCATACAACAGGATCTTAACAGTCGCGGGATCTCTCCGGTATTGATCTGTGCAATAATAAAATTGACTCGAGTCGTGCTCAATTAATTCTACGCAATGCAACACTAACATTATATAGGAGCGGTTTTGAAAATGCCAACAAAATGGGGCCGACAATGTGGAAGTCATTTAGATTTGACGGATTTAATTCACCAAGTGAAGGAATGTATGAAAACCGTTTTTTAAATTTATATCGCGCTTATAGAAATTCCGATTTTAACCTAAATATAATGGCATGTATCTGAATTTAAATTTAACGCGGTATGCGACGTGTTATTTACCTCATTTATGAACTGATCAAGAATTTAAAGTTGTTATATATATATATAAAGGATATGCAATATTAAGTTAACGATCATACATTCAAGATATCGAAACTAGGGATGCCAACACCGGTATTTCAATATTTTAATTAAAAATATTAACAAAATTTATAATGCATATTAATCCTAATCACTAAGCCTAATTTGGATTGTAATGCCGATCAAATATACATTTTTACCAATATTTACATAATTTTATAATTTAATAATTAGGCACGATTTCGCTAATTACTGGCATATTATCAACTGATACAATACTTATCATAATAAGTCGTTCGTGTGTATTTAGTGTCATCAATTTATATGGTGTTAACAGTCACTTCTAGAAGGAAAGGCGTTATGGCAAATATGCTTATTACTAGCTCATTTCGACCAATAACAATCAGAGCTGTGGAATAGTAAAAAAAAACTACTCCGACCCTAAAATTGACAAAACAACATGTCTCCGATTAAAAAAAGGTTTAATTATTTAAAAAAAAAATCCTATTTTTCTGTCTATGTGTATCAAAATAAAGATTAACTAATCAATTCCGCAAATAGACAAATTTTGCTGCATTGGGTTTCAAACGATGATAGTTAATTTCTTCTTGTTCGTTGAGGTATTCTTCAAAATCGTCTAATCAAAAAAATAGTCGAAGTCGTTCGTTTTTCACGATTCCGACTGCGGCCGTAACACCGTAGTTATATCAACTAATCTATCCATTGGTTGATAACGCTCTGGATGAGCGAAACTGGTCTCGATTTCATTAATATAACATTGTATAAATAGCTGCTTAAATATTATGCATAAATTACTATTATATTGCTCCGGTAAATGATATGTTTTATAAGATACCATTATGCTAAAATTTTAAATACACCCAGTCCTTTTTTTACGCAAATTCGATTATACGCGATTTTTTTGGGCGGCAGTTTTTCATACGTTTATGGGACTTTTTCACGCGATATTTTAATTTTTGGAACCGAATTGTCAAATTATATGAAAGTTGTGATTTTTTTACGCGCCGTTTTCTGGAACCAATTATCGCGTAAAAAAAGGACTCGGTGTATTATAAAATGAAGTTGATATTTTATTCAACATAAAAATCGTTATGAAAAGGTGGAGCGAAGGTTACCTCTATCTTTTGATCCTTTTTTGACCCTGCATCGCTTTAAACCTGTCTATTTCTAGTCCTTTTTTGTATCTACACACGTATAACGTAATTTGGACCAGAAGGGGTAGCAGATGACCCTCGAATTAATCATTTCTGGACCACCCTGATGGCCTTTTCATATTTACCTGCTTCATTTGGTGAGCTTTATTCTGGTCGGGTTATATTTTTGAAAAAAGTGACCCTAATTTTTATTTATATGGTCAATAATTTTTATGATTCTTAGTGTTAGGCAACAAAAAAAAAACTTAAAAATTATAAACCTCAGACGTAATTGCTGGAAGGTGCCAAGATTTCTTCGAGCGTAGAAAATAGTAAATAAATTGGGGTAACACGAATCGTAATGTCAATTTATTGTCCTTTCGGTTAACACGCCATCTATTTTTTTCAAATACAGTAGGTGATCGGTTAACGAGCAATCCAGACTGCAAACAAATTGGACAACAAACACTATCACGAATGATTTTTGTGCTCGGATAACGAACATATATTCGGATAACGAACTGAAACGATCTTTCTAATTCACTTATTTTATCTGTAAAACTAATCGATTATCGGTAAAAGAACAATTCGGGTAGCAAACGTAGTCTTGGAAAAAACACTGTGCTAAAAACTATTTCCACATATTTATATTATCAAGACTAGGACCGGTTTCGCTCATCGTGAAAATAATTTACAGATAAATAAATATCTCAATAACGTACAGTTGGAATTTATATGTTGTTTTTTTATAGCCTTGTTTTATTTGTATTGTATTAGTTGATAATAATCGTGATGAGGGAAGTCAATTATGATTTGAATGATTTTAAATTATGGAAAAACTACTAATCATTTTTTTTTAAATTTATATAATATATCATTCCTTTCCACCGAGAACTGACTGGTAACACATTATATGTGATTAATGGAAGCATGTATGCTTAAACGTTCTCTCTTATTTCGAAATACTATGATGAACGATTGCAAAAATAAGCGTTTATTTTAATTCTACGACAAGATGAATTCTCGAAACGCGTTTGCCAAAAACATTGATTTATCGTAACTGTGTTTGGCATAAAGATTTTAGAAGATGGGTGTTATGCTGATAATTATGGTTTATTAATGATGAAAATATGTGTGCCATCGATAGCTCGCGGGTCAATCGATTGACCGCGACCCCGATTTATTTACCTGGGATAAGTTCGTTCTCTCCTTACCTATACCAAGAATGCGAGCAAGTTGTCTGAGCCTGCTATTTAAAAACCATCAGAGTGACTAGGCGAAGGCAGTTATTGTCAACCAGTGGCCATTCATTGAATATTTGATGTTTCGCTAACTTCAAACAGTTTCAGTTACTTTTGTGTATTCATTGAATCAACTTCTCATTTTTAATTTAAGATTATAAAAATGGAAATCCATGTCTGTCAGGTGGCCAGGCCTTCCAACGGTGGAAAATCCAGGCGTATTCGAGGAACTGTACTGTACTGAGGACTGTCACCAAATTTATAATTAATTTACGCGCAGAACTCGCGCCTTCATAAATTATACTTCAAGTTCAGAACCGGTTTCGCTCAGAGCGAGCATTATCAATTGACGGAACACAAATTAAAAAAAGATATTTTATACAAAATTTATAAGGTATGCAGTTGATCGCTGTTTCGGCTTACGCCCTCATCAAAACTAGTAGTTATCACTCATAGTTCTGATGAGGGCGTAAGCCTAAATAGCTACCAACTATATACTTCATAAATTTTATAGAACTAAAATAGATTGCCATTTTTTCACTGTGTCATTATGGAGTTCTACCAAGTAAATTCCAATTCGATCAAAACAAATTAGTTTATTATTATCTATATTAATAAAATGCTTCAATATTATATATCAATATTAAAGAAATACTTTACTGGTTATCATACAACATACATCTAAATTAATTGCTAAAAAAATAAGGTCACTTTAAAATTAAATAACTACTGATGTGTTATCATTTACGAGTCCAAATTGAATCCATAAAGAAATAATTATGAAAAAATCACAAAATATTGACCGACTCGTTTTGTGTTCAGATGTCTGTAGTTTTTATAAAGACGCATGCGCGCTGAGGCCTTGTTTTATCATAAGATTGTATATCGCTTCGTCAACAGTATACAATTCTAATCCGAATATACCTTTGATGTGTTAACTGTCAATTCTTGGTGGAAAGTCATTATTTATAAATAATAACAGTGTTGAGAACTATTTCTACATTTTTATATTATGCTGACCTGTACCGGTTTTGTTCATCGAGAGAATTATCAATTGATAAGTTGGTAATCATTGGTTTTGTATAACTTATTATTATTATGTTGAACATAGTGTCAGCTGATAATGATCGCGACGAGCGAAACCGGTCCCGATCGTTTTTATATAAAATTGCGGAAATAATGATCGACCATGTTACTTATGCGCGTGGAACGTAGCGCTGTGTGCATTTCCGGTCTGACACAAAAGTTGCTATAGCTCGAAAATTTTAAATTCCCTACTGTTCCATAAATATTATACTTTTACATAAAAATATATATCCATAATAGATTTCAATGATTATAAATACCGTGGCTTCTTACTTGTCATTTTTGCAGTCTGTTCATTCGGTTTATCCGGGGGTTTCAAATTTAGTTTCATCATCCGCTGCATTTCCGGGCGCACTGTTATAGCGGTCGGTCTATAGTACTAAATACTGTGTTTTATCATTTAAATATAATGTTTTTCCTACAAGAAGTGATATTTAAAATCTGATTTGTTCAATGATATTATATTTTAAACTAAAATAAGTTCCTTTTAATGTGTTAACTTGATGGAAAGGCATGATGTTTTCAATAATGAAAACACATTTTTAGTACTTATTTCCAAAATATATATTATGATCGGGACTGGTTTCGCTCGTCGCGAGTATTATCAACTGATGAAATATGTCCATGTTGACGTCGCGATTGACTTCGCAGCCCTGGTTGTAAATAATTCGTGACTCTGTGAGTGAAAAGGTTTAGTGCCACACAGGTATGCGGTGAGATCACCTCGTCTTCTCTCCGACGCACACCTGTAGCGAGGTTGGACGTGATATTTGGTTTTTAATTTTTTACCCGCGACAATTCGGCGAACGTCTCGTACATATTTTTTTATTATTATTTATTAATATTGAATTGATATGGCTATGAATGATAATTATACGAAGCCTGCATCCCACTTGTTAGCGGTGCATTGAACTGAGCTGGATGAATAAATAAAACGTAGTTTTTATAATTGTTTGCATTTTGGGCGTCAATCATTATTGATACAAACTTGATGTGGGGGAGTTTCCAGCGACGTTCGAAACGAAATTGCCGAATGGTTAACGGTCAGGCTTTTGGTGTATAACAATATTTTGTTTATAAACTTTCTTATGCCGAAGAGAACACACGACCTCCCCACAATGTCACTTTACAACAATCTTTACAACAGAATTAAAACAAACTGACAATTTGTTGTATCGTATTTTAATTTGATTTTAAATTGAAATGCTTAAATAAATATAACACTGTTCTAAAACAGTTTCGCTCATCGTGAGCATTATTATCGTCTGATAAAAAAGGTTACTTATACCGATTGAAAGTTAACTTTTACCATGTATACAAAACAAATGTTTCAAAAACTAAGACAAGAATTTGCTTAAATAAATATTAAATTTCTATTCGAGCATAAGTATTTTTTTCATCAGAGCAAACAAAACATAAAATATATATTTTTTAAATTTGGACTGTTGCAACTTTGTACGATTCCACATGCTTTGTCACAAACGACCCGGATTTTGCCTTTCGGCGTCTTCGGGCATACTATTACACGGATGCAACAGAACTGACGTACAATAAACAGTTAACATCGTCTATGTACCGTAGATATTAATTTAAGGAAAACGCAGACCCCAAGGCAAGCACTAAATGGCAGCTGAACCAAATTTAATATTATTAATCTCATAATAATAAACACAATTGTCTATGAAAATTTTCGTAGGCAATTACTTTAATAGTATGATTGAAGATGTCGAAATGCGAAACCCGGATCGTCAGTGACAAAACATTTGGAATTTTACAAAGTTGTAACAATTCAAATTTGATATTGAAATTCCATCAAGCACCTTCAGTCGATATCATTAATTATATATTTTTTATTCCAATTTATCTTTCTGAAATCATTTTCTTAACATTCCCATACCCAAGAGTATGAATATCTCCCCCTTTTGTCGCTTTGTATTGAATATTTATTTTAATATTGGAGATATAATTTTCGTGCTTACGGTGAAAATATTTTTTTTTAACACGTATTACTGAAGGAAAACAATATTCGCTGGCAAGGCCGAAAATAAATATGAAAAAAGTCTGAAGTACACTATACATAAAATCGTCTTATAGAAAAACGAGTTGGAATCGCTCGTTTTTCACGACTTTGACTTCGGCCAAAACACCGCGACTACGATACCGTATGTCATATGTACTCGTCGAAGGAACCTGATAAGTCGCCACTATGAAAAAAAATCACTTGCATTTACTGTATATGAAGACATAACCCCTCCGTTTATTCTGTTGCATAACAAAGTACATTCTTATACAATCGAAATAACGATAATGCTATTTTTTATCCGTCACATTCTCTTGAAGTTAATTACTTGTAATTATGCCGGTTAATTGCTTTTGTACTATAATTAGTTGCCTAATTATGGTATTCTCTTTTCGTGGTACTTTCGTATTGCGATGTTTTTCTATGAGATAATCCTCGTTTATATATAAAAAAGGCACCCAACGCTCTTACGTATTGTGTCGTATGAAGACCGAATCGCCCCCGCTAAGGTCGACAAGGCGAAAAGATGGCACGGCAATCGCCCACGCCCACTTGGACTTTTTGTTTTGTACCAAAAGGCCGTATTAGACGGGACAGCGTGCGGCGGCAATAATAAAGTCGTGAAGTGCAGAGGATTGTGCCCAAGATTTGATACCGGTTGAATTTTTTTCTAAGGTGATGGTTAAATTTGAATGGTCAATATATTTTTAGTCATTCGAGCGCTCGTCCCGTTGGGGTTCGCTGCAAGAATCCTACTACAGACTTGTGTTAACTGTCACTCCTTTATAGAAAGACATGAGATTCCAAACAATAAAAACACATTTTTAGTTTTATTTTTACAGTAATTTTATGATCAAGACCTGTTATATAAAAAATCCAATTTGAATTTTTATAACTTTGTACGTTTCCACATGTACCGCTCACAGCCTGGGTTTCACCTTTCGACATCTTTAGGCAGTCTATCAAACGGATCCAATAGAACTGACACGCAATAAAAAGTTTGCATCGGTTGTATACAAGGTAAAATAATGATGCTAAGGCTAGGAGCTAAATATTTATCGGAAATAACTCCAATTACTACTGATTTGATTATAATGACATTCAATTTTTAAAATGATCATTATACACAAAATACAGGTGATGACATTATGTAAGGTTATTGCAATTATCAATTTTTTACCATTAAAATGTAGTTGAATGACTTGAAAGATGAATCAAAAGGTTGTGTCCGTTGTTAAAGCCATATTGAATTTCTGCAATGATAGTTCTACTAAAGATTTCTTTGAACTCCAAAGCATGTATATCGTGTTTATCTTTTCTTGATCGAATCGATCATAAATGTGTTTCAGCTCAAATCCTTACAATAAACTATGAATTTGTCTCATAAAATTGTTTTTTTTTTAATAAATTATTGTAATAGTCTTTTTTTGTAAGTTTTATTATTGCATCAGCGACAAAATCAAGGTATAGCAGGATCCCAAGGTCCCAGGCCAAAGAGCTTTTGCCGTGGGATCGTTGCAGTTCTATTGTAGCTACCAACTTCTAATGCTCTGTTTTTGTGTCCTACAAAATATTATTTTATACATTTGATTGCTGTCGAATCTTCGAAATATCTTGGCTTGAAGGAAACCAGAATTCTCTTGTAATCCGGCCTCGGTATATCTCGTCAGATGGTGACTCACTTGACAGTTTCAAAAATACTCCATTAAGTCAATTCCGTGTTGTTTTATAAGAGACGTTTTATTATTAATTTTGCATATTAGGTGTCCATTTATCTATCATTTATAAGCGTGGGACAATTGAATATTTATTGCTTTATTTTTTTTATCGTTTTTCAATAAATATCTATTCTTTTAAGCATTTTTACGTCAATAGTTTTAAAGTTGAATGTACATAAAATATAGATTGAAGAAAGCGTATCGATTTTAATTTTATACCACTTTTAAGCTTCTTACCCATAACATACTTAACAATAAACAATTAAACACAATGTATCCACCTTTTTCTGTATTTATTACCAGAGCCGGTTATGTCAAAGCAAGAATTATCAAAATAAATGACAAGCTAGTTTTCGCATTTATACACCTATGCACTCGAAATGATGGATAACGAAACTCGAACTGTGAATGAAAAAGCAAGAGCTTAAAAAACTTTAATTTGTTATTAAACTTCTTCAATGTTACATAAATCTTATCCAAATAGATACAAAGCTTATGGGCTGATGCCCAGTCAATCAGTTGGTTAAGATTGGACGAGTCTTTAGCGAATAAAAGCGAGATACTAATGAGATACCTCCACATAGAGAGAAACAATCTAACACTTAGCTTTACCGCCGAGAAACAACGAATGAAATCGTATGCGATATCAGTAAATTCCATCTACAATGTAAATGTGACGTATGTATGTATAATGCAACAATATCTAGTGTCTACAAAATGAACTAATTTTATGGAATTTCATTATAACTGCATTGTAAATGATAAAAACACATTTTTTAGTACTTATTTCCACAATATATTTTTTGATCAGGACCGGTTTCGCTCATCGCTAGCATTATCAGTTGATAATGCTCGCGTTGAGCGAAACCGGTCCTGATCAAAAAATATATTGTGGAAATAAGTACTAAAAAAATGTGTTTTTATTATTTAAAATATCATGCCTTTCCATCAAGAAGTGACAGTTAACACCTTAAAAGTGATAACCGCATTGATTAAAATAGAGTTTATCGCCATCTAGTGTGTATGAAAAATAACTTAAAATAGAGAATTATAATATCAACGACGCATTGTTTATGATTAAAGTAAAATCATGAAGAACGCTGTTAGCCACAAATTTTAACTCTCCGACTGCAAACGTCTCAACTGTTGAGACGGTTGATTTTTCTGTGTTGATAGTTGATACCCAAAAATATATGAATTATCACGATTAAAACCTTTTTGTGCTCGCTAAATTTTGAGTTGATGCATGGCTTGATTTGTCCTGACAAACTCATTAAGATTGTTTCCAACCAATATTACTCAATAAATTTAAAAAGTGTAGGTGTTGGAATATCCTTTAAACGGCCCAGCAGAGATTGAGTTGGTTAACCTGCGAAAATATTTTGATTTGTTAAAGAATATTGCATTTGTTAATAGCAAGGCACGAATGAAATGTTTCCAGTGTATTCATAAATGCACTTAATATTGGCTTAAATTCATTTTTCATTTAACTGACGTAGGTGCATTGCTGAAAACCGTGTAACATTTGTGTTTTTAATAATCTTCTATACAAACACTGCGCTGGATTTAAAATGCTTTTTTCCGTGTTTCAACTGGAGTTTGCAAAGCGCTTTCTGTCACAAAACTTTCCACATGATAAATGCAGTATTTTCAGTTTTCCCGACTCGACACTAGGCTAACGAAAATTAATACGGCGCCAGTTGTCTGGCACTAAAAGCAGCGTAAAACATTGTTTTTCAAGAAAAAAACACAGGAAGGATATCGTATTGCACATGCATTAATTAAAATTTTGTGAAATCGGCAATTTTTTGTGAACATTCTCTCGAAATACATATTTTTATTCGTAAAATGTAAGATGCAATTGTTAGGTTAGAATAGATTCAATTCGAAAAATTGCATTTGAATTTCGAATCGATCGATCTATTTTACTTCATTTAGAGGTGTCATATTCTGACACTTTAATTATTTACTTAGTTCTGGAACTATTTGTTTTGTAGACATGATAATTTATAATTCATTTTTTTTATATAGTGATAATGCTCACGATGAACGAAATTAGCCCTTGGATGTTAAAAATATGTGGAAATAATATTATACCTGCATAATATATATAAACTAGGATAGGATTAATCAGACATTAAAACTTAAAATAGCTGTGAACATAGTTGCAATAAAAATCGCATTTCAATAAAGACCTACCAACGAACAAAGGTATAAAAGAGATAAAGGATTATATCGCTCGGCGTATATATGCCGAGCACTACTGCTGAGCTTGATTAGTGTGTAGCTTCTAACAAACATAAGGATATGTCTTTTGAAGCGTTCATTGCCACTTTGTAATACAAACACATTTTTGTACTATTTCCACAATATATTTAATGATTAGAACCGGTTACGTTCATCGTGAGCATATTCAATCGATGAGTGAAACCCGTATTTATCGAATACGAAATATTTTGTGGAAACAGTACTAAAATTGTGTTTCTATTTTTTGAAAAAAATAACAAGAATTTGTCTTGTCAATTGTTGCTTTGCATTGTGTCAGTTGCAGATGCTCGCAATGAGCAAAATCGGTGTATCATAAGTTGTGTTTTATTATTTAAATTAATCTGTATGAAATGATCTACTCTTTCGTATATTTTAAGCTTATTTCATATTTTGTTCTTGTCTTAAACAGTGGCTTCTAAACTAAATGTACTTATTCGCGAAATTTGCTATCGTATATGTTATTACCGTCAAAGTTCCGCAAAGTTTAGTTATGAATGCCCGTCACCGTGAAATCACCACCTGTCGCGATCGAAATTTCTTTCAACAGAATCGAAACGTTCTGATCCACTTGTGTTGATTTTAAATTTCTCAATCAAAGATTCAACCCGTCGTATTCTTTCTAACGGAATCGTTTCCAATATGGTTTTGATGTACAATTAGTCTAATGATTGCCAACGCCTCGCGCTGCAAGCAATCCAACCGCTTTTTATTAGCCAACTGTAATTATTCGATTTCGTTCATCGCATTTACGCTGTGACTTGATTCCATCGGTTGCCAGTTTATCGTGTTGATCGAATTTGTGATTTGAATCATTGATTCGTTAAATCTTGTATAAGTTTACCTTATCAACGAATAACCTAACGATTCAATTGATTTGAAGATGCTCTGGCATACCTGAAGGATTTCAATATCAAATTTCAATCCTTCAAACGCTTTACACGTCGACATGTTTTGTCCCCCACTACCCAAGTTACACATTTCGGCAGGTGTAATTATGAGGCTTATTGGTATTTAATGAATATTATGGCGCTAAAAAACGAGATTAAAACCTACTTTACTAGCATTGTAAACATGCATAAGAAACAGCCATTCAATTTTGTTGCATCCGTGTGATAGAAACCCTGAAGATACCGAAAGCCGAAACCCGAGTCTTTAGTGATAAAACGTGGGGAATCGCATAAAGTTTCAACAATTCAAATCGAAAGAGCTGTAAACCACCGCAATATGATGAACAGTACCGATTGCCGCGTTTATATAAATAAAAAATAGTTTTCATCTTTAATTTTAAACTGTATTTTTCTCTAATTCTGCCTTTTTGTCAATCTATTCAAAAAATAAAAATGGGGTTGCACAGAACACATTTACCGCTCACTTAAATGACGTGTAAATTCACTGTGTTGATTTTGATGTATTGAATTAGCAATAAGCCGCATTTGGTTAGTCTGATTATCGATATCGACCGAAGTGATTCGTTGTTATTATGGCTAAGAAAGTAGGCAGTGATCTTGTTAGTTAGGCAATAACGCGTTTCTCCGACCGGCGTGTCGATGGACTACATTTTTTCTGTCGGTCGACTGTGACTTACTGACCCGATTGTGTTAAGCCCAAGTATGTGCCCGTCTGATTACGTAGCAGTTTATTGAATCGACTGTTGCGTGGAACGTCATCGCCCATTCAGAAACGGTAGTGAACCTCGTTGTTACGTTTTCAAAGGGTCTGATTAACCGGTCTATCGACAGGTAACTTTCCGAGAGATATGCAAAAAAAATCACGTTTTGGCAAACCAACGTGGTAGCGCGCCACTGACTTTTGAAGATTATGTATGAAATTTACGAAACGTCAAAAAATTTACCGTACAATTCGCCTGCCCTTAAGAAGTATATGCGAAGACTTGTTGTTACATGTTGGTACGCGTGCGTGTTCCGTATGGTTTTTATTTTAAGCAGGGCTGTGGAGTCGCGGTGTTTTGACCGGAGTCGGAGTCGTAGAAAACGAGCGACTCTGACTACATTTTCCGTTAGACGATTTTTAATTTGATGCTCATAAATAGGAAAGTTAAGAAAAAAACATCGACGAACGATCTCGTGTTATTGTCAATATTGGAGTTGTGTTTTTTTAACGACTCCACATCCCTGGTTTAAGGCTATATTATTCAATATTTTCTCAAGTGCGTACGTGATACGAGATAGGGCAGAATGGAACAGTCAAAGTGTGCGTATTACGTACGTCACACACTAAAGGCGGTTAAAAAATGGCGTAATTAGAGGGAAAATTTAGATTCGAAATTGGAATAAAAAATTTAAGCTATTTTGTATTTAGATGATCACATTTTGCGCTGGTTTGCGAAAGTTTCGTTTTGCACGTTTTTAATTCCGGTAAAGCAGCTTTCATGTTCAACATACTTCAGATTTCTGATATTCATCTTAAATCGTCGCGTATTTGATTAAATACGTTTATAAATTGATTTGTATATTAGATATTTCAAGCGTTAATTGCGGGTGATAGAAACGTAAACGCGGTTACTAAATGTTATAAAAATGAGATTGAAAAAAAACCAACGAAAACAGTTGGGATTGAGGGGGCATAAAATGGGGTTTCACTGTAACCATTTTTCGAACGCCAGAAGGTGGGTGTGAATATGACCACTGTCTAAAATTTGGTTACGTTATACGTATAAAAAAACCGTTTTAATAAAGCAATGGATACTTAGGAGCTTGTGCCGAAATAACAGCGATCGATATCCTTAACACTTTGAATCCCTAAACCGTGTTTTAGATAGATGATAGATTTTTAGATAGATTATTTAGATATAATAGATTAATTATATTTGTGTTTGTTTCCATACATACAACTATGATAACGCAATATGTATGTCCTACGTTACTGTAGTTCGATACGACACTTTGATATTACGGACATTCGCGTGTATTTATAAATTTCAAAATGTCAATAAACCATAAAGCGAGGGATAAACTTGTCTATTATTATTTAATTCGCATCACACCTTCACGGTCGATTAAGTCCTTTTTCATTCCTTCCCGCTGTGATTGACTGCCTATTATGTTCGCCGACTGTGACCTTTCCTGGATGTAAGGCCACTGCCGTTCAAGCGACTTTGAACTTTACCACATAAATTATTAAAATAAAAATAAACTTATTTTGTAATGTTTAGTACCAGGACTGTAGAGTCGGAGTCGTGAGGTCGCAGTATTTTTTTTTCAATAAGCTTAAATATTGGACGGAGGTGGCTTATTACGGGAAAGAATTGGCCCCTCGCAATGGTTTGAGGAGCGACGACAGACTTATATTTGTTTGTTCATTAAGATTTTCGTGTGACAATTGATGGTAGAACAACTGAGTAACAATTCAAATTTGATATCGAAATTCCATCAAGCACCTTCAGTCGATATCATAAATGAGTATCAAATGTTTCTCGTAGACAAATCTTTCGTTAAGAAAACATCGTTTAGTAGAGATATGCTCCACCTCGGGGTGGAACTGGTTTAAAAAATAATCTAAGTAGATAAGAAAGCATAATTCGATCATATAAAATCTGCTTCTGATTGACAAATCGAAGCTGTCTTTTTATTTTATATCGTTCGCTGTTGCAACTTCTGAAGTAGTCAATCACCCCCGACATTTTTGGGGCGAAAAAACTTTGACCCTTGCGAAACTTCGCGGGGCGTATAGCCACCCCGCGCCGTCTGGCGTGTTGCTGGGTGGCAACAACCCTCATCACCTAGCTCATTGCATTGAGTGCGTAGACCCCATCCCAACTTGTCTGTCTGATCTCGCTCGCAGGACTTCACTCCTGCCTGACTGCGCGAGTGAAGTTTTTTTTTTTTTTGAATAATTTACTTTTAGATGAAATTACAGAAGTTTCTCGGGAACACTGTATTGGATTATCTAAGACAGGGATAGCCGACTTTTTTACTTACCATTCGTCTATTTTTTTTCAAAAAATAGTTCAGATGCGTTTTATAACTCAAGCATCTTTTCTACCTTCTTACGGTATACGATCGCGGTTAGAAAAAATGAATAGATGTTGGTTGTGCTTCGTTTAAGGGAGGCAAATGAATAACTCAATCACGAGAAAATATTAATTGATTTACACCAACTCAAAAAATATTTTTTTTGAGGGTTAATTAACAATAGTCAGAAATTGCTTTTCAATCACACAATTACATTTGTTGGTTGCTTATCGCGCGGTCACCGCCGCTCATTCGCATGTGACTTTCAAATACAGCAAGCATTATCTTTTTTTATCAATTTTATCGCATTTTACCTACGCTATCTATTTCTCTCATACACACACCTACTTTGGCATCCTGCAATTATAAACGGTCAAAAATGGATCATACCGATGAAATTGAAATTGGGAAAATAATGATGGTTTCCTTTATAGAGTAAAGCAATTATACAATGTGCCACGGTTTGCCTTCGCTGATCTAAGGGATAATATTCTACGCAAGCGAACGAAGAGTGTGTTCAGAAGTTCAGTGATATGTAGATTAAATATTGAAATTTTCGTTTATTTTTTCAATCCCGAAAAATGATTTTTTTTGTAAATCTTTATTACCGGTTTTTTACCGGCAGTAAAATAAAATGCTATTTCAATTTTTCGTCTTTTTTATGAAAGGTCATATATTCATGTATATTACTTGGTTTTTACCAGCAATAAAAGACAACAGTATTTCAAATAAAAAGTACGTTTTATTAACCTTTCCGTTGTTTTATTAACTGTGCCAAAATACACACTCTCCTGTGCTGTATATTCCGTTACACAGCATGTAAACATGAGTGATATAGAAGTATGTAATGGAGACATAAGAAAATGTGTAAAACTATATGTATATAGTTATATGCATATATGTGTAGTTATATGTAAGTGCTGTCTGTATATGCGTAGTTATTACGCACCGCCGTAGAGGCAGGGTTCAACCTTAAAAGATTATGCCGATATATATAATATATTGTAGATTGTGAGACGATGGGATTTTTTATCCACTCCAAGGGACTCCAGGGGGACTCCAAGGAAAAATTCTCTATCATTTTACATTACAATAGTATGCATTTATCCTAACATATTTAATACTTTAATCGTTAAATATTTTCAATAAATTATCACATTTTTATAGTCTTATTCAAAAAAAACTAAATAAATTAAGATTTTCCGTGCTTTGGTGCACTGATTAAACACAAAGAGGATCATAAACTGTTTATATTTTTTTTAGGAATGAACAGAACCCAACTAAATTCAATGCCTCTATTAAACGATCAGATAAACTTACTCAATTCTTCCTCAATCGATCGAAAAAATAAATCTTACAAAATATCTGATATTTAACCCTGTTAAGGTATTACCTGTCACTTCTTGATGGAAAGGCATGATATTAACACATTTTGTAGTACACCCAGTCCCTTTTTACGCGAATTCGTTTTTACGCGATTTTTCCCCAAATTCGTTGTAATGAAGAAATTTGTATATGATGTTAGGCTTGTACGTTTCATTATTTTTTTAAATAAAAAATATGTGTATTTTTAAAACTTAATTTTGTAAAGCATTCCATTTTTTAAAATATGCATACTAGTGTAGTGTAGACTAGTGTAGACTAGTGTACACTAGTGTATCGGATATTATGCGAATTTATGTTTTAGGGTGTCTAAATAAATGTAATGCAATTGCGTAAAAGTTGTTTACGCGCCTTTTTCTGGAACCAATGTATCGCGTAAAAAAAGGACTGGGTGTACTTATTTCCCCTATATATTTTTTTGATTATAATCGGTTTCGCTCATCGCGAGCATTATCAACTGATAGAATACAATTTACAAACAAGTCTATTTATACAAACAAAAATGAGTTAAAGGTAGCAGATATACTGAAACCCATGGTTGGGGGTATATATGTTTTTGTGGAAATCTATATATATTATATTATGTGTAAGCGACGCAATCTTTTGTTTACTGTCTGTCAGTTATGTTGCATTCGTTTGGTACATATTCGTATTCGTTATACATATTTTATTCCTAAGACACGGTTGTGTACAATTTGCATGAACGAAAAACATTTTCAATTGCATAATTGCATTTACATTAAAAATTTAAATTTATCAGTGAATGAATCTTCTAAAAATATTTACATTGCATACTGTCTTTCTTTCATCACCACTCAATTTAAAAATGACCTCAGGATTCGTAAATAAATATAATATTTTGTTTTATATTTAACTGAAATTAAATTGCAAATTTTATTCTATGATAATAATTGGACGTTTGCAGCGAAAAGGTCAAGCGACTTATTCCAGTTCTGTTTGATCTTTTTAAGTTTTTCTAGAACGTTTGCAAATACTAAATTGAAAATTGTCTTGTCGCCTGTTTGCTCAAAATATGAGAATGAATTCATATGGTAATTTGAAAAATTATCGTCCATACTTCAGGTGATGATGTCTCATAGAGCAATTTCATATTTATTATATCAGTTATCGTGAACGCGAGGTCCGTGGGATCCAAGAGCACATATAAATATTTACTGTGGCCGCATTATTAATATCGGAGTCAAATGGAAATGTCTCGTGGCCTACTAAATTTTTTGTTTTACGATGACATAAAAATAGCAATTGCATTAAATAGAAAATGGATCAACTGCATTTAATACGCAATCAATCAATTTAATTTGTGAAAATATATTTTTTTATATATCAATATTAACTATGAAGCTGTTAGTGTCCGCTTATGAGAATCACTGTTCTAGGGGTGCCCAATCTCGAATAATTTTTTGTGTTTATGTGAGTTCGAGATTGAAAGCATTTCAGTACCGGAATTGGTTATTGACCTTTTCCTGCTGAACCACATTAACCCATCGATTGCCAATGTTTGTAACCGTTGAAACGGCTAGTTGCAGTGTGTTTTAATATATATCGTATAGCACGGTTTTATACAACACGGTTAAATGGAAAAACTTAATGAAAATGAAATGTTGAATGTGTCCACCTCAATTAGTGTCTCAGAAACAGTTGCAGCGAAGTACCTACATGTTTCACATTAAAAACAATAAATGACGGCTTTGAATTGGCTAATTAAAACTATTCTTTTTATTGATAATGATCCTATAATGGAAAGGAGTTCAAAATTCAAGAGGGATATACAAAATATTTTGGAACCTCTTAAGGAAATGCGTAAAGATTAAACGCTAAAAGCAGACAATCGCTTATTAATGATTTTTTTAATTCAGAGTCATCCGATGATGAAAACTCACAACCGATCTTGAAAAAAAATAAAAAGTATAGAATTCTAAGTGAAAGCGATGATAAATGTTTCATAAATGATGACAATTTCATGCTATACGAAGAATGTTTACTCCTCGGCTTGCATTGTTTTTGATACACAAATGATATCCTTGATATACTAAAAGTTGTGTTACTAAATGTGTGAATGTGTTTTTCGCTTAATTTTGAGACTACATTTAGTCGCTTAAAAAAATATAATATAATCTCCATAACAATGTTCAATTTTTATAAAAATGGCGATACGGTATTTTTTATTGTTTTACATATTTGTCAAACTAAAGTATAACGTTTTGATTATTTTGTGATCGAATCTGTTAAGCAGTGGGTCGATAACTATATTTTATAAGAGCCCCATGTTCTAAATAAATAAGTCAAATGGTTATCATTATCTCCATTTAAATAAATATTATGTTTTATTCAGTATGTAAACAGATGGCGCAGTCTTTTTAGTATGACAGTACATTTGCTTTTCAATAAAATCAGATATCTAGATTAATTATTTGTGTAACCGCTTCTATAATATTTTAAATAATATTTCAATCTTCTTAAATAACGCTGCGGGCTCGCTCTTCGATTGTTCGCCATTACTGGATAGTGCACCCACTACCACCAGTCCATAACCAATCTAGAAATCATCATTTATAAATAAATTATGATATCATAACTGTAATTATTTTTCCACGTTTTGGCATACAGTCGCTGATACAATCTTACTTCTAACCGATTAAGTATTATATAATATTGTCGTACAAAATGGGAAAATACAGATCATTTTGATTTGATAAAACATGCTTTTAAAAATTATGTTTACGAAAGACGTGAAACCAAATGGCGTCGACCACTTCAGTTACAGTGTTTAGGGGCTCGAAATTGATTTTTCATACGGTTTATTATTTTTTATAATTTTGAGCGAAAAGAATTATACTATCAAATTTGTAATTTTAAAATTGTTGACATATTAACACACGCTAGAAAACTTAAAAGAATAAATAGGAGTGGAATAAATCGCTTGACCTTTTCACTGTGTCTATATAGATCCAATTATGAACATTGAGTAAAATTTGTAAATTAATTTCAGTTTAATATAAAATAAAATAATGTTTTTTATGAATTCTGACAACATTTTAATTTCCGTAATGATGAAAGAAAGGCAGTAAATAATCTGACAATTTTTAGAATTTTCATTCGCTTTTTAATTAAAATGCTTAAATAATTATGCAGTTATGCAATGGAAAAGGTTTTTTGTTGATGCAATCTGTAAACTATCGTCTCCAAAGTATAAAATATTAAATTATGATCATGTACATTTTCACGTGTTTTGTCACTCGTTCGACAACTTCATGTATCCTACAACACGCAAGCAATAGAACTGACAAACAATGAAGCAAAATAATTTACATATAAAATGTTAAGAGCCTCTTACTATTAAATAGCTTCTAATTTGTTATCAAATATAATACCAAACGTTTTGTCTATTATGAAATAAAAAATAATTATGAAATACTCTATAATTGTTTCCAAAGATTGTACAAAAACATGGTTAGTTATTGCCAGATGTACAAAATCAATGGTTCGGTAACTAAAAAAATAATTTACAGTTAATTATACAAAATATTTATAAACCAAGTTGAATATTAAGCAAAAATTATACACCAGACGAAGCTTAATATGAAATAATGTTAAAAATACTGATATACATTGATATGATTGATAACAGCGTAATTCATATTTGGAAGAGATAATCTTATAATTTATACAATACAGACGTTTTCTCGATAATCAAATACATGCTATTTAAATTTTAGTATTTGTGTTATGCAATACTTACATATATTGTATATATTTGTTTTGAATGTATGAAATTCAATATCAGATATCCTTTTGTGAAATGAAATCTTTCAGTTTGTTTAACAGTTATATGCCTGAAGATCCCGAAAAGCGAAACATGGTTTAATCGTGCACTGCTTGAAGAATTCATTTTCATTCATTTCATTAAGATAAATTGTTAAAGACAAAATAGCAGGGCAGAGTCGGAGTAGTATTTTTTTAACGATTCCATAGCTGTTCAAATCAATTGTATACTTGCAACGAACACGTGGAGAAGTTTGGCGGGTTTCATGAGGCCCGTGGACCGTAGGTTTAATATAGTTGAGTTAATGGCACGGTGAAAAAATAGCAATGTATTTTAGTTCTACAAAATTATTTGTAACACATATAGTTGATAGCTATTTCGGCTCACGCCATCGTCAGAACTATGCTTAAACTAACATTTGATTATCTATATATAGCTGTGCAGAAAAGGCACACAATACATCCTCTCTCCTGTTCCAACGGTCTAGCTTGTTACTTTAACACACTGGCACTAAATTTTCAAAAATTCTAAATGAAACAATAGGTGTCTATGACAATAAGATTATATGTGGGATGGAAGTGATCCTTCTGGAAGTAAATCAGACCACCCCTTTGTGCAACGGCTGGACAAGTGGCGATGCTATTATGTTAGTTTGGTCGTTAAGAATCATTTGTGATAATTGGTGTCTATTGATTTCTAGCTGTTCTAAAGCCGTCATTCTCCGACCCTTACTACAAAGATGCAAACATTTAGTTAATGGGCTTGTAAGATATGCCATTATTTATGATATACTAGCTAAACCGTAGCGTGTTGCTACGATCTTAGAGTAAGGAAATTCAAGGAAACTCGTTATGATAACAAACAATTTGATTGTTAATGGTGTTATGCCAAAACCTTCGCGGTAATGTATTCAAGAAATTTCTAAAGATTCATATCAATCGGATGAAAAGATGCAGTGATGCATGAAGGACAAACATACACACATACATTGATTTTTGTATACATAGATTCACGATTCATTCTTCTAAGTAATTTCGTTTGAATGTGTGAATGTATAAATAATATACTGCCGCATTTAAATGACAATCTTAATCGCGATAAAAAAATCGTCATGCATACACGTATCATCATTGTTTGCCTTCGTGCACTTTATTGCACCGGGACGCATTCAACTGCATTGATAACGTTATTTATGGCTAAGGCTCGAATGCATATTAAGCAACACGTCGGTTAACAGTCTCATTAAATTGATAATGAATAGGTGTGGCGCATTTTTGCTAACATATAATTTATTCTGTTTTTACACGGGCATAGGTTACATACAAAACATCCGTGTAATATAAAAAAAGATGCAGTGAACAATGCTAATGAACGCTTGGTTCAATTACATTTTACCGTGAAAAATAAATCTATAAACTAAAAATGTTTCAAAATATATATTTTTTATAGTAGAGTTGTTGATAGCTGTTTTGAATTCCGTCATCGTCAGTACGGGAACCGAATAGTTAGAATAGAATAAACCGAAATAATACAGAGCGAAATAATTTAACTTTTGTGTTATATTAGAATAGACTTCAGCATTGTTATCACATAGATGCAACAAAACTGACAAAATGCCTGAATAGAATGCGCAAAAGGCGAAACCCGTGTTGTTAGTGATAAAACACGTCGAATCGTACAAAGTTTCAATAATTAAAATTTGACACAGCTCTACAAAATTTTTTTAGAACTTAACTTTTGGAATTCTACCAAGTAAATGCCAATTCAAACAATAAATTTCATTTTGTTATTGAAATTCCATCAAGCATCTACAGTCAATCAATATCATTAATTAACTATTAATGTATTAACTGTCACTTCTTGGTGGAAAGGCACAGTGGAGAATCATTTGTTCTATTCCAAATGCGCAAATAAAACAACCATGTTATTGTATTTGTTTGAAGAATGAAGAACTCTACGCCGAATCTATCGAAAATATTCCATTGTGTACTTTACAGGGTTGGGGTGAAATAGCTCCGATGACGCTTATGACTTCACGAGTACAGGGTTGAACAACACTGCCATGTATACTATAATATATATGACATGGCTCTTATTCTCTCAGTGAAATCTTTCCGTGGAATTGATTATTCCGGGTTATATTGTTGTGGCACCTCTTGGTATTGATTTACATGTCGTAAATCTTTCATTATATTTCAAACTAATATTCTCTTACGGTAAAACATTTCAATTCTAGGTAGTTTTATACAAATTGTTTGTTATTCAGTCCTAAAATTGATCCTTTTTGGAATCGTTGAAATATCAATTTGGGCATATAGAAGACTAGTAGATAGATAGCTCTCTTAACAATCATCCTGCTTAAAGGATTAAATGGACACAGTGAAAAAATAGCAATGTATTTTAGTTCTACAAAATTATTTTTAACAAATATAGTTGATAGTTCTGACGATGGCGTGAGCCGAAATAGCTATCAACTATATTTGTTAAAAATAATTTTGTAGAACTAAAATACATTGCTATTTTTTCACCGTGTTATAATGGAGTTCTACCAAGTGAATGCCAATTCAATCAATAGATTAAATGGACGTTGCGAGAAAAGCAACATCACAGTAATGCTTGCCTTTGATTTATATTTAAGATATCCAGTTGATGGAGCATTAAGATGTATGCTGCGGTAGCATCAAAGCTCTCTAAGCTTCCTTTCGTTATGTATTGATTTATTTATTGTACAATTTTTCTGTCGTCGCTGACAGGCGCTAATCGATGCAGAGCTGAGTAAACTAATGTGAATTCGGTTCACTTGTACAACAAATGTATTATTATACAAACGCACACACAAATACACGTCTGTATATAAAATATTATACCTTCAGTAATATTTCATTTATTTTATAATACAAAGATCATCACCGGTTTCGCTCATCGCATTAAAAAAATATATTTAATTTTGGAAAGTAATTTGAATTTTCCAATTTGTTAAGTATTTTTATAATAATTTCTCAACACATAATGTATCTTCCAATTAAGATTTATTTAATTTCAAGAGATCCTCAACATTTTATTTTCAACTTTTTAACTCCATTCAGACATATTTTGTATGAAAATCTGTAAGTTATTTTCTTACTTCTTGTGGCGTCTGTTTTGTATACCTGGTAATGAATAAATTTTTGTATAAATGGCCTCGTTTTAATTTTAATTATATAAATTCACAATAATAGCGATAAGCAAAACCGGTCCTGATTTGGATACTATACAATCTTGGAATCATTCTAAACATTGTGTTTTCTTATTTATAATGCCTTTCAACCAAAAAGTGTCAGTTAACACATTAAAAATGAATTCGAAATGTCTAGCAAATTGGCAATAATTATCTGTTTTTTTTTTTAAATCTTATATATGAATTGCTATACTTGGTTTTAAAAATATCTCTTTATGACTCTTTCCACAGTATAGACAACTTCTGTGATTGGTTATTGATCGATAACATTTTTTACTTTGAATCATTCTCGCGGAATTCAGTTATTCTTGAACGGGTTTAAATTCATGACTTCCTTTTTCAGGAAATAATCCCGCTCATGTGTTACAATTTTGGAGACATGTAAAAGGAAATTGTAGTCGGGTTATGAATTGTTTGTTATTGGTAACAAACCGAATAAACATGTTTTTTATAATGTTATTAATCATAAATTGCGTCCATGTCAGTAAGCATAAATTTCTTTTTTACAATAATCAACTACCAATTCAATGTGACCTGGTCATATCATAATTGGATGTATAATATGTACTTACTATAGAATGGTGGACTACGGTGTGATTAATTATATGACCTGGTTTATGAATATTTTTTCTATTGTTGACTTATTGGACTAATCTCATGCAAGGGAAAATTAGGGAGGTTTAACTGCTCGCTTAGTAGCGGCGTTGAACTGAATTGGGCGATGTTTATATTTTTAAATGTCTTAATAAAATACGCTGTATTTTGATGCAATAAGTCAACACCTTCACCCGTTTTAAACGAGTGATTTTTCGACATTGATTAGTCTAAATGCGAGTAAGAACCTATCACGGAATACCCACACGAATCAGTTTTAAGGTGTTAACTGTTACTTCTTGAAATATTTTTTTAAGTTGTCTTATCGGGAAAGTAGTCGGAGACCCTCGTTTTTCACTCCCTGACTTCAGTCATAAAACCGCATTTATTTATTGAACACCAATACAAAATAATTGATCTTCAAATAAAAGCTTGCAAGTGGGAGTAATTTTCTTTTTCAATATGCATAATTGCCATGGAAACAAGGTACATCACTAAAAATTTATCTCGATACATGTTGATAGATATCTTAACGTGAAATAAATCGTTAACACATTGTTCAACTTATGTATGCATAATGTTTTTCTTTTATTGTGCAAGATTTCATGCTTCCGTGAACTTTATTGGTTTATAAAGTGTTAATTCTAATACAGAGTTTCTCAAACTAATACAGAACGTGGTACGCTTCAAGCACTGTGCTTTCATGAATTCTAAAAAGCAACAGCACCTTAGCCTTGTTGAGTCGAGTGGTGGATATTTCAACAACGAATATTAAAAATAAAAAATTCTCAGTAATTTTTGCGTCAAGAAAACTTTTGGAGATAATCGGAATTACACAGTGAAAAAAATAGCAATGTATTTAATTCTACAAAATTAATATCGTATATAGTTTCTAACTCTAATATTTTGGTTTACGCCCTTATCAGAACTACAGATCAGCTACGTACCATACATTTGCTATTTTTTATCGTATTATAATGGATTTCTACCAAGTTTGTCTCAATTCAATTAATTATAAGAATATATATTTGCACACAACAAAAAAAATATTGAACTATAATCTCCTTGTTAGAAATCTATTATCATAAAGTTATTAAACCGTACAATTATTATATATAATATATATGGTTGTTGATGGTTTTTTCGTCTTGCGTCATCGTCTGTAATATGATCAAACTAATTTGGTATTTGCTTTACGCCCTGTTTAGGAATAGATATACAATAAATACTTATGTTGAAAATAAAACTTATTGTAAAATTAAAATTTTAACTATATTATTGTGTTAAGAGTTGACCTGAGAAGTTAAATAGACGAATTTCGTATCAATAATTAGTCATGAAAATAAGTGCATTTAATTTTAATGTTAATGTTTCATTTCGTGAGTTCCTTGTAATGGTTTAAGTAGGGCGATGAGTTGATGTTTCGCCATTCAAGTACCGTGATAGTAAGCAATATTTTCAAATTGTTCGAAAGCATTAATTAACTATTCTATAGCAGAAATTATCTCTTTAAACCATTATGTAACTTTGAATAGTAACTATCCGTTCAATTAGCCGTTTTAACGGTTGTGACGTTAGCGGTAAAGGGGTTAAAGGCTGCACTAAAAATTTCGAGCCACAAATATGATAAATTTCATTGGTTGATTTCGACTGATTGTATTCTATGATCGATCATTAATTTCTCAAAAATCTCGGCGTAAAAGAAATGCGACCCACAGTTTGTTAATTCTCGAAATAACAAATTTTAATAGCTATGTTGAATGGCTTGTTATGTTGTTAATTTCGTAAATTTATTACACCTTCTTCCATAACATATAACGCTGAATGATTATACATTTAGAATCGTTTCGGTTGGCCCACCGCCTCCCGTCACGGATACAATGCCGGTAAATTTACGGCTGCTGCTGCTGCCGCTGTGCGGCTCTGTGGCAGCTCAACACTCGCTGCTGAGCTGAACGAGGCTGTTCATAGAGCGTTATTATATTTGGTATGAGAAACGTAATTTTGGTATTATAGAGCAGGGTGTTGATAGCGTCCTATGAGCGGTTTGACCAATGCACGAGGAAAGGAAATAGTTGTGCGAGTCTGTTCAACCAATCATTGGACCGATCGACCATCTTTCAGAGAATTGGTTTCTTTTTAAATATTAATTACATAATAACACAATCATTTCTTATGAACTGATGATAAGTTGATAATGAGCGAAATCTTTTCTGATCAAAAAATACATTGTGAAATTAAGTACTAAAAAATGTTTTTTTATTATTTAAAATATCATCACTTTATATCAAAAAGTGACAATTAACACCTTAAAAGAAATTTGGGACAATATCATAATAGCAAAATGATCATTAATAACACCTATATATATATATATATATATATATATAAAATTTGATTTGTCGTATCATTTTACAATACAAATATCTTTTTTTCCACGACATGGGTTCCGCCTTTTGGCATCGTCAGGCATTATATTTGATCGTGTTATAAAATTAATAATCAAAATTCTATCAGTCACTCTCATTCAATTTCGTAAATATTAATTTAAAAAAGCTTATGCGAATGAAAATACAAAACTATTATTCGTTAAAAAATTGTTTTTTTTTCAATTCGAATATGAATTCTGTACGTTTTTTCTTCATCTATAGTTTTTATATTTTTTTCGGTGACGTATTAGCGAACCACCCATCAAGGACCACTGATTCATTATATTTTATATCATTATTAGTTACGGTCAATACTGTTTACCTTGGCGATGACATAATTTTTGTTCCATTTTTAAAACAAGTCGATTTTGTTAATATGTATTGAATTTCTGTTATTTGAAGTTTGGTGAAGGTAACATAAGAAATTTGTTTATTTATTTCGTTATGAATACTTCCTTAGCATATTGCCTTGAAATGTATCACGATCGCAAAATGGCGGTTATTGTTTATTTACATTTAAAAAAATGTACAGAACAATGGAATCGGTACGAAATAGCGTTTATATAGCGAATAAAAAAAATGATAATATAGCAAATTTTATAATAATATGTAGGGAACCAAGTTGCTGGTAATAAGTAGTATTTTATTGAGACACCCAACATGAACGATATATAACATTATTTGATTGATTTTTCCACTATATTACTTGTTATAGACCCGCCCCCTAGACCTTAAATATTATTTGAAATTAAAATTAAAATGATAGTTTTACGTGATATGAAGATATTATAACACGGTGAAAAATTGCAATGTATTTTAGTTCTACAAAATTATTTTTAACAAATATAGTTGATAGCTATTTCGGCTCACGCCATCGTCAGAACTATTTCTATCAGAACTATTTCAGAACTATTATAGTTCTGACGATGGCGTGAGCCGAAATAGCTATCAACTATATTTGTTAAAAATAATTTTGTAGAACTAAAATACATTGCTATTTTTTCACCGTGTTATAATGGAGTTCTACCAAGTGAATGCCAATTCAATCAATAAATATGAAGATATTATGTTTGATAAAGACTGAAATTTGATTTTTTAAAATTGTGTTCACTTTCACATGTTTTGTCTCTGGTTTCGTCTTTCAGTATCTTCATGCATTCTGTCGCACGAATGTAATAGAACTGGCACACAATACACAATCAACATCGATTATATATTAATTAAAAAGGAAAAACTTATCCTAAGGCTACGATTCAAATAAACAAATTTCAACAATATCGATTTGATACTTATAACACCTAATTGCCTGTGGTAAGTTTTATTAACGCTAAATATCGTTAATGAGTCGTTCATGAATGGATTCTATAACAAATATTACTGAAATGCAATTGGGTAATTTTAGACTTAGAAATATCTACTTATTTCAAGTAACGGTAAGAATTAAACATCAGGTGATTTAATATAGGAATTCAATTTTTGAGGTTGTCGACTCGCTGAAATGATCTCACGTAAAGGATATAGCAAGAAGGAATTGGGATGATTAAGCTGGTCGTCAACAATTCGAATTTGACATTAAAATCCTATGAAACACCTAAAATCGATATCATAAACTATGATTATATTTGAAAATCTAAACCAAGATTGAAGCGTTTGGTCGTCTAACGTTGTTTCGTCTCAAACGTGAATATTTTGTTACGTTTTTTTAACCGATCGCCAATTTTTAGAATTCGTTCAAGCTTACTGTTTTTGCATTTGAGTCACTGTAGCTTTGTACTGCCTTTTGAGTAAGAAAATATCTCAATTCTATTGATTCTAACAAATGCCGCATATTTATTGTAGGATAACTCAGTACTATTGTATGCAAAATATGTTTTTGTCTATTAAATGGGAACCGCAAATCGAATCGGAAGAATAAAAAATGCAAGACGGGTATTATGACGTTCGTATTATGAACGAGGCTCGGCCAATCGGCCCGTGTAACAGTCATGCCTATCGAATTAAAATCAAATTTGCTGTTTATGTTGCAAAAAGAATTTCCGAAGCTAATTGCGAGGAAACACCTCTACGACTTTGAGATATGATTGCATGTAACAGTCAGCCGAAATTAGGGTTGCCAGTCATCCCGATTCGAACGAGAGACTTAGGGGTAACCGGTATCCAGCGTAGGGCCTAGGCGAGAGCTTTAGGACACAGGGCGTAACTGCAAAAATGATTTTTATTAAATTTTTGACAATGGTTTATTTAACATCTAAAAATATGTAAGTATTTATTAAATTTGAAGAAAAATATTAATAAAAAAATAATTTAGCGTAACGTAAAAATATTTTTTAAGAATTTGTTGTATAATTAGAAAAATACATTGGTTGTTTTGTATTTTACTTCTAATATTGTTTGTAATGATGTATGTATCTTTGCTTAAACTAAAATACATGTTTTATGATTTCGACTGAAGGTGCTTGATGGAATTTCAATATAAAATTACAATTGTTACAACTTTTTACGATTCCACATGTTGTGTCACTTACGACGCGGGTTTGGCTTTTCGGCATTTTCAGGCATTCTATCACAAGGATGTAACATAACGTGTGTAATCTTACAAAGTTTCACCAATTTTAAATCTGATGATATTGAAATTCCACCAAGCACTTTTAGTTGATATCATAAAACACTATTATATTGCTCCGTTAATTGATATGGTTTATAAAAGTAACTTTATGTTAACATCTTAAATATTATATCATGAAGTTATTATTTTGCTGACAGTTGAGGTGACTCTTGTCAGTTTTTGTTCGTTCAACGTCCCGGTTTGTGATTGCGTAAATCTGACAACCCTTGCCGAGACCTACATACCTATATAGTTTCGCCTCTGATCAGATTATTATGTCCATTGCGGCCTTGAAGAGGCTTTCGTTTGTTGTTCAGACATTCCAATCGCTCGCTGATTTGTTGTTATAATCTTTTTGTGAGCTTATTCATTTTTCTTTTAACGATCGTAATTGCGTAATGTGTGGTAGCCGTGAGAGATGCATTTATTTTGAGTTGGTCGAAGTACAATCGAATTTGCTCCAGGTAGATTATGCAAGTTTTTAACTGAGAAATAAATTTAGAGTATAGAACGTCGCCTTGAGTGAACATGATTCTATTAAATATTTTTTTGACAAAATTTCTTTTTAATGCAACATTTTTCGAATTCAGTAAATCTTAACATTGTAAGTAAATCCAGTATTTTTTAATTTTTACAATTTGCAATCTGGAAAACATGCAATTTGACAGTGCATCAAAGTTCTATCTGGACGTGCAATTAGAAACACGTATAGGATTCCTTGTTTCTTTCATTTGGGAATCGGAAGACATTTTATATGTTCAAATTGTATGACTTTTTATTATATAATAAAGTTTTCTATAATGTTTTTATTTTATTAACTAAAATTTCATTTACATTGTTGAACTCCACTATAACTCCATATAAAAAAATACCAATATATTTTAGTTTTCTAAAATTCATAGTGTATATAGTTGATAGCTATTTCGGCTTATTCTTCATCAGAACTTTGTTTAAACGTGCGTATGGCAGTGAAAAAATGATACACAATACATCCTATTTTCTGTTTTAACATCCTAGTTTTATATTGTGATAATAAATTTTTAAATGTGACAAATTGATTTTATGTATTTCTCAAAGTAAAAGTTTATTTGAGATATTTTGTTGAGTGGGAATAAATGTAAATAGTGAATAAGTATTGTACCAAGTTGATTTATTTAAAAATTGCATAAACCTTTCGTTATGTTTTGAGAAGCGGTGTTGGATTTATATTTGTTTTTATATTAAGAATGTTATTGAATCGCTGATATCTTTTAATTTCTAATTGTTCCAATGCGTTTAGCTTAGAGCATAGGCTCCCAACCTGTGGGTCTCGAAGGGTTTTTTGGGGGGTCGCCAACTTATACAATCAACTAAAAAAATTTTTTTTTTGTATGCTTATCGATTGTATGGGAGGTCGCGGGTCACATAGATTTTATGAAAAGGGATCGCCACCCGAAAAATGTTGGGAACCTATGGCTTAGGGCCTTTAGACTACAAAGACCTAAACATATTAGCACCGAGATCTTGAAGAGAGAGCTTGAAAATTACGAATCTGTTACCTATTATATAACTCTATGTATAGTTAAACGTAGTTTTGATGAGAGTGTAAGCTGAAATAGCTATCAAATATATACATCTTAAATTTTGTAGAATTAAAATACATCGCTATTTTTTCACTGTATATTTTTTTATTTTGTTTTTCTTATAGTAGATATAAATGTGCGTCATGCATTCGATAGCGTTTTATAAATGAGGAAATTAGTTATTTTAATTTGATTGACATTTTTTTCATATCTTCCTAGCGATGTTAGTGTAGAGATAAATCATCGAACTCCGTGAGTCTTCTGGGCTATTTCAATGTATTATAAAATTTGCATTACGATATTAATTCACGCGACGAGCTAACTGTTCGGTAGATGGGAGGTGAGTCGAGCCGTCTCGTCACGATGGATCCAGATCCATAGCCAGTCGAGTGGTTAATCGCCGACGCTTTGTTCGTTCTCCTCGGTTCCCTTTCAACGGCGACTGCAATTATCACTCGCATTGCGTACTTCAGAAATGCTGTAGATATGCACAAACTTTCAGGTGCTATCAAAGTGTTGATGCTTTTATCTTCATTCAAGCATATTCCCGTTAAATCAAGGATGCGGCCGTTATTTGACCGGAATTGCAAATAATTTGGTTGTATATTTCAGCTGTAAGAACCTAACCATGAGATAGTTAGCACTTTTGGACTCTAATTCATGAATCATTTATGTCTTTTTTAAGGTGCTAACAGTCACTTTTTATTGAAAAAGCATGATATTTTAAATGATAAATATACGTGTTTTCGTATTTATCTAGAAAAAATATTTTATGATCAGGACCGGTTTATCTCATCCCGAGTATAATCATTATCAGCTGACATTAGAATCAGACTCTCTGAACTTTCGGTAAACTTAACCCTATGACTGCTAACGTCTCAGTTGTTAAGTTAAATCGGTCGATCGCAGCTTGCTGATATGTTGTCGCATAAAAATTTATAACAGAGTTCAAACATTCGTGTAAAATAATATCCATTACATTGGTTTACGGAAACGCTACTAAATCAATTTTTGAAATATTCGATGTTAGAAAATCTTCTGTGTGACTCAGTAGGGAAAAAGAACGTTAAACATAGCCTTCCTTAAAATTACACAAGCCAACCTTTCGCGCGTGGAATTGTTTCTGTGCAAAACTGACTTATGTGTGTCTCACCAAAGAAGTTGTCGATTAAATCCAAGATCTTTGTACTGCACTCTATTTCATTCCTGATCTACAAATTGTAAACATCATTAAGAATTTATGAAGATAAAACATGGTGTCGTATAAATTTAAACTCAATCCCGGAAACAACGTTTGCAGTTTCAACTGTGATGACCTGATACACCTGCGTAACGATTTTTCTAATGATACACATTGAAGAAAATTCAACAGCGCGTGTAAAAGAAAGACATGAATTTTGTAGTCACTGATGCGATGCTTATTTTAATCCCTTCATTAATATTGTTAATTTATTTTAATTTTTACTACATTTGTTATTACAAATATCATATTTGAATTTCTGAAACTTTGTACAATTATACATGCTTTGTCAGTCATGATTTGCGTTTCGTCTTTCGATATATTCGGACATTCTGTCACGGCTGCAATATAACTGACACATAGTAAAAAACAGGCCTCTAGGCATGATCCAAATGTATAATATTTCTGAAATTACTTTTGATTTAATAATTAGGAATTTCAATTTTTTATGATAATATTATGTACAATGTATACAGTTAATGATCTTGTGATGAGAGGATGAGAGACCAGTTGATAATGGACGCGATAAGTGAAACCGGTCCTGATCGTAATAATATAAAATTGTGGAAATAATTCTAAACATTCAGTTTTGCTATTCATAGGTAATCTAAGTATAGAACAAAAAGTAATCAGTGCGACTCATTGGCCTATAGCCAGTAGCGTGCTTAGAGGTAAAAAAAAACAGAGAATTGCAATTAAAAATATAATTCGTGCGTAAAAAAATGCACTAAATCGTCTCTAGGCACCAAGAATTGCTTCAAATATATTTAAAATCTTCGGGCTTATTATCAGCGCTGTGTCGGATTAATCGGATCAGTCGCTGTGTGTGCAGAGTCGGATTTGTGTAGTCGTGGTGTTAAGGTAGGTTATCCGACCATTTCCTTCGATTAAACTATTTTGAAAAATATCTCAACGAACAATTTTTCGGATTGGATGGTTGATCTTTAATTAGATGCACATAAATAGGAAAGGTAGGAAAAAAAACAAACCTTTTTTATTCGGAGTCGTGTTTTTTTTAACTACTCCATGGCTCTGGTGTATCAACTATCAACACACTGCAATCAGCCGTTACAGCAGCTTATACGTTAGCAGGGGACGGCTTTATCTAAATAATGATCACGCATCGTAATCGAAAAATCCGATGTAGGTAGATATTACGAACAAGTCATTTTAGTGAGCAGAACTTTTTTTATTCCAACTATAATTTTTTTAAGACTTCCTTACTTTAGAGCATATGGATACTATCCGTGGCTTTATCCAACTGACTATCTTTTAATTATGCTCACTTTTAATAGTTTGAAAAATCAAAGAGAAAAGCTAAAATGAGAATTCTGCCACCCTTAATAATATCAATTTGTATGTTCCGGATATTTTTTTAAGAAATCGTGGACATAATTTGTTTGTTCTACCAAAGTGTAGAACCAGTATCGCCAATGGTAACAGCATTAACAATGTTAAACAGTATTGATTCGTATGTTGACATATTCGATGTGAGTTCAGGCGAACACTATTTTTCAGCTAAAGCAGATGTTTCATGAGCTTATTGATTGAATTGGCATTTACTTGATAGAACTCCATTATAACACGGTGAAAAAATAGCAATGTATTTTAGTTCTACAAATTTTTTATAAGATATAGTTGATAGCTAACATATTTCAGCTCACGCTATCGTTAAAACAGGAGAGAAGATATATTGTGTTTTCTTTTTCTACACAGCTTTATATAGATAAGCAAATGTGCGTTCAAGTATAGCTCTGACGATGGCGTAGGCCGAAACAGCTATCAACTATATCATATAAAAAAATTATAGAACTAATATACATTGCTATTTTTTCACCGTGTTTCATGAGCTTACATGGTTGACTTTTTGAAATCCTTGTTGATTGTTTTTTTGTTTATTTGTCAAATTTCCAACACTAAATGTTTAAATATTTTGACGTTGCAAAAGCAATAAATTTATAATTTGTATATTTTTTACCGTAAAATTATAAATAAATAAATACACGCCATTGACTTTTTACCTGTAACACAATCGGTACGTCAGGTTTCATAATTATGCGGTAGACCGCCGGCTGTTGGCGCGGGTGAAAGAGAGGGGGGTGTTATCACATTACGGACGTGATTCATGTTTTGGTTTCACTTTGTTAAAGATTGTATTATATTTAATGTGCACTATAATAGTTCACCTCATTAAAGATGATTGCTTTTGGGTGTACTGCACATCGCTCACGTTCATTATTGTGCTTCCACACCGTCCTTCAAAGCGTGGACGGCATGATTCCACCAGACAATGGACTAATCGTCATATCGTAGTGCAATAGAATAGTGAAATTTCTCCAAAGAACGGCTTTAATCAGGGCTGTGGAGTCGTTAAAAAAAAGCACATCTCTGACTACGATTAAAAAAAAGTTTATTTTTGTCAATTTGAGCAATTAATTAAAGATAAACTAACCAATCCGACAAATTGTTCATTGATATATTCTTCAAAATCGTGTATTCGTTTTTCACGTCCCAAATCCCACTTCGCTCTGGTTATGGCAAATTAATTTTATGTCGATGTGTATTGTATACAATAAAAACGCATTTTTTAGTACTTATTTCCACAATATATTTTATGACCAGGACCGGTTTCAATCATCGCGAGAATTATCAACTGTAAGTATACAAAAAAAAAAAAAACTGTAAAGCTCGCGATGAGCATAAACGGTCTTGACCATAAAATATATTTTGGAAATAAATACGAAAAAATGTAATTTATGATATGATTGAATTTATATATAATATCAATTTGAATTGTTGCAACTTTGTACGATTCCATGTCTTATCACAAACGACCCGGGTTTCGCCCTTCGGCATCTTCAGGTATTCCATCGCACGGATGCAACAGAACTCAGTTACTACACGTCAGTTCTGTTGCATCCGTGTAATGGAATACCTGAAGACGCCGAAGGGCGAAACCCGGGTCGTTTGTGACAAAACATATGGAATCGTACAAAATTATAACAATTCAAATTTGATATTGAAGTTCCATCAAGCACCTTCAGTCGATATCATAAATTATATAATATCGATTTTGAATTGTTGAAATTTTATACGTTTCCACATGTTTTGTCATTAACGACCCGGGTTTCGCCTTTCGGCGTCTTCAGGCGTTCTATATATCATGCCTTTACGTCAACAAACTAAAAGTGATGTACTATAAAGTACTCTTTTGTTATTTTTGAATAGTGGAGCAAGAGATTTTAACTCGTCGCTTACTGAGATCGATGACGAATATTTCCATAGACATTATTCTAATCTATATCGTATTATGATAAAAATTCTACCAAGAAAAAATGTCTACTCGTTATATATTTTTTTCTATTTCTATAATATACGACCGACTGAAGGGAGGTGCTTGATGGAATTTAAATATCAAATTTGATTTGTTGAATTTTATACGATACCACATGTTTTGACACTAACAACCCAGTTTTTGCCTTTCAGCATCTTGCGATACACTACATAAAGATGCCGAAAGACGAAACCGAGGTCGTCATTGACAAAACATATGGAATCTTACAAAGTTTCAACGATTCATATATGACTATTTCAGCATTCCGATTTCGATGTACCGTCAAATGGTGCATATAGGTAAACCTTAATCTGAGAAAGGCTATGCGCAATTCTTGGTCGACAAATGAAGGTGTTCTTCGCACAATCGTTATGGCAAGATTGTTCTTTAAATTTGATTTTTTTTGTGAAATTGCTTTGGGGCGAAGTTAGAAAATAGCACATCGTAGCTTTCAATGGTTTGTCTTCGATACTTTTTTTCTATTTTGAATAAATATTGAAGATTTAAACTATTATCGGATTGCAAGAAGTTAGTATTATTATGACCCGTGCAGATTCCACATCTCATTCTATAGGAATCGACTGATGGCTTCATGGTTCGCCGGTCTGTATGAGTTACGTCTCGATCTGTTGAACGCGGGTTCCATACCGTTCGCTATCGTCTTTCTTGCAACGTATAATTTTCACAGTACTCTATTATTTAACCTTTTTACTGCGTTCCGCGTATTTGTCTTGTCTCAAAAGATACTCTGAAGACAATAATATATGCTGTTATTATCTAAAATATATACATCTTTTAAAATCACTTCTTCTTTACAAATATATACGATAATGGTCCATAAAACATTTAATTTGTCGTTTGTATTTTTTTTATTGCAGGTTTGTCCGGAAGTGGCTTATCGGCTTTGTAGTAGACTTAAGATAAATTATGTTTAAATATTCTTCATAACTAGTCGATATATTACAAGTTTGTCGCTAATTTGCATTACACTTTACCTATCGAAAATGTTGAAAAGTAAAAAAAAAATTTTTTCCTCACCCGTATTATATATAGACAAACATATAAATTAGGAAAGTATTATTTTTACAGTCAATTCTGCTTAATTGGGGTAGCCGAAATCGATTTTTGAGATTATATTACGTGTGTATGAAGATGCATATGAAAGAAACGAAACACATGTCACTTTTAGGAAAATACGAAATAACATATTTGTTTGCTTCGGTTTTTCGGAGCACCATCCTGTTTTATTGGGACAAAAGATTATGAAATTATTGTATAATGTGATAGATAAACGTTGTATAGATGTAAATATTTTTTTTTAATTATATTGATCGGATTACCATTTACTTGGTAAAACTCAATTATAACACGGTGGAAAAATAGAAGTGTAATTTTGTAGATTTTCACAACATCGCTATTTTTTATCGATTTATTGAAAATAATAATTAGTATAAACAGAGTTCACAGGACGGTCGTTAAAAAAACACGTATTCGACTTTAAAAATTTTAAATTTTGTAAAGTTTTTTCCTACCTTTCGTTTCATATGCATTAAATTAATGATCAACCAATAAATCCGGCAAATTGTTCATTGATATATTTTTCGAAATTGTATAATCGAAAAAGTAGTCGGGAGTCGCTCGTTTTTCACGACTCTGACTCCACAGCTCTGGTATAAACATTGTATCACCGATATTAAAACAGATATTTAAGGTAAAGTGATGGTTGTGGGGAAGTGTTGCTAGTCTTGAGTATGGTTAAATATAATATAAAGATATTGAAATACATCGACGCGGTTTGTATCGTTAATCCGCGATAACAATGTATCATTTATGATAAGGCGATAGTAATTTTTTTAAATATAGAATACTTAAGCATACTTTCTTATCTTGGTTTTGCGAAAAAATGCGGCCTCAAATCATCAAAAGCATCAAAAAGTTGATTTTATTTTCGAATGACTAACGTTCCTATTGAAATTAATTTTTAACGGGTTTTTTATACTTGTTTTTTTTTTGTTTGAAAATAAGACATTTTGAATCGTAGAAAAGAAAAATTCTGTATTTGTGCCGGTCGGGGATGGCCAACCTATGGCACGCGAATGTTTTATTATGAAGAAAAACAAAATAAAAGTGACCATACAAAAAATCAAAGAAATTTTATAAATAGTATACATAAAGTTAAAAAAAATGGTTTATATAATATTCAAAAACAATAGCGACATAGCCACGTGTATAATATTCGTTCACCAATTGATTCTCAAACGATGGAATGAAGGAAATGACGACATTCATAGATAAATAGATTGCGTTGTTTAAAAAATAACAAGTTAATACTTTTGAAAAATGAGCATTACGTCTTATGTAAATTTAGAACTTTATTAAGTCAAATAAGAAGTAGACTAACATTCGAAAGCAATACTTGTAAAATTTCATATTTTTTAAAAATTAAATATTAAAGTTTTGTCTAGGAGTCTACTTTATACTTAATTTTGTATCTTATTTATTTTATTATTCCATTAAAGAGTACTATAATTTTTCGATATATAAATGCTTTGTTTTTATGAAACATCTTAAGTTACAAAAACATTTGATGCTTTATTTCCATGGCACGTGGCACGCAACATAATATAATAAATAATATTTTAAAAAATGGCACTCAAACTCAAAAAGGTTTGCCACCTATGTAATAGTTAATCAGAAGTATGTCGGGTCCTAGAACCAGTTTTATTTTCAAAAAAATACTGGATTAACTAATTAAATATGATTGTTATATTATTTATAACTTATCATGTAAATATTTCAATTATTAATAATGTCGATTAAGTTTATGATAAACAATATTTTTTCACATTTAAAGATAAAATGAACTTTACTTTAATACAAGTTAATTAAAGTCACTTATTGTTTGAAATATTATATAATATTTAAATAACAATAAAAAAGTAGTTCTATTTCCACAATTTTATATGAATAACATAAGTACCGGTTTCGTTCATCGAGAGCATTTTCAACTGATACAATACAATATAAAACAAGGCATATAGTATTTTGTATGTAAGTTTATCACGAATACAAACCCAATAGCATAAGAACTGAAAAATAATTTTCAAGTAATCCATGCAATATATATAAATGAATTATGATACGACTGGAAGTGCCTGGCCGAATTAAATAGATCTAAATTGTAAATTTTTGTCTTTATAAAGACGTATTGCTTCAAACTATGGATTAAAATGAAAGTCACTGGATATATTGAAATTAAATAAAAGGTTTTATTTACAAATATATATTTATCAATAATAAAATATCAAATATATTAATTGATTATTTAAACAAGTATTGAAACCTTTTTTTGATTTCCACCTCATGTGCTTCCTGGCATTGTTGCTATTTTTTTATGTATACACCGAGATTAGAATCTTGCATCGTCTGCTGCGCAAACAATGCCGCTACGTATGCACCATTTGCATGTTATTGGCATGAGCGCAATTTCATAGGCTGGCACAAAAATATCTGCGTTATAATAATATATTTTACGAATTTAAGTTACGTCTATTTGTATAGATCATTAGTAAACAGGTGTTAATAATAAATGTTTGTTTGGGAGAAGAATCTCAATATTGTGCAATACAACAAACCTCCTGAATTATGAAGTTCAGATTACACAGGAAAATATATATGCCCCTCTATGGTTTTGAGATTTCCTACAGAAGTAAAATATTATCAAACCATAAAAAATTATGGAGAGAAATTGGAACTGACTGGGTCATATTCTGATGTGCCTCGGTTCTCTCTAGCTCTTATTTTGACCAATTGGATTCCGGCTTCCTGGAAAATTGTTGACAAATATTAATTGACGGATTCTGACATTTCGCTCTCAATGTGTTAACTACGACCTTCGCTCATCGCGAGCTTTCAAATTCAAGTTTTAAAATCTAATAGAATAATATACATGTATTCATACAACATATATCTCAACGAAGTAAAATATTTTACAGGTACATGTTAAGGGTCGCAAACTGTACTAAAAATACACTTATATAACGTCTATTATTAGCATAGAATTGATTATAAAATACGCATTAACCAAATTTTCCCTTTCGATATTTTTGTTAATGACTGTTTTATTTTGTATATAAATGTATTGTATCGATAGATAATGCTAGCGGTGCGTGAAACCGGTCTTAATCTTGATGATTTATAATAATGCATTCAAATACATACAGTGATCACTTTTAAGGTATAAAAATTCGTTTCTTGATGTAAAGGCATTATATTTATTTAGTAAAATAATATTTTCAAGGTCAGGACTAGTTTAGCTCGTCGCGAGCAATATCAACAGATAAAAATCATGTTATTATTATTTAAAAAAACACTGATGTTTAAATTACTGTCAAATTTGTGTCGGTTGAACCAAGAAAGATAATAAACATGTTTTTAATTATGTTTAAGACTTTCGATCCAAATCTAACGGTTAAGAGAGAAAATTCGACGACTCATTCTGGAAATCGATGCAATGAACGGCTGATTTGTAATCACCTTTAATCGCCATTTCTCGATTACATCCACGGTTGATTTGTTAATTAGCTTATTTCCGTAGACTAAAATTACATTCTTTGTTAATTTATTTTACGGTTCATTTACCTTGAACTTATTTCATAGTTATTTTAGATTAAAATAATGATACTGTGTTAAAAATCATTATGCTCCGCTGTACATTGATGTCTTTAAAGGCTATTTATTGACCGTTGATTGGCGCGTCTGATCAATTTGTCTACGCTTAAATTGTATGCTATATTTCATAAATAACTCAATTATTGAGTGTATCTCATTTGAGTCGAGATTTCGACTAAAAAATATCGGCTCTAATTACATTGCAGCGTGCGAAAATGAACTGTTTACAAAGAGGATTTGATAAGGCTAGAAAAAAAGTACCATAAATAAGCTTTACATTTTTTGTTACATGGAGCTATTTTGGCTATCGTCAGATCTAGAAAAGTATAGTTATAAAGATAGTTTGAAACGAAATACATAAATTCTTGTTTTAAGGTGTAAACTGTCACTTCTTGATGGAAAGACATGATATCTTGAATAATAAAAACACATTTTTTTAGTACTATTTCCATAATACGTTGTATAATCAGAACTGGTTTCGGAAATTAACTATCATCCCTGATGACAACATTACAAGAAAATTACGCAATAACGCATGGTTGCTAAATTGCAACGCAAATATTTCAATGACTTAATTTCATTTTTTTTTCATTAATTAATTTGCTTATGAAAACCCTTATAATGAGAACATATCATATTTAAAACAAACGTTGAATTTAGATTAATCATAATTCTGACGTTATCTTTATGATAAAAATCAAATGTAGGTTTATTGTCTTTGTATCAGGTTGTATAATAATGCAGTCATTAGCGGCACATGCAAGAGTGCGAAGGGGTACGCCCTGCGAACGCATAACCGCCCGCGGCAGCCGCCCGCACTGGTCTTCCACCGCCATCTCGCATATTGCAATATTTATTACATCGAATAAATTTTCCGATTAATTCGCGAAAAACAAAAGTGCCGATGTTCTTCTATTTTTGAAATACAACGCAATTATCATATTTGAAATGTGACAGTGTTGCTTGCGTACAAAAATCGAAAGTTTATTATTGCCGTTGGTTTAGTTTTCGAACTACTTTTATCGTTTTTGTTTGTGTTTGCATTTCCGTGATATATTTCCATAATCGTGATATTTTCTTAGTCGTATCGTTCAGCTAAACCGCTTCGTCGGTGTTTATAATAAATTAAATGGTGTTTGATATTGAATATTTGTTGAAACTGTGGATATTCCGTAACGATGAGAATTGAAGATTTCTTGCAATACGTGAAATTTTATTTGATTATAATATTAGCAAAATATATTCTCATTTTTTTTCAATATTAAATCGCATGTAGCCTATAAACCGGTCATTCTCAACCATCGGACCATACCAAAAAGTGAATGTATAGCAAAATACACCCGTATCAAAATTTGTTTGTTTTTTTTTTATGTTAATGAGACAAATTATTATCGTAGAAATAAATATAATTTTGGTAAATACAGATATATTTTTAAAAACAATGCTATTAGTTGTATTATCAAACTGATTATTTGATAAGAATCCAATTTTTATCATTTAAACCGGATATTGCGGTAAATTTCATTTCTTCACGAAAAAGTATCGTATTTATTTACAAAAAAAAAAATCAGTATTCGTTTTTCAGTACATTTTTTCGAAAAATTATTTTATAATAAATTATCGAAAATTCTGACGATGGCGTGAGCCGAAATAGCTATCAACTATATCTTATAAAATTGTGTAAAACTAAAATACATTGCTATTTTTTCACCGTATTATAATGGACTTCTACCAAGTAAATGCGAATTCAATCGATAAATTACCATAACGTTTAATGTAAATTACCATCAATTGATAATGTTTACGATGAGCGAAACCGGTCCTGAACATAAAATATATTGTGGAAATAGTACTAAAAAAATGATAATATTATTTGATGCATCATTTTGCTGTACTCCTTGAAAGAATATTCCACTAGTGTTCGATTTTTTTTTCCAAGCAGGTGACAATCCATTCTACAATGCTGATTGATCAATCGCAGCTGTGTAGCGATTGTAAGACGCCGTCGTTTACACATACTAAATTACACCAAAACAGGACAATCATGCGTTTTATTATCGAGGAAATGTGATATATGTAACTTTGCTATTGTTAATTGACTTGTAAAGAAAAAAAAATGTTATTTTTTTGAGTGGACTGTACATTTATTATGAGACAATATTTGATTAATACTGCAGTGTGCACGTGGAAATCAAAAAAGTCATGTTTTTAATTAGTGCAATACAAATAAAAATTATAAAATTGTAGATAAATGTTGAAGATAGTGACAGCAATAAATCAACTGTGCAAGTTTTAAACAGTGAATAATAAAATATGGGTGCGTTATGTTGTTTTTTTTTAATTATTATTATTTTATTTAATAATGTTTATTTACCACTCTAGCGCCTTCACTGTGTTTTCGAAACCATTCTATTTTCCCTAAAGAGAATCAGTCGTTTGTAAATTATATTGCCTTTTGAATTCATTTATTATATTAAATATTAATTGTGGATATTGAATAAAATATTGATTTTGAATATACTACGGAATTATTTTAACGCGTACCGGCTGATTATTTGTCGTTGTCTTAGCCACGCCCACTACTCTTCCAGTATACTCAGATTAATTTTCCAGTATTTAAATAAATTAAATACCTTTTTCTTTAAAGCATAATAGTGCATGGCTTGACGATCGGTCCGTGCAGCTCTGCATCGGGCCGAGAATATATGGAATAGAATCGATTCTTTTTATCAGTATTGCGTTATGGAAGGCGACCGTGTAACAGCAGCTGTATACATATAACGGGTGGAGGTGGGGCAACCAACTTGTAGTTTTCCTACTTACTATATTAGAGATATTTGTTTAACCAATAAAGGTAATTGTAATGCTAGCTCAGTTGTAAATTATTCTGTTGCTCGGCTCTCTCTCAAACTATAAAACTGGATGTGAATTCACAACTTGTTTGGCATCCATTACTTTTAATGACATTTTATTACTTGTAAAAGGTTAATTATTGTTGTTACATCACTCATTGCCGAATCGCCTCGCCACAAATAGCTTGATTTAATTACCTACCGTTGATGACTTTCTTTGTCCGTTTCGGAAAGGTTAAATGAACGCCGCTGCTTTTTTGATTAATTTCTGACAGAATTTATATTTTTAATTCGGAGTATCGAATTTCGATTAATGAAATGGAATCTTCTAAAACACGTTTTTATTATTATATAACCCCCTCACTGCTAACTTCACTTAATTATTGAAATATCTGTTTGTAGTGTGTTAAAAATATTATATATATATATAACTTTTAAAATGCTAACTGTGACTTAAAGATTAGCTGGGCATTACATTTTCAATAACAAAAAAACACATTTTTATTATTATTTCACAAATATATCAACGATCAAAACAACCGGTTTCGTTTATCACGAACATTATCAACCGGAATAATATGATTTATCTTTCGACTGAAGGTGCTTGATAGAATTTAAATATCAAATTTGAATTACTAAAACTTAATACGATTCCACATGTTTTGTCACTAACGACCCGGGTTTCGCCTTTCGGCATCTTCAGGCATTCTATCACACGGATGCAACAGAACTGACGCACAATAAACAGTTAGCATCGTCGTCATCATAAGGAAAACACACACCCCATGGCAAGAATCTTATGTCTAATAATAATCAACACAATTGCCTGTGATAGGTTTCATTGACGATTAAATTTGTTAATACGTAATTCTTGAATGGGTTTTACAAAAAATAGTAATCAATTATCATTTAATTCAAATTGGGTTTTTTTTAAAGAAATACCTACTTATTTCAATTTGACAAGTAACGATTAAACATCTAGTGATGCAATGTAAAAATTTACTTCATGAGATTGTCGATTCATTGAACCGTGGATTAGCGTGAGTAGGGTTAACAATGTTTGCAATATATAATATAATAAAAAATGTATTTTTACGATTGGTCATAAAAATCAATTACATTTTCTCTTTCGTAAAATCTTTGGCCGTAAAATGTTTCGTTGCTTAATTTCGTTTTATTTGAATTAATTTAATAAATATAACATGTATACATGACGTCTCGCCCTGACAGTAAATATATATTGAATAAGTTTTGTGATACAAGCTAATTTTTATTATAAAATATAGCCCGATATATCCTGATCCTCTTAGTAAATTTGCTTAACGCTAACACTATTAAATTATATTTAAATAATAAAACACAACTTTAAATACTATTTGCACAATTTTATACTGTTACGATCAGTATCGTCTTCTCTCGTAGTGAGCATTATCAAACCGAAATCGAAACCTGTCCTGACTTTAATAATATAAATAAAAGGAAATAGTATAATTTAATTTTTATATTACGCCACCTGATGTTTAATTCTCGCCGTTTAAGTCTAGAATTACACAATTGCATTTTAATGATAAGTGGTGTACAATCCTTTAATCAAAGTCTCATTGACAGTATTGAATTTTAACATAATTTATCACAGGCAAATGAGTGTCATTATTATTAAATAAATAGTTTTGAAAGTTATATCAGCTGTTTGTTTGGATCCTAGCCCAAGGGTCTGTATTTTTCCGTTTTTATTAACTCTTCTAGTATATTTCCGATGCTTACTGTTTATTGTGTATCAGTTCTGTTGCATGCATTGGAAAGAATGCATGAAGATGCCGAAATGCCAAAACCTGGTCGTTAGTGACAAAATATGTGGAATCGTGCAAAGTTACTTTAACAGTTAATTTAGTTAGTTAGTTAAGTTAAAGTTTAAAAGTTAGTTAATTTAACACTGTGTTATATTATTTAAATATAATTCTTCACTACTACTTGACTACTGAATAAATTTTTCAAATTGGGATATCTTCTATACATCATTTGAACTTCTGTTAAATGATTTTCTGCACTATGAAATCTAAAGCCTTGATTTAAACGATCTACTGTACGTGAATTTGAATTCAAAACTGAAAGCTGTCTTATTTTACAAGTTCAACTTGGTGATAACACGCATCTTTCTGCCGTACTCCCGTTGTGTAGCTATGTTACGTGAAAAATCGGGGCTAAATGAAATGAAAATGATGAACTCGACAGTGATTCACCGGGGTGTCACTTTAGTTGCCAATTAATTCAAATAATAATTTAAAACTCTTGCTAGTAATCGATCTTGAAATCTTCCGATGACTAAGCTGCGGCTTTTATCACTGCAGCAAAGCATAACTTATCGGTTGGCATTCACGTACCGGTACGTGGGCGAAAACCTCTTTCAAAAAAGGCATGCACTTACATTTACGTCTGATGGGCAATTTTTTTTTATTGACATATTATAAAAACGGGTATGCTACTGTCATCTAGGGAATATTTTTGAATACTTTTAATAAATGTTTTACGCTTTTACTGACTCAAATATAGATCGATTATTCCTATGAAATATTGACAACTCAGAACGAACGAACGAAAAACAGAATTTTGAATATATTCATGTGTGGTCTTATACAGAATATATGAAAAAAAAAAAAAAAATTTAGGTTGAAAAAAACCTCGCCCCCCGTATACAAATCAATTGAAAAATGTGTGTGACTAGATAGGTTAATAAATACAAATTTCTCAATAAACTGTTGCGTCATCTTTTACGTTATCTAAATGTAGATTGTAGTACTTATTCCTACTGTCATTTTAGCAAGATTTTTTTTCTTTAAATGACTATTTGCCTTGAAGGAATTCACTTTAGTAATATTTGGCATGCCTTGGAAATTAATATACACCGAGAAGTCGGTGGGAATCTCTTAGCGTATAGATAATTTGACAATCGCAATCACGTCTCTGACAATTGAAACTGCCTGGACGAGAGACGTGATGCGAGAGGTCAAACTTCTATCTATTTCTGTAGCATAAACGCTCCTCGCTAAATTTAGACAACGTTTATCTCTCACGCTATGAATGGTTTGTCATTGTTATGCCCCCCTATTCAAATATGGCTATTTGTGGTGGCCATTCTTCGTCCGATCTTGACTCATCGAAGGAAAAGGAGACCGGCGCTCTTCTGGTTCTCTTGGTTCAAATAAGTTCAAGGATTGTTTACGTATTTTAGTTTCGATAATAGTCATCATCATTTTCAATCAAAGTCTTAATAAAGTGGAGAAAGGTTGGCGAATTCTTTGGCACCATTGATTCTGAAGAGTTTGTTTGAGGTACCCAACTGAACATTTGGAATAATAATACTGTAAAACACTGCTCGTCGTTTGTTAGAGTCACTATGCTTAAATTGGTATATTATTATTATATTATTAGTATATTTTTTTAATTTGCTCAGAATCGAAATATTTTCGATAAATCTGACTTAATTTAAAAAATTCTGCCTTCAATATTATTTATTGAAAAAATTTTTTGTATTATAAAAAAAACTGCTTAAAAGTAATGTTTATAAGTAATATGAATTCTGATTTGTTTGGATTTTGTCTCTCCAGGTAACGTGCATTACGAGGATCCTCAAAGGCGAGGACGCCGCCAGTCGCCTGATCGCAAAGCGCCTCCTCAGCCGGTCCCGCCATCTTCAGCATTCGCCCAGGTTAAATCTTTACGCAATCGAACTAAGAAATTTCAATGGGAAAAACCTTTCTTTGAAGACATAAAGAATATTGCCAGAGGTTTCGGCGAGATTGTCGACCGGCCACGACCACCACTGATAGAAAGTCCATGCCCCAATGAACCTATCGCGCCAAGAATCGATGACACTAAGCCTGAAGGACACCTGACAAAGGGCCAAAGCTCGAGCGGTAGAGGGAAGAAGATCAGACGGCGCCCGGAAAGAAGAGTCACTGTACATACAGCGGAGAACATTTTCAATCTTACTTCACCCAAGCCCGAAGAACCAAATCTTACTCACGCGTCTGTAGAAAATTTGCGCATTGACGCTAGTCTTCACCCGCTGAGCATAATTCTCCGCAGGAGTGGAGAGTATAGTGGGCTGAGTGTCGAAAAGAAAACTGGACCGCACGATTCAGGGCGCGTCAAAAGCATCGCTGATCTGAATCGACAGATCCCATTCAAAAGGCTTTGCACGCCGGTGGCAGATCCGCACACCAGCACCGACAATTTAACCTCGTACGTTCGGTCGTTTGAGGATTTGTGGACGAAAGAGGCGGACCGTTTCGTCATCGCGCGCCCGTCGCAAGAGCTCGGCAAGGAGCCCTGTTTTGACTTTGATGGTAACGAAGGCTTTGCAGCGATGGCTGGAGCTGACGACGGAAGGTCTGAGAGAGTGAAGAGGTACAAGGATGAAAGGAGGCGACAGTTTGCCGCTGCGAACGGATCGACTCAATCGCCCGTCAGACTCGACAGGTTGGTGCATTTAATTTTATCTCGGGATCTGTGGTTTTGATTCCGCAAAAGTATTCGCTTTTCACCTTTTGTATTTTATTGTTTATGATATCGAATGAAGGTGCTTTATGAAATTTCAATATCAAACTTTGTAAGATTCCACATGTTTTGTCACTCACGACCCTGGTTTCGCCTTTTGGCATCGTCAGGCATCATACCAAACTACATCCTACACGGATGCTATAACACTAACAAATTGGAGCTAATTGATTTATGATGTCTCATCACAATATACGGAAAGGTTCAAAAGTATTAACAATCAAAAAATATTACTATGATAGAATGCATGAAGATGCCGAAAGGCGAAACTCGGGTCGTTAGTGACAAAACATGTGGAATCGTACAAAATTTTAACAATTCAAATTTGATATTGGAATTCGATCAAGCATCTTCAGTTGATATTATAAATTATTAGTTTATTGCCTTTGCAACGTCAAAATATTTAAATACCTAATTTTGGAAATTAAAAAAATAATCAATGAAACAAAAATCAAGTATAGCTAGAAAGCTCATTTAAAATCTACTTTAATACATACCTTAAAAATATTATTCGCCTGAACTCACGTTCGTTCACAAGGAATATAACGACATCCGAAACAATACTATTGAACATTGTTAAAGATCTTACCATTGGCAGACTGGTTCTACTATGAAATGTTATATGAAATTATATATAAAAACTATATGAAAAAATTCATATCCACGATTTCTCAAAAAAATTTAAATTCTACGAAGCCCCTTCAGCCGATATCATATATTACGTTTATATTGAAATTCACGTATTAAAAACACTAAAAAGTCATTAACTAATGAATGATATTGCAAAATGGACGTATCGTGTTTTGCTTTTAAGCAACTCAATTGATTTTTTACTCTAATATCTCTTCATATTGCCTTTGTTGGTTTTAATGTTCGCTTGTAACAATAACGAGTACTAAATATTTTTCGGTTGACCTCGTACTTTTTTCTTCACATTCAAAGCACAATGCTTTTTGCCAAATTGGAGGTGATTTTTCATACACAAAAAATGTTTATTACCTTACCCAGCGCAATCGGCGACTTCTAAAGGAATATTTAAGTAAAAAACGTGAGCGGACTGATTAAAATTAATCGTTTAACGTTGTACGAGATATCTTCGTGGACTGATTTTTAAGTACAAATCACTTTCCATTTCCAGTCTTGTAATATTCAGGCGTAGATATCAAAGTTTGTACTTTGTTCGAATCTTTGAAATTTACACGTTTTTTGTACAGAAAAAAATATGAAAATTAGGCCAGGCATGCTAACTATCTTCGGAGACTAAAAATAAACACTCAATCAATCTGGCAAAAGCTAATATCTGGTGAATAGAAATGTAAGTAAATTTCACTTATCGATTGAATTAGCATTTACTTGGCGGAGTTTCATTATAAAGCCTATGTATCTCATAAGATATATAGTTGATGGGTATCTCGGCTTGCGACCTCATCAGAACTATCATTTATAGTTCCAAATTTACGGAAGAATAGTTCTGATGAGGACGTAAGCCGAAATAGCTTTCAATTTTACATCTTATAAATTTTATAGAAATAAAATAAATTGCTATTTTTTTACCGTGTTAGTTTCATCTTATTAAAAAAAAATATACTTCTTTATTTACAGGGTTCAATCGGAGCGTGTGTCGTCATCCTCACGACTTGATGAAGATGCAGGTTCGTCGCTTGAGCGAAAGGCAAACATCGCTTCTAGCCGAGTCCGAACGACCAGAGCATCCCGCCTTCGTGCTGCTGCAGCCGTCTCGGCCGCTGAGAGTTCTCCGAAGACATCTCCAAACCAAGCCTCTCCTAAAGCATTGAGAGACAGTCTAGTAGAACCAGCGGCGTTACGATTAAGTGGCATCTCAATGGGTGGCGAATCTAGACAACTTTTTCCCGCGTCTTCGGCCAAAGCGGAATCTTCTGGTGTAACGACGAGGTCATCTCGTTTGGATCTCCACGTGCCGACTCTTCGATTGAATCGCCTTTCTCTTGACCTTGATACTAAACTCGTCGGAGATTTGTCGCATTCTGAAAATAGCGCATTTAAACCTCTAAGCAATCTGCAGAAACCAACTAAAGATAGTGGCGCAAGTCGCCGGTCGAACAGGTTTTCTTTGGACCTCGATAACAAAAACATAGAGACCGCAATCAATGGACATGCGCTTGTATCCAAAGACGACATGCTGCACATCGTTGAGCGGCTTCCCGACCTTTCTCTGGACGTTTCTGATGATATGGGTGACGTGACTGCTCCCAAAACTGCAGAAGAAAATATATTTAAACCGCTCAAAATTGAAGACAGAATTTTACCACCCGTAGAAAGTGCCACAATTGGATTGGGTGAAGTGATAAATGTGAGTGATAATAGTGTGGTGCCCCGCGAAGTGGACAATGTTCTTCGCCTCTGTGATAGTTTGAGCGATAATCTCAAGGTGTCTACTGATGAAAGCGATCAACAATCGGTGAGTAAATAAATGTTCTCTTCTTTTTAACCTATAGCAAGCGAGTGTCGCAGACTCTGAGAAGGCATGATGTGTGTCCAATGCGCGAGCATCGCAATATATGCAATGCGAGCTTTCAGTTTTCTATCTTTTCCATCTATAACTAATTTTTGTTTCAAAATATAGCCTGATTTGTTCTTCTACTGCAACCTTCCATAGACTTGTCGAATGTATCGATTTTTTGATTCCTTTCAACTTGTCAATTCTTTTCTAAAGTGATACATCATATTTTATTCCGGTTAATTAAAGTTCAGTCAGCCTAATTTTTATAATATTTTTTAGCAAAAGCGAAAACATAATTAATAATTTCGAAATTTGTTAGGTTATAGCAGTCATATCGTTAAACTGACGCCTGTTAAATTTGTTGTCAGTTGTTAAATAAACTACGACAGATTTCTATTAAAGGTAATAGCATTGAACAAATTTGACGAAATAGAACTGGCCACTAATATTGTGCATTTAACGCCTTTAAACTTGATTTTTTAAATTATTGTAAATCACAAGTATTTGCGAATAAACCACAAACAATTGACGCCTTCAAAATCAACGTAACCAACGCCATCCAACGAAATCAACCAGATTTATGCGGCAGAGTTTATACCACCAAGCAAAGCCGTTACATTTCATACTTAATGCTATACAGTATACTTTCAAATGAGAAAAAAATGAAGGGATAGATTAACATGAATTTCGAGTATTTTGAAAAACCATTTAGTACCATCTACCATCTACCGTCTACATCATTATTTTTTGTTGCAATAAGCATATATAACTTTTTCAATTTTACTGCTTATACATTTACATAAAAGGATTTAGCAGTAAATCAATTTGATATGTCTTACATACATTCAGAATAATTATTATCGATCAATCTGCTTTCGAAAACCTTGAAAATCGCTTTTTTCTGCTATATGAATTTCCCGTTCTCCAATAAATTATTTCAAAAAGGAAGTGCACCATATTAGGAAAAATTTCGAGTGTAATTTTTAATGTTGATGAAATGCTTGTGTTTTTATCGTATATATTTTATTCTATTATTTGATATTTTATTAATTGCCATCGAACTTATGTAAATTATTCATATTTTGCAGCAATCTGATTAACATTCAATTAATACAGTAGATACTTGATTAATTAAAACATTCTTTTCTTAAATTTGAATTGTTGAAACTTTGTACGATTCCATATGTTTTGTCACTAATGACCGGGTTGTGCGTTTTAACGTTTTCAGGCATCCTGTCAGTTCTGTTACATCTATGTGATATAATGCCTGAAGACGCCAAAACCCGGGTCGCTAGTGATAAAACTTGTAGAATCGTACAATTTTTCAACAATTCAAATTTGATCCAATGCACCTTCAGCTGATATCGTAAATTATTTCTTTCTTAATATTTAATATTGAAAAATATTGTCTAAACAATTAAATTATTAAAATCTAAGATATCGACTGAGGGTGTTTAATGGATGGAAATTTTAACCGTTCAAATTTTGTCAATTTCCACGCGTTCCGTCTTTTGGTATCATCACTCACGTACACGGATGGACTCCAACTGACTGTCTGTCTACAGTTTTCTTACATTACGAATACTGAAAAAAGGGAAACCTTTCCTGGGCCGAATAATTTAAATTTGAGTAAAAATTAAGAAAAACAGTTCCAATATTTTCTTGATAGGGCGATGAATAAGAATATCGTTTTTTGAAAATAAATTTTATAATACAATATTAATAATTTATAGATATTTTTATTGAATTTTATAAATAAGACTAGAATTAAGATTTTCAATAGGAATCGTAGGAAAAAAAAACTCTATAGAAAAAAAGTCCTATTTTCAGGAGAGTCATATTTTTTTCAACGATTACTCAGCACTGAATCATACACCTGATTTGTCTTAACATAAAAAATACAAAGTTATTAATTATTGTTATGAATTTTGAATTATTGAAACTGTTACGAAACGACTCCACAACCCTGGTTTCAACATTTAAGATGTTTGCAGTTTGAAAGTTTAAAAAAAGGCTTGGCTATACCCACTATCGAGGGTCCGCGTCGGTTGGTCGTGGGACAAAAAAGCGATTTCGTCGTGCACTATTTTGGAAACAGTTGTTATGCAAAATTTTCTTGTTTTTATCATTTTAAATGACTATAAATGGTAAAAATAAATTATCCGAATGCACTTGAGGTTATTTTTGAAACAAGTGAATGCAGCCACTTTGCCATAAATGGTTGAGATTTGATCTTTTGAAAAGATATGTGTATGAACTGAACCGAAGAAATAAGTTGGAGACTGCTGTATTGGAGTTCGACCTTGCGATTGTATGGACATATAGGGAGTTCTAGAGGTCACCGGTTTGACGATCGGTTTCCGAAAATGTTCACGTTGCGAGCAAAGAAACGTTATCGGTTGCCATCTCTGCCAAATAAATTGAGTGGCGTATTACATATATTATTTTGAACGCGTTACATGCTATGTAAAGCAGAGATCCGCAACGGGTGTGTCGCGAGACGTTACTAATTGTGCCTCGGCTCACTAAGAAAAAAATACGTTCAAATAAATTAAACAAAACAGAAAAAATGAGTCATTTTATAAATATTTTTTTATGCCGTAAAATCTTCTTTTCTACCGCATAAATCACAATTACTCTGTTCGGTTAGAAAATTTGACTTTTAACAGATATAAAAGTGGGCGGTAGTTATAAAACGTTTACCTACCGTTACCCTAGAACTTCTATTTATATTCTCTTTGTGAAAGGTAGCTTCAGCGATTTAGTGACCAGCAGTTCTCACCGAAATACACTTTCGTTAAGATACGATGTCATATACTCCACATTGGAAGCGAGGATGTAATTAAATATATATTTTTTTACATAATACTAATGAACTAAATTCCGCATTTAAAATCAAAGAAAGGTTTAGTATGCTGCTGAAAGTTTATTGTGATTTGATGTTTCGGTTTCACGATCCAGTTAATTTTAAAATCAATATTTTACCTTTATAACTTGGTAAGTATGTTTGCAAAACAAAATCCCATGGCGATACCACTCGGCTATAATTAGCAACCCTTAAGTGCTTAGTATAGTATCGTTTAACGTAAAAGTTGTAGGATAATCGTCATATCGATATTATTATTCAATTATTTCAATTTCGCGCGCTTTTCACGCGGCGTCGGCCATTTCGGGTGGCCGCCATTTTGTATGTGTATTTAGTGTTATTTATTGTTTCATTAGTGGGTCACCGGATCAAGGACGCCCATCGAAATGCCCGCCCACTCGCGAGACGCTCGGGAGACGAGACCTGAAGGCGAACCGGCTTCGTCGTCATCTGGCGATTGATTCTTTTCGATAGTCGATTACGCTAATTTATTGAGGTGGCATAGGGATCGATGACTAGCGGCCCCGTCCCACAGATGTTGGGTGTTTAACTTGCTTGCATATTTAACACACACAAGTGATGGAAACACAGTGGAGATGTATTGAGCAAAGATAAACACAAAAAAAGTATTTATATGAGAACCGGTTTCGCTCATCGCAAACATTGTCAACTGATACAATGCAAATTAATTCAAGTTACTTATGCAATATTTTGTATCATTAATATCCAGGTATACAAAACCATTGATTAAAGAACTAAGAAAATAATTTACAAGTAATCGTACGAAATTCCGTTGAAGATAAACTTTCCAGCGATTGTCAAAGAGCTAATAATATAATATTATATTTTTATTATGTCTAACATCTTCTCCATAAAATAATGATCTATTCTTGTGAATTAAAATGTATTTGTGAAATACGTGCCTTAATGTTTAACCAATTGACTGCTTATGTCTGAATTGTTGAGATGTCTAATTGCAGTGGGTTGATAGTTGACACTTTAAAATAAAATAGGTAATTTCTGAATGTTTCCTTTACACCAACACAACTGTAGTAAGACGGTGAAAAATAGTAATGTATTTTAGTTTTACAAATTTATAAGATATATGGTTGATAGCTATTTCGGCTTACGCCCTCATCAGACCTTCCTATAGTAATGAAGTAAGTCGAAATAGCTAGCATATATATTATATATATCTCATAAGTATTTTAGAACTACAATAAATTTCCGTTGCTTTTATGGAGTTCTACCAAATAAACGACTATTTTTTTTAAATATTTGTCTTTTAGATTATATTTTCTGTTGCTTGGCAGGGAACGGGTTATATATTTATTTAGCACTAAGAATTTCTCAGTTTTTAAACTTTTTCACGCACCTAAATCTCATTTGGTATTGGTCTAACAAATCGAATCCGTAATTTTTTTCCGTAAAATGGAAGGGGCGCGTCTGTTGCTGGGTATAGTAAAAACAGATTTAGTGAAATTTAGATCAATTCCATATCGGTATAATTGGCCGTAAAAAAGAAATAAGCAAAGTGCAGTGTCATGCAAATCGCATGATTAGTCAAAGCTGTTTGACCGTGGAAATATTATTTTTGAACTCGACGTATCAGTAAAAAACAGTGGTAAACAACCTTAAAATCCGGTCAATTTATTCATTGCTAATTTCACTTTGTTAATTGTTCACAGACCGTATTTATTGAAAGATTTACTCAATATTCTTCACAAATATTTCAATAAAAATACCTGCATATTACAATATATCAGTGGTGTAGTTATGATGGCGTGGAAACAAACGGTACACGCAAGCTCTTAAGTTTTGGGCTTTATTTAAAAATAATAAATAATAAAATTAAATCCGATTAAAATAATTCAGAGAATAATTCAGACGAGTTGGTATTGATCAAACTTGGGAGTTATGTGGATTTATCACTACGTCGATTTTCAACACACTGCAATCAGTCGTCTCAACAGTTGAGATGTTATCTGTAATGATTGTTGACAAGTTTCAGGGCTTACTATAAGTTATGAAATATTCTCATAAAATGACTTTGAATGGTGTGATTCAACACGGAAATTTTAAGACATACATGGGGAATATTCCAAAACTTAAAATTTATTAATTTATGCTTTAGAAAAAAAATGGCCGCCTTTTGTTTTTCGCGACGGTAATTTTTTTTACTTGAATTTTGAAATTTGAGCGAATTTAATTTATCACAAAAAAATGTATTTTATTTCCATAATCAAGCCGCCAAAAATACAATTAACACCTTAATGCCATGAAATGATAGGGTAAAAGAATTTGGAAACAGATCATTATTCGTTGTCGTGGCATGAAAGATTAAATCACGTACGATATTAATCTAAGAATAAACTACTCTTCAAGTGTAAAAAGTTTTATATTTATTTTTTATTCTTTAGACCTTTAATTAGAGCTGTAACAAAAAATATACTTTTCACTACTCAATACTAAAAATAAATGTTGGCAAATTTTGTATTTGTATATATGGACTTGTATAATTATATAGCCAACGACCATACCACGTTGAAAGCACCGGTTCTCGTCCGATCACCGAAGTTAAGCAGCATTGAACGCGGATAGTGCTTGGATGGGTTACCGCTTGGGAACACCGCGTGCTGTATTCTCTTGGCTATGGGAAGGAAAACCCAGACAGAAAACCGCACACCAACCCGCCTGGGCAGCGTGGTGTGCTATGTCCAAACAACCCCCCTGAAAGAGAAAGCAGGGGGAGGCCTTCATCCAGCAGTGGATCGACCCCGGCTGATGATGATCATGATATATGGACTATTTAAGATGCAAAAATGTAAGCTCGCATGTCAAAGGTTGTGTCTTACTGCCGAGCAACAATGCTACATAACCAATATGTATCGCAATTTATATGGAACGCAGTGGTGTTAAACATAGCGAGCGGCTAAGTTCGAATCTGTGTTCTGGCGGTTTATGGGGTTAAGGTAGCCAGACTTCGCCGTAGGCATTTATTTCTCTCAGCCACTTAAATACGTATGTTTATTTGTTACATTATATGTTCAATATTTCTGTAAGAATATTGCTTTTTGAGAATTGTTATCGACGAAAAACAGCAGAATTTTGTCTATGTCAAATGAAAAAGGTTTTTCCTATCAAATTGTAAATTAGATACGACTTTAAGTCGATTTCGTTTCACATATCGCTCCTCTAGCTAGTGTTTGACGGCACCAAGTCAAATAACTAACATATAAGTCAATATTTAAATAATAAAAGCACATTTTTTAGATATCTATATGAAGTATTATTTCTGTATTCTATTTTTAATTCTAAAAATATACCAATCATTGTATTTTATTTTAGGAATATAACTCTCTTCCACGAAGAAAAGGCGTCAGTTAGTACTGTTTCCACAATTTAATATTTTTCAGAATCGAGTGGTAATGCTCGGTATGAGAAAAACCAGTACATAAAAATATGACATTGGGGAAATACTACTATCAATTATGTTTTTATTATTTAAATATTATGCCTTTCCACCGAGGAAATGCTTTTTTACAAACATTGAAAGCTGTTAATTTTACTCAAATGCAAGAAATATCTTGAAGACAGCGATGGAAATTATTTAACCATAATTTATTGTAAATTATTTAATAATTTATTTCTGTGAAAGAAACTTAAATACTGTTTATTGAAATTTTGTTTCAGGAAATAGTTTTTCTGATTGATCATGTATTTTATCAGATTTTAACGAAATTTCGTCTATTGTTTTCTATTATATCATAGGATACCTGATATTTTAACAAACAACCGTATACTTTATTTTTCAATACCAAAAACGTTGAATACATCGATAGTAAAATATTAACTTTCAATTATTAATCTACCTGATACTTTAATTGGGTGTGTAAAACTGTACAGTTATTGGTTTAAAATGCGATGTTGCTATGTGAGGTTTTATTTTACAAGAGTTTTTCGACTATTATATAATTTTCGATATATATTTACAAACAAGATATTACAAAAAAAATGCAAACGTGAATTAAATTCAAAGTGAGAGAAAAAAATACCTTAAGTTTTAAATAGATGAAAATTACTGAGTCAACTCTCGTTTTACACTAAAGATGCTGTCCAACTAAAACAGTCTTATATTTTTTATACTCGTTATAAAATATACTCTGATACAAATAAAGAAAGAAAATCGATTTAATACATACATATTTAGATTTAGTTGAAAGCCTATGAAGCAAGCTTTCGATTTAATTATCTAAGGCTATCATTTTTTGAATTTTTACAGTATATAGTCATGAGTGCGAAATAACTGAAAAATTCCCCATAATGAAAGGGTTAATTTATTGAAATATAATGCCTCTTAACTACGAAATGACACTTGATATCGCGTAATGGTTATTAATTATTAAAAATTATTTTATTTTTAAACAATCAACGTATTAATCTGAATATGTCAATTCCCAATCAACCGTTCTCGCATAACACGTGTTTTTGGATGAACACGTAAATTTTTTATGGTCCTGTCAAACACCCATAAGAACAATATTGCACATTAGCCGTTTCCCGATTTATCGATTTCCTCTAAATATTTTACACATTAAATCTTATAATCTATATTAATCAAAGATATTAAAGATGAAATATAATATATAGTTCGCTGAAATGTCTTAAGATTTTCATTAATAAAGAATTTCACAAGAAAGAAGAAGCTTAAAACATTATTCGAATGTTTGAATAAACAAGATTTAGTTAATATAACTTTTACAAATCCTTCTTATATTTACCGCATTTTTGGAAATGAAGGGGAGATGACTATGTCTTTCTAAAGATTTTATTTTTTATTGTTATTATTTGAAGCTCTCCCGTATTTTTCGTTTTTTAGAGTCCCTTAAAATGTGAATTCGAGGTTTCGCTGTATTTAAAAATAGTCAACCGAATTCACCAAAACAGTGAGCGGTCTAGTCACACAGTAGAGTGTGACTAATATAAGATGTTACACCCACATATTCTAGGGCTATTGATTTACGTCTCAATCATCTATGCAAATCTTGACAAGTACTGCTCAGCGTAAGTACCCCACCAGCAGTGTGACCATAATACCAAAGAGTCGGTTACAAGTTGCCTTAAATGGCGTGCGTCGCGAAATGGCTAGAGTCGAGTCGATCGCCGGCTGGGTGACCGTGTCGAAGCTCGTGCGGCGCGCTAAAGACGCAAGGTCTTCGGGCTCGGCTTGTTGTGTACCTGCTGGGAAATTTCTTATCTTGCGTCCCCGGGTGACCGCTTGGTCGGCCTAAGTCTCTTTTTTTTTAAAGAAATCTACTTCCTTATTCCGGCAGGTCTTGAATTTTTTTTTATCGATATTGTAAACCATCACTTCCTAAACAATTATCATTAGCTTACATTGTTAATACCGTAGCCAAGTGTAGAGATATGCTCCCCAAATTACCACTTTATCTTATATAACTTTTTCAATATGTCCTCTCCAAATGTCGAGCATATGGAATGGATATAAAAAATTACGTCTTTTAGAAATTATATGAAAGTCAATAATCTTTTTCATAGCACACATCAAAAAAATATATAATTAAAAAGGGGTTCACAATTAAATTGTTGAAATTATGAACGATTCCGCATGTTACCGGATTAAAACAGAGCTGACTGTTCTGTTCCATCCGTGTGTTAGAATGACTAAAGATGCCGAAAGGCGAAACCCGGGTCGTTAGTGACATAACATTTTGAATTGTAAAAATTTTTTAGCAATTTTGATATTGAAGTTCCGTCAAGCACTTTCAATCGATATCATAAATTATGTTTTTTTAATTTTTTTATATATTTATATATTATGGTAAGGTAAATATTTTATGTTACATATTTTAATATTGTTGATACAATTTTCATACTCGCGGTTCTCTTCATATATTATATTAGGTGGCCATTTGCATCGTAAATGAATAGATTCTCCAAATATGAAAACATTATAATAAATCAATGTTTAGTTTTGTATGATACCTGGTAACATTAAGCGACGCTAATATGCGCTCGCACATGTGATAGCGTTAGACTCAATTTCATCAGTCGTGAATTAATTTTTGAGCCCTAATGCAACCTTTTTTTTTGTACCATTTAGAGTTCGATTTTTTATTGAAAAAAACATAATTTATCACTTCATTGATTTGGTATTATTTAATTTACTTGTATATGAAAACACGAAGTACTTTTCGACTTCTTTGACTCAGAATATAAACACGAAAATAATCAATTATTTAATAATAGAATCACTTCATTTGAAATCTCACAGAAGATGTAACAAACAAGGCATGCGGTGATTTTATGTAAGCCTCGGTATACCTCTTACGATTTTCACAACGTTGTATACACTTGAATATTATTCATTAAACAATCATGCTTATCAAAAAGTAAAAATTTACAGAAAAATCAATTTTTTGTAAAAATATCGTATATTTTCCTTTTAGAAAATAAAAAAAATCTATTTGAAAAATTGAAGTGTGTTATTTAATTGATAACGTATTATCATACTATCGTATTATATTTTTTGCATTTTTTAAATTTTGCACGTTTCTACATGTTTCTTCAGTTACGAACCGGGTTTCGCCTTTCGACAACGTCATGTACTCTTATCACACAGATGATATACAACTGACAAAATAAAATGTCCTGTTTTATAATTGTCAGTTCTGAATGTAAAAAAAATGTAGAAAAATGAAGAACTATAATATATTGCTATTTTTTTCACCGTGTTATAATAGAGTTCTACCAGGTGAATGCCAATTCAATCAATGATAAAAATGTTTAAAAAAAGTCGAAAATCAGGTCGTGAGTCACAAAACATGAGAAAATGTACAGAAGCTTAACAATTAAAGTTTTATCCTGAAACTCACCAAGTAACCTCGGTCGATATCCTTAATTAATAGTATTGTACTAAGACAAAAATATCTTTTCTCCTGTAAAGAATTTTACCTTATTTAAATAGAGTTTTACCAAGTAATTAATTGCACAGTAAAACATCAATGAATAACAAATGGTATCTTTATATTGTTTTATCATTCTGCTAGAGCTATTTGACATTAGAGTAACGTGTTATTGTGTAAGGAATTCAATAATCTTATTTTGAATTGAAAATTCATATTGGATTGGATTGGAAAAAACGTCAGAAATTTGTCGATGTCAGCTTCGTAGAACAGGGAGCGTCGTGCAATAGTCGTCGGACCACCCTGGTCGGCGTTTATTGTTTTATGATTTGCATACTAAAACTAGCTCTGTTTATTTGTTATTTTCGTAATGTTGAGTACAAAAAGTGTATCGGCCTTCGTTAGAGCCTTATCCAGACGACATTTTGCAACAATTTCTTGACAATGGCGAAAAAAACCTCTCCCAGCCATTGAAGCGTGGGTCTTTCTGTTTAGTCGACGGCGTGCGGTCCATTGCGCACGTAGTCTGTCGAATTAGCGCGAAAATCGATCTCGATGTGCTATTAATTAATAAAAACGATTAAATACGATCTTATCAAACTAAAAATAATAAATAAACGTGAGTGATTGATTATCTGTGAATATTGTGATCAGTTGTCTACGAGCGGACGACATCTCGTTCGATTTGTTTTTGTTTTGCGGCATCTGTCAAAAGTTTTCTTTTGTTTCTACGTTTTATTTGTGTGTTTATAAACGGAACGTATTTTGAAATGTAGGGCGCCGATTTATCATTCGGAATCTATAATAGAGATCAAAATACGACGCATTTTTGTATTCAAAGACAAACAAAAATGGATGTTATCCAAAATTGAATATATATTTATTCGATATTGATTGTATAATAAACAAAATTATGTTGATTGCGATTTTTCGTAGAAACTGAAAAATGCTATTTCTCACCGAATCTACGTTAAATAACGAGTTAATCTTGAAACAAAATATTTAACACATAAGTTTTATGAAACGAAAAATATTTAATATCCCACAACTCGATTGTAGTCCTCCCCCTCGCTACTTTCCTACTTTATTTAACACGACAGATTTTTCGTTTCAGTTATTTCGACCTGTGTTGCTGTCGAAATAAACAAAAGTTCGCTGTAAGTCAGTATGGCATTGCAGCGTGGTGCGAAATGAACAATCTTACGTTTAATTAATACCGTATACATACGTCAAAATTGGGATTAAATATATCTGAAATGATTGGCACTAATGCGACCTTTATAGGCTGGCTTAACTTTCAGGTTTAATTTTTCTTCTGTACATTTTATTTAAAAACATAAATAAATATGTTATGTATATTTATTCATATTTTAAAGTTAGAAACTTGCCAGTAAATATACGAAAAAACATTGCTTGTATTATATAATTTACGATATCGATTGAGGTTGCTGCTTGATAGAATATCAATATAAAACTTGAAATATTCGAGTCCAATTGAGTTCATTACACGTATTGAACGACCAGTAAAACATATTTTACGTTAATATATCCATTACGTGAAATTATTGAAATCCCAATCATTTAATTATCACTTTAATAGGTCATCTCATATATTTATCACGTTATAATCAACCGACATAAAATTAAGTAGGTATCTCTTATTATTAAATTACAACATTGCATTTTAATGGTATGTGATTATTGTTAAAGCCTTTCATCATAAAGTCATTAGGCTGTATCGGCTGTATGATTATCGTTTCAAAAATTAATCGTGATTATAATCAACTTAGAATCAATTTAAATCATTTCAGATAATAATTCCGTTTGTATAAAAGCAATGGTATCTTTTTATTGACTGTAAGGTCAGTTCTCTATACACACGTGTGATGGAATATATGAAGATGGCGAAAGACGAAAACTGTGTCGCGAGTGAAAAAACTTGTGCAGTTTTACATAGTTGTGGCTTTGTGAAAATTTTCCGTCAAAAAATGTTATCAATATTGTTACTTTATAAAATTTAAGGTAACATGAGGTTTGCCATGAGATAACCAATGATTTGATTTGGGGCGCTGCGAAAAATCTGATATTTTAAGTGCGCCGGAAACCGAAAAATTTTGGGAACTCGTGGTCTAATAGAAAAAATCGAAAGTCGCCCGTTTTTCACTACTCTGACTCAACTCCGACCAAAACGCAACGACTCGATAGCCCTGATTGTAAAGTTTCTATATATTATACATTTTTCAGTGATAGCGTTAATTGAATGGACTTAAAATGTCGCTAAGCGTTTCCTGTAGTAGGATGCTTGGAAAATTGTACCACTTAAAAAAAATGAAAATTATTAAATTTTATTCTTGCTAGATGATTATTGTGTCGTTTGAGGGTTAATGATTAATTAATGCAATGGTACAGGCGCGACCCACTCGTTTCGCCTATGGCTCCTCTCACAGCAGGTAAACAAATGTCGCAAAAATATCTCGTTTTTTGTGCGCCATTCTGAAGTCATACCGATTAGCATTCAAGGTGTAGGTTGTTTGGTATTCGATACTTTTTATGTGCCGTTCGTAAAACCGTGGACTATGGAATATATTCCCCATATGAGTCAATGTTTTATGGCATATTTCAATCATTTGAAGGTATGGTATAATTCAAATATCATGCGTCAGACCGTGTTAATTTTGGATTGTTTAATTTAATGTTTGAATTTTGAATTTTGAATTAATGTTTGAATATTCTTTACACAGATGATCAGAGAACGGATAAAGATTTTCATAGTATTTCGACCTGTGTTGCTGTCGAAATAAACAAAAGTTCGCTGTAAGTCAGTATGGCATTGCAGCGTGGTGCGAAATGAACAATCTTACGTTTAATTAATACCGTATACATACGTCAAAATTGGGATTAAATATATCTGAAATGATTGGCACTAATGCGACCTTTATAGGCTGGCTTATCTTGTAAAGAAAATTGCGATCAAAACAACATTTGAATAACATGTTATAATATCGATTGTCAATATATCTATCTGAAGCAGGGCTGTGGAGTCGTTCAAAAAAAAACACGACTCTTGACTAATTAAAAATTAATTTTGTCAGGTTTTTTCTCCCGCATTTCCTATTTGTGCGCAACAAATTGAAGATCTACCAACCGATCGGTCAAATAGCCAAATGTTCCATATTAAACATTTAATTAGCGTAAATACAAATAAAAGAAATTCAAACGCTATTTAAAACAACGTCGCTTCCAATACGGTGGAAAAATAGCGATAGCTTGAGCACGATCTCACATATTTTGTCACTTACAACCCTGGTTTCGCCTTTTGGCATCTTCAGGCATTCTATCACACAGATGATTCGATATTGTAATTAATGATTATTTGATGACTAGGAGGGCATAAGCCGAAATAGTTATTATACATATACTTTATAAATTTTGTTAAATTAAAATAAGTTGCTATTTTTAATCCTGTTATGAAGTTCTATCTAGAAAATGCCGATATAATCAATAGCGTTGCTTCTATATACACCTGCACGATTTTTATGAACGGGAAATAACAGCTCTACGGATACCTGGGTTGGCGGCAATGCTGAATCTATTATGGTTTTTGATTCACTATTGTCATTTCAACATTTAAGTTATAGTCTCGGTATATTTTCTTCAACTTTTTTCAATGCGTCTTAAAAAATTTTCAATTCCGAAATAGAGCATCGTTCGTCGACGATATTGCGACGCGAACGTAGATGATGGATAGGACTTTTTTTTTAAAGCGTCTAATCGAAAAAGTTTTCGGAGTCGCTCGTCTTTCATGGCTCCGACTACGACTACGCAACCCTGATCGGAAGGCAAAGTGCTTTGTGATTATTTTCAATCCAGCCATATATGTCCAAACCGTATCAGATAACGATACGTCATATGATATACCTCGACTAGGTCACGAGGATAATATAATATGTATACACATAATCATAAAAGCAAGCCTTTTTACTTGGCATATATGGTTTGTTTGTCTTCCGAGATGATTGACGAAACAAGATTTTTTTTATTCTGTAACCAGTGTATTTTTCTAAAGACTTAATTTCATTATTTTACTATGCGATTTTTGATTGAAGAGTGTTACCAAAAAATACTAATGAAAAAGTATTACCAACAATACAGCAAATTAAAAATATTACTAATTACAAAGAGATTTGAACGATTAGAATGTTGGCTATATCTTGAAACTAGAGCGTTGGAGCGGACCGTTTTTTCAAACAACTGTTCAATAATAAAAGAAATGACGTTAATAAATTTATATGAAACTTTTTTCTATTCAATTTAAAGCTTTTCAGATTTTTCAAATAGTGAAATATTGTCATGTTATTCATATTCGAATGAAGCATCTGTCACAAGGTTGTAACAATATTTTTTATTTATTTATGATCATCTATATATTGCACAAAAAATTATCGAAATTCACGCAATCTATGTTCAGTGGGTGATCGGTTAAAGAAAAATTAAGACAAAGAACACCGTCGCGAAAGATTTTTATGTTCGGACAACGACAACACATTCAGATAACGAACTGAAACGATCTTTCTAATCCACACATTCTTCCTGTAAAACTCGGTTGATCGGTTAATGGATACATACAGATTATGTCTTGAAACAGATTATGTTCGTTACCACTTACCCACCGTTTTATATATTTTTTGTTTCTACCACATACGTTTTTTTTTTAATTATCCCATAAAAACTTTTTCATAATAATCTTATAATTGATTTTCCGTACGTTTATTCTTTCGATTTCATATATATATATATATACTAATAAAACAGCCGCAGCAGTGCAGTACTCCAAGATTTTGTTGTTCTGGATAAAACTCTCTTTTCTCCATTGCACCGTGTTCATACTCCAACCCCCGCTTCAACACTTTGAATAAATTGAAATATGATATAAATATAATATATATATAATATTCCAATATATTTTGCCTCAAAATATAAAAAATAACGAATTTCTATATCACGTATTCAAAGCATAGTATGTTTATATGCTTACTATTTACTGTTTTACTCAGGGCTATGGAGGCGTTAAAAAAAGTTATCTTTAGTTTTTTTCCTACCTTTCCTATTTATGTGTATTACATTAATGATCAACCAAGCGATTCGGCAAATTGTTCATTGAGATATTTTTCAAAATTGCCTAATCGAAAAAGATGTCCGACTTCACGGCTTTGACTCTATAACCCAGTTATAATTTGATGAGGCTACAGTATATTGTTAGGATATTAAAAAAAGCCTTTTTATATTATAAATATATAACACGTCGTATTGCCGTCTTTTTTATATGTAAAATTAAGGATCGATCGAAAACTTATGTCGAAAGCTAAATCCCAACATTTGGTCAAATTGTAGGAATACAATAGTGTGAGATCATATGTGACATTTACATAGGACAGTGTTAAACAGACAATTCAAAAAGTTCCATGACGATGAGGATTTATTTCAAGGAACATAAACTGGTAAGTGTAAACCGGAAAAAATCTTATCCTTTTTTTTTCTTGCTCATACGTTACGTTTTGCAGCTATTTTCGATAACCTAGACTTGAGCATAGTTGGTGAACCTTTTTGAGTCTGATTGCCAAAAAAAAACAAAATCTCTTTTTTTTTCAATATAATGATAAAAATGTGTAACTTTAGATTTCAAATGTAAACGAAGCATTTATACGCTGAAAAAATAATTAATGAACTTAATTAAGAAAAATGTAAAACCTTCTAAACATTATTATATTATCGCTGAGATTTTTTTTGTTGGATACCAGATGCCAAATTTTTATATCGGTTTAATAGTTGGTAGCTAAATGTAATACAATAAGTGCTACTTTCGACTGTTAGTCTACTTCTTATGTCTTATTTAATAAAGTTAAATGACGAAAATAATAATGCACAGGAATAAATAAGTATTTTTTTTATAATCACTTAGAGCATTCGTGTGCCATAGGTTCGCCATCCCTGACCTGGAACTTCATGTCGGATATATAAATATTCAAAAATTGAATGTATTGCTTTATATTTTGATATTATATATTTTAATCTTATCTATATAAATATATATTATATTGTCTAAAAAAAAATTATTTCATATTATAATTATTTTCAAGTACTCGAAAACATTTAATATATAGCACTTTTAAGATGTTAACGTAAACTGTCAATTCTTTGTAGAAAGGCATTATATATATATATTTTTTTGTATTAAGGTCAATTCTGGTTTTTCTCATCGCGATCATTATTATAATAAATCAAATTCACTTATGACGAAATTTTAATTAATATTTACTAAGTATACATAACCAATGGTTCAACAACTGATAAAATAATTTACAGGTAATCAATAATACAAAACATATCTAGATGCAGTTTAAACCTTTACAAAAAAATCAAGTAACTCCTTAGTCCTAGTTTGTATGTAGTGAAACACTAGAACAATAATATTTTTCGTCCGGTCACACTAAGAAATTCGGTCCTCAAAAATGTTAGTGACCCCTGTTCTAAAATATTTAAACCGACCCAATGACATGTTTTTCTCTGGTAATAGGCCAGGATGTGTGGTCGTATGATAAACGTTGAAAAAAACTCCTGAATATAGAATCGACAGCTAAATATTATTCTGCTATTGTCTCGTAATCGGCCGTTTTAAGAATAAACGAACCGATGAGAAGCAAACAAGAGTTATCATTACGTGATTTTGTTTGAAAATGAAGAAAACAAACGAACAATAATAAGACCGTGACGTGATTTTCGCATTACGTCGACCGGATGAATTTTCACAGAAGTACCCACCGCCGTATGACAAAACGACGCCATTGTTCCGACACGTAGAGAGTGAGATCCGAGCAGTGTCGAAACATCTTTTGCAGTTATGTTACGAACTGCCGTGGGAGCTTTTTGCATAATGGAAGAATAAACATCATGCTTAAAAGAATATCACAGAGTCTGCTGTATTATTCTATAATGCACACTGCATCTTATTTCTGTCAACATAATAACTTAAGAGGACCGCCTGTTTGTTTTACAGTTTGCCATTGTTCGAAAATGTGTCCCTAAACATTGAATGAAACAGTGAACTTTAATTGGCTTCTGAAATGGTATTAAAAATTCGAGAGGCTTTGTAAACGCGACAGTCATTTCGGGCTATTGAATATTGTTCATGTATGAAAGTTGTACACGAGAAAAACTGATATCAGCTGAAGGAGCTTGATGGAGTTTCAATGTCAAATTTGAATTGTTGAAACTTTGTACGATTACATATGTTTTGTTCCGGGTTCCGCCGTGTGATATAATGCCTGAAGATGCCGAAAGTAGAAACTCTGGTCGTTAGTGACAATTCAAATTTTTCAATTTTACACCATTAAGAGCCAATATTGAGGGGTTTTATTTCTCATCCAGCATAGCGAGAGCAATAAGTCAATCATAACTAATATCCTAGTATATGTATATAATATAGTAATATCCTATGCATAAGCAGCCCTCGTATAACAACTGCTAATATGCATATGTATGTGTTTGAATATAATTTTTGTAGGTAAAGCATACGGAGAGCAATATAACATATATGTATTTTAAATAATAAAATAAACACATTTTAATACTTTTCCAAAATAAATATTGCATTGTATCATGCCTTCCTATCAAAAAGTGACAATTTACACATTAAAAGTGTTATAGGCGTTTATAAACGTAGATAAAATCGAAATAAATTGGTTGTATTGATTGAATTTGCATTCACTTGGTAGAACTCCATTATAACACGGTGAAAAAATACATTGCTATTTTTTCACCGTGTTAAACTGGCTGTAATTTAGCTTACTCGCCTCTGCAGCATTACATTTTTCTTCGGCAGCATTGGAAAAGAAATGTAATAAAGGATACTATAAGAATTTGAAGCTATAATTATTATAAATATCATTATAGTTGAAAAAAACAGTTGCACAATCTGTTTTTCGCAGCGGATGAAAATATGTAATATATATGTCAGACCGGATTAATTTATTTAATTATTACAACTACACGGTACAAAACTTACAAATTATCAATTCAATGCTTTTGCACCGTAACATATTAACATATTTATTTATAAAAATTCAACAAATACACAGTAAAACAATCAATAAGGATAGCAAAAAAAAGAAAAGAAAGTCAACCAAGTAAGATCATGAAATGTCTACTTTAACTGAAAAAATAGTATTCGTCTGAGCTCATTTTCGTTCACATGAAATATGTCAACATCCGAAGCAATACTGTTGAACATTGTTAATGCTCTAACCATTGGCATCCCCATTGGCAGACTGGCTCTACACTTTGGAAGAACAAACAAACTATGTACACGATTTCTTAAAAAAATATCCGGAACATACAAATTGATATTATTAAGGATGACAGAATTCTCATTTTGGCCTCTAATTAATCGAAAGAAATATGTGGCTAGATATATTTCTCTTCGATTTTTTAAACTATTAAAAGTGAGAATACCTAAAAGAAAGTCAGTTGGATAAAGCCACATAATTAATTTAATAATTTTCTTGTGCTCATGTCATCTTGTTTTTAGCCCTATTCGTTGACGACTGGATTCACCTATTCGCCTAAGAACGCTTTCAACCCTACCAACACCGTAAATAAGATTTTTGGATAATATATCCATATAAGAGTATACCTGTAAGTAAAAAATACGTGCCCCGAGAATAGAAAGCGATGAATCAGCGCTTTCAGTGCGAGTTGTTGTGTCGGGTTAGGAATCCATCTGGTGAACTAACAATCGATTGCAAAACTTTGTGCTGTTCGAGTATACACTACGTACGAGATTCACTTGCACTTTATCGGCGTGTAGATGAATCTTTCAACTAACTCGCCACGATGAATGTATTACATATTTCGTAATGAGTTTTAGCGTTAGGGTTTTACGACGTATTCACTTGCTTATGCTCTCGAAAAAACACTTATCTTGGATATGAATAAAATCAAAGAATGTTATACTTAATGTCCCCATGGAAACCTGATCATTTGTTTATTTAATTTTTATTGCAATGTTTGAGACTACTACATCGAAGTAAATAAAATATTACCTGTGTTGTGCAGATCTTTAAAATATTGTCTTGAATTACGAAGCTCGTGGGGTCGAGTATGACCTAATATGAATGGCTTTATTGATTGAATTGGCATTCACTTGGTAGAACTCCATTATAACACGGTGAAAAAATAGCAATGTATTTTAGTTCTACAAAATTATTTTTAACAAATATAGTTGATAGCTATTTCGGCTCACGCCATCGTCAGAACTATGCTTAAACTAACATTTGCTTATCTATATATAGCTGTGCAGAAAAGGTACACAACATCTCCTCTCTCCTTTACCAACGGCCTAGCTTGTTATTTAAACACAATGACACTAAATTTTCAAAATTCTAAATGAAACAATAGGTGTCTATGACAATAAGATTATGTGTGGGACGGAAGTGGTCCTTCAGGCAGCAAATTAGACCACCCCTTTGTGCAACGGCTTGACAAGTGGCGATATTATTATATTAGTTTGATCGTTAAGAATCCTTTGTGATAATTGGTGTCTATTGATCTCCAGCTGTTCCAAAGCCATCATTCTTCGACCCTTACTACAAAGATGCAAACATTTAGGAGTTGAGTTTGAATTTATATTATGTGATTCATTAATAACGTGATTAGCGAATTTTGAATCTGTTTTTTTATTATTGAATGATCTTACATGTTCCTTAGCTCGAGTAGATATACTTCTACCTGTCTAAATACAACTAAAATACATTGCTATTTTTTCACCGTGTTATGAATGGCTTTGTTATATCGTTGTATGTATTTCCGTTTGAATGCAAAGTGTTTGTGATGCCGAAAAATTTTCTCTCATTCATCTGTTTTTATAAAATGGGACCGTTGAAAGCGTAAATATAGTGTTTGTAAAAAAATATCTGTTAAATTATTACCACAGGGAGGTCATATGCTTTACATACTTTGGGACCGGACATGGATTAAAAAATGGAAAATATCCTGACAAAATCTTCTATCATTGTAAAGTTTTTAATCTTGCAAAGCAATACCGTTGAAAATTTTTATAAACCTACCTATAGTATGGTGTATCAACAATTCGGTAAAAGAACACAATTCTCTAGAAAACATTCTCACTCAAGTTCTTAAACTTTAAAATAAGAGCATTTCTATGCTTAAGAAAAAGTCTGTTGATAAAACTATAAGTAATTATATATCTATACGCCGTTGAATTCATTTTTTTCCAATCACAATTGCTAATATCGACAATCGGTTGTTTTTCACTGAAATGTCAAGTTTGATGTTATTTGTAGACCCTATTTCGTGCATCAGTTACAACAATGAAGTTTGACCGCATTGGCTGGTGCATGCTGTTTTCTTAGTGCAACGTATTTAGGTACTATTCTATGTTGTTTCTCTTTATACTCTGCCGTGTTGCGAAAACATCTCTCTGACCGAGTGACTTGCATTCTCGACCTCCACTTGCAACACTTTCGTTACGGCATAGTTTCCCTTCTGATTTGAAGTCTTCAAAGCTGTAATTCGCAGGAAAATCTTTACTCAGACAATTGAGACAAATGTCTGTTGTACAACTTTTGTTTTCTTTATGAGCGCCATTTTTTTCAAAACTATATAACACGGTGAAGAAAACGAGCTGTAAGTCATCTTGTAGGTACCACAGTATCTACAAGATATTCTGCGGTTCATGCGAATCGATATACATCGGACAGACAGGCAGGAGTGTATCGACTAGGGCTACAGAACATATATGTTCATTTAATCGTGAAATAACAGATTCGCAAATTGCTCATAAAGGAATCACGTAACATAACTTTAAACTCAGTGTTCTCATGTTTACATCTTTGTTGTAAAGGCTCTTAAGCTAAAATGCATTAGAGCAATTAGAAATTAATAAATATCAGCAATCTAATGTTATAATTTATGAGTAAGCTAAGATACATCCATCACCGCTTCTCAGACCATTATGGAGGCTAAATGCATTTTTTAAATAAATCAACTTAGTACAATATCAATTTACTGTAATTCCCACTCAATTAAAAATCCAGTTTGATTCTCACTTCGAGAAAAGGGTCTTTTTTGTCAAGAGGTATAGAACTTTAAGTTGGCAACACTTTTTTAATTGGCGGCCATTTTGTCAGCTGTCGAGTGATTTATGGTTAATTTGGTTTGGCATTTCAATATGAATAGACTGACGTCTGAACAACGCTTCCAAATTGTGCGAATTTATTTTGAAAATCATGGTTCGCGCACTACGTCCATTTTACGGTCAACATAATCGTTCATCAGAGCAATTAATTCGATTTACATCAAGTAATTCTACTAAGTTTAATATTTTATTTACACAATATAAAACTAGGATGTTAGAACAGAAAATAAGATGTATTGTGTACCTTTTTTACACCGCCGTATGTATGTAAGTACGTTTAAACAAAGTTCTGATAACGGCGATTTAATTTTGTTATTTTTTTGCTAGCATGATATAAGTTAAGTTGTTAAAAGAGAAGAGAAGATGTATTCTACCATTTATACCAACATAGATAAATAAATGAACATTTAAACATTGTTTTTATAAAGGCGTAAGCCGAAGTAACTGTCAACTATATATCTTATTAATAATGTAGAACTAAAATACATAATTTTTTTTTCACCGTGTTGTAATGGAGTTCTGCCAAGTATTTGGCAATTCAATCAAAGTCAATTTTCATAGTACCTAATTACATATTTTTAGTTAAAAAAAGGTAATAAATTTTGATATAACATTATGTTAGTGATTCGTGTCTAAAACTTGTTCTGCAATTTCTTCTACTATTTTTTTTGTTGTTTTATTATATATTCTTACAGCGTGTTATCCGCTGGCGTCTGACGTATATTCCTGTATGTTGGCGGAGATTGGTTCACCCCGCCCGCCCCTGGAGTAAACAAATAAAGTGCATTAATGAGAAAATTTTCATTGACCTGTGTGAATTCAGCACACATTAAAAACTCGTAAAGTACGAATGTTTTCCGTCGCACACGCCATATCGCGAACATGAGCTCAGTGACGTGCATCATTAAATATTGGTCATATTTTATTTGATATCATTAAACTTGTCCTCCTCCCCCTAGCCTAAACTCCTATCACAATTCGTTTCAACGTTTATAATCAATAAGTAACCTGAATATTGATTGCATTGGCATTTACTTGGTTGAACTACACTATAAAATGGTGAAAAATAATAATGTATTTTATTTATGTAAAACTCCTTAGAACTAAAATACTTTTAATATTATCCTTATATGTATATAAATCAATGTTTGTATGTATGTTTGTCTTTTACGCATTACTACACCATTCATCCGATCGATATGAAACTTTACGCATTTACTAACTATACTCCCGCGAAGATTTTGGCATACTGCCCCTCCCCTAATCCCTCCCCATAATAATATGAAACTATACGAATTTCTTAAGTACACACCCGCGAATGTTTCTGGCGTACCACTCCCAAAAAAATTAATCTATAATCTTATATTCTTATATATTGTCTATATATATGAAAATCAATGTGTGTGTATGTTTGTCCTTTATGCATTACTACATCATTCATCCGATCGATATGAAACTTTACAAATTTATTGAGTTAACTTCCGTGAAGGTTTTGACATACCAAAACCCCCAAATAATATGAAATTGCGAATTTATTAAGTACACTCCCACGAAGGTTTCTGCCATACCACTTTCCAGAAAAGTCGATGCATATTATAATTATATCTATATCATTAATATTAACGCTGTTAAATATTAACAATTACTAGTATTTAATTTAATATTATATTTTTGTCAATTTTAACCGTAACTTAAATTTCATTTGTTTCCGTCGAATATTTTTACATGCGCTGCTGCATTCGTCGTTGCATCCTATGTAGATCGCGTCACGAATCAAGTTGGGAACATTAGTCTGATTGCATTTTCAGTTTGCATTATGTGCCATGCAATACTGCTCTGCAGTGGAAATGCTGTCGTTAATGTCATCGTAGGAAAAATTTCTGCTTATTCAGTGTATTATATTTGATGCTGCGATACTCTGGGGAAAAGCGAAATGTTTGATAATCAATATTAACTTATTATTAAATTGACTAAAACTTTCTCCCATGTTTATCTGATCCTTCAAATGTGGCGAAGCAAGAGTGTCTAGGTCAGTGGTTCTCACGTGAAATTTTACTGTGGTCGCATTATAAACATCAGCTGTCATATTGAAATGTTTCGTGGCCGCACCAAATTTAATAAAAATAATTTCGATATTTATTTTTTATATAGTGCATTATACTGAATGATCGTTAAAAATATACAGTTGTAGGTAAAATCGACAAAATTGATAAAGTAATTGTTGTTAATTCTTTATATTGACTTGATTCATGGTCATCGTATAATTTCGACCAAAATTTTTGAACAGTTTTATTATTAAAACGACCATTTACTTCAATTCGACTAATTGCTGGATAATTCAGGTTTAATCAATCAATTTTAAAATAATAATAATTTTACAAATTCAATTGTAAGAACACATTTTTTTTTAAATAAAAATATTTACTATAAAACTGTTGGTGGCCGCCATGAGAACCACTGGTCTAGATAACCACTATTTTTTAAATTCTTACCGATCTATTTTTATTTATTAAGAGAGATTGACTGACCTTGTTACAAGCAGATGCGCCTAGGCCTCATATAACACGGTTTTATACAACCCGGATGTATAAATTGTGACATATTTTATAGAACACTCTTTATATAATACGGTTCAAGAAGAAAAAAATGAAATTTCGAATGCACCAATCACAATTAATTGCTCGGTAAGCAGTTGCAGCAAAGTAGCTACATGTTTCACATTAAAAGCAATTAATGACGGCTTGGAATTGGCTAATAAATTAGATATTTTTTATTGATATTGATTCTATAATGGAAACGAGTTCGAAATTCAAGAGGGAATTACAAAATATTTTAGAACCTTATCAAAAAAATGTAAAGATTTATACGCCAAAAGTAGTCAATCACTTATTAACGATTTTTTAAAACTAAAACCACAAAAAAATCGGAGTCCTGCGATAGTGAAAAATAACAACCGATCTCGAAATAGTAAAAAATATAGAATCCTAAGTGATAGCGATGATTAATTAACTGCTATATTATGATTTGAAAGTTTCTTTCAATTAATATGTAAATGTATACTCGTTTAATTAAAAAAATAAAGTACCTGTTTATATAAACTATCTTCGTTTTTTTTTTTGGAACACAATCCTTAATTTTAATAATAACTTCTGTTCAAATAAATTCTCTAAATATTACCATATGTTTCAAATGTAGAGCAGATAAGAATCGGCATTACAAATTGCTTTTTCAAAAAAGCACGAGATGGAGTCGTAACGTAGTCATGTTGAAAAAGTAAATTCTCAGAATATGCACGGCGCGCTATGATACCATTGTTAACGCATTGCATGCATTGTTTACCAATTTTCAATCAGGCAAGCAAACACCTCGTCATACCATTATCGTCATCCACTTTGCATAACCCATTGACTGCCTTCTGCTTCGCTTCCGTTCAGTCCATCCGCGCAGTCGTAAAGCATAGGTAAGCTGCACATATTACATACAACCGCGCCGCCTCGATATGCAGTCGGTTCCCATAATGAGCTAACGGTCAATTAGCGAGCTGGGAGAGTCGGTGCAATGAACCCGCGGCATTGTGCCGGGCGATGCAATTATGCCATACATCGCGCATAATCGATTCGTAGTAGATTAAACTTAATTTGTAACAAATCTTTTAACCTACATATTTTCAGATTTCAATGTATCCTATTCTTAGATTTATGACTCTCTAGATCAGTGGTTCTCACGTGAAATTTCACAATGGCCGCATTATAAATATCAGCTGTCCTATAGAAATGCTTCGTGGCCGCACAAAATGTGATAAAAATAGTTTTTATATTTACTTTTTATATAGTGCATTACCCTGAAAGATCTTTCACAATATAGTTGTAGGAAAAATCGACAAAATTAATAAAGCAATTACTCTTTGTATTGACTTGATTTGTGGCCAACGTATAACTTCGACCAAAATTTTTGAACAGTTTTACTATCAAAACGGTCCTTTACTTAAACTCGACTAAATGCTGGATTAGTCAGGCTTATTCAATCAATTTTAAAATAATAATAATTTTTACATGTTCATTTGTAAAAATACATTCTTTAAATATCAATATTTACTATAAAACTGTTGGTGGCCGCACATGAGAACCACTGCTCTAGACACTAATAATGTCTACCAGTGTTGAAACATTGTGCGATTCCATATTTTTCGCTAATTACGACTTGTGTTTCGCCTTTCGGCATCGTCAGGCACTCTACCACTTGCGTGCTTTGTGTTCAATTTATCTTTTAATTACTCGATGTAAAATTTCAACATTAGATGTTTGTTAAATTAAAAACAGTTTTTAATATTGATATTTTATCATATTTATAATATATCAAAGAAGCGAAACACTTGTCGCATTTAAGAACTAACTCAGTATTATTTTTTTACCAATATTTTTTTTAAATGGATATTTACCATATATACTTAAGCAATGGTTCAAACATAAGCTACAGGTTATCTTACAAAATATATCCAAATGAAACAAATTAGTTAACAAATATTTTTTTTATATAGGGGGCTCTTAAAAGAAATAATTGTGAAATACTTATTAATAAGAATAACGAGTGAAAGAATTAAAATTTAATATTTTGCACATAAATATTTAAGGGAATACATTTTATTTAATCCCTTTTGGTCAAGAAATCACAGAAAACACCCTAAAGGTGACTTACATTGTCGACGTTTAGCAGGGGTTCTTAAATTACTGCAGATTATTTTAAAAAGAAAAAATGTCCCTTAACTTTGATATTTGTAATAAAAAATAACAACTTCCTAGTTGTAACTCTTACGTATATAATATTTATAATTTCATATCCCCGTCATACGTCGACAGGCCTGTAGTGGTGCGGAGTGTCATTCATGAATGTTGAATTTCGATCATGTTCCAACCTTTAACCTCTCGCATGCCGCCGTAACATTTTCACGACTGATACACTGGGCCGGGGTAAGCCTTATGAATATTAAACAATCGCTTAGCGTCCACTGTATAGTGCTACGTCGGTCTATTCCATTTGACTGCTCGTAATCTGATTGCAGGCGATAATTGGATTCGTACTCCACAGCTTTACTATACCCACCGTCACACTGTTCAGCTTTGAATCAGTTTTTTCATTAAAGTTTATGAACTCTATTGATTGAATTGGCATTCACTTGGTAGAACTCCATTATAACACGGTGAATTATACATTGCTATTTTTTCACCGTGTTTATGAACTCTACTTTTATATTTCTTGGGTTTATTTTTGAGTTTTTAAAATTTTCGCAGTCGGCTTTTGGTGCGTGACTTTTTTTAAGAAGTATTTTGAAAATTTGATCATAGACTGTTTATGTTTATTAACCGAAAAACCCCAGATCAATTCTCACTTCCAAAGAAATTCACAAAATAATTTGAACAACATGAAATTAGGATGTTTGAATAGAAAAGAAAATGTATTCTGTACATTTTCTACGCAGCTATACATCGATAAGTAAATGTTCGTTTAAATATAGTCCTGATGAAGGCGTAAGCCGAAATAGCTATCAAATATATCCATATGCATGTATCTATAAATCTATGTGTGTGTGTCTGTTTGTCATTTATGCATTACTACATCATTCATCCGATCGATATGAAACATTAAAAAAAATTTCAGTACACTCCCGGAAAGGTTTCTGCCATACCACCCCTTTCCCCCAATGTTGATGTTTATATCGAAATCTATTGTTTTTGTTCACACGGTGAAAAAAACAGCAATGTATTTTAGTTCTACAGAATCCGTTTTATAATGGAGTTCTACCGAGTGAATGCCAATTCAATCAATAAATCGACTAAGTGTGCTTGATAAAACTTCAATATCAAATTTGAATCTCCATAAGATTACTTAACATTAACATTGTTGAATTAATTTTTAAAGTCCACTGCTCAGCAGGCAATGGGTTAAAATAACCGAAATTTATATTAATGAAAATAAATAGCATAATTTATCATTTTTTAAACCCTTATTCTTTCCACAGTTGTTCCTACAACCTCAACGCAAAAAAATAATTTGTTATTAGTGAGAAATATTAAAATGTGTTTGTTATATTTTAATCGTAGCGATGTGATTTTAGTGACCGGTGTATTATAGGCCACACATGAAAATGCCGACTGTGTTACACGTTTCATAATTTCCTAAGATTGTGTTTTCCGCCCTTTGTCCCGGTTGCCCTTCTGTCGGACACGTGCTGCCGAGAAAGCGGGGGCACGTGGTAGTCCAAAGCTCACGGGACCGCGGTGTGGGACTTTTCGTTAGTTTTAATGCCATGGGAAATCTCTAATAGCTTATTTATTACTTTTGTTTGCAGGAATTTACTGAGAAAGTTTCAGAGAGGCATATAATTTTTTATATCGGGTCATCACTGTAATTGGACAATATGAAATAAGTTTTAGCGAGCTTCTAATTTACGATATCGGCTAAGGCTTCTTTAAGGAATTTAAAACTCAAATTTGAATTGTTGAAATATTGTGTATTTCCACATGTTTTGTCATATCACACGCGCGAAATACAACTTCAACTTATATTATCCTAACTCATCATTTATATAGAGCAGTGGTCGGCAACCTACTACCCGCGGGTAATTGAATTACCCACCAAGAAAATATTGTGTTTTTTTTATTTTTTCATTAAAAGTACCAATAATTAAAAAAATAAGGCGAATAAGTAATAATGTTTTTTTACCACTTTATATAATATATGTTTGCTTTATAAGATAAATTTGTATTTACACATACAATACATGTATATATTTCATATTGTGATAATAAAATTTATTTAAAAAAAAAAATATTTAATTTTTTCTTTAACTTTTACCCACTTATCACATGATTTTTTTTTACCCAGTCTCTCAAAAGTTTTCCGACCACTGATATAGAGGATGAATACAGTATTTATTACTAGTATCTATATTTCAATATGTAATTTCGAAAAAAAATCATCTTATTATTTTATGCCGTACCTGCCTATCCCACAACAAAACAGCGAATCCTTTGTGTAAATATGTTAACGAAATTTCTTTTTTGTTATTTTTGTGTTAGTAAAACAATATATAATAATTCATAATAAAAAAAACCGTTAACTTTGTGTCTGTTTATTTCAGTTCAACATTTTGTTTTATTATTTAATTTCGCTCTTAGTTATTTATGTGTAAAACGAATGTCTATTCAATATATTGTATATAAGTTTTTTTTTATGTATTGCAGAGGAAACCTGCCGCGCCTGCGAGCAGTCCCAGTGATGGAACTGTATCAGGGTGCCAGAAGGGTACATGCAGGAGGTCTTCGCACCCCAAGCCTTCGCCGCCCAAAGAGAAGGAGACCCGTCAAGGTAAGGGTTGATTTTTTTCTTTATTATTTCGTATAAATGATACAAGGTCTGACAACTGTTAAAAATACCCTTTTATGGACTTTGATATTTAATAGAAAAAATTAGTTTATATTGCATATTGAAACACAATCCACGTAGTACGAACAGGGGTTTTCTTTATTTCAAATCGTATATTTCTTGCTATGCTGTGGTAGCTGTCAAAATATACATTGTATTATTAAACAAGGCTTTTTAGTTAGTTATAAGTCTCATAAAAAAATCCTTAAAGCCTGTTAAGTGTCTGAGTTATGCTCCTCAAATTAAAAATAATTCCTGTGTTTGGATATATATTGATTTTTGTTTTGAACTTTCATAAGTTTGTTTAAATGAATTATTTTTGAAACATTCGGTGTTGAAAGCATTGTTTAACCGGGCCAGCACGCAATGTGCTAAACAAAGAACCCAATCCCCGATGCATAAAGGCCCTGAAATTTTTGAAACATATTCTACAATTAGTGAAATAATACTATATTACACAACGTTTCGTATTAATTCCACAATGTTATATTATTAAAATCAGAACGAGTTTGGCTTTATCATCAATCAGTCTCCAATCAGTTTCCAAATATTGCTAATTAATAGTTGTCTATAAATTTACGAACCAATCTCTAAAATAAAGTTGCTTTTTTATTCTTATTTAAATTTTAAACGTTGTATCTTATTTCCTTTGACGTCGTTTTTGTTATGTCTTCGATATTACATTTAAGAAGTAAGTTTCAAATAATAGAAAAAACGTCGTGAAAATTTGTGTAATCTGACAACCTCGTTATGAAGCCTACGTTTGACCTAAGTAGGTCAAAGCTTAAAGCTGGTTAAAAAGCTTAAGAATTCGACTGCAAAAAGCGTAAAGTATTATGCCATAGCATTTCAAAAAAATGTATACTTTTGCTGCCATCGATTCGGTACATGTTAGTCACACTTGGAACTCGGTCCGATCCAAATTGGAGAATATTTTCGACAGACTCTGAGTTGTGGTTTTACTTTTTATAACAAAACACAATGTTTATTCCTATTTCTACAATTTAATATTGTTACGGTCGGGGCCGGTTTCGCTTTTCGCTGGTGTTATCAACTGATACGATACAAATTAAAACGAACGTATCTATACAAGATTTCGAGGTCACAAATGGCCCAACAAGTCATGGAATAATTTACTGTTTCATTTCTCAACTCATAATGACCTTTTAATATGGTTTTATTTTAGATTGTAAATAAAGTTATTTTTTTGAGATGTCTCAAATTTTTATGTGATAATTTTTTACCACTAAACACGATGAAAAAGTAGCAATGCATTTTAGTTTCACAAATTTTATAAAAGATATAATGTAAATATAACGACTCATGTTTCGCCATTAAGCACCTTCAGGCATTTTGTCACAAGTGTACAGTGTTGTAGAACTGACACACGGTAAAAACACACTTGCTGACTCGTCAATTCTGTTAAATCTCTATGATAGAATGCCTGTAGATACCGAAAGGCAAATCCCAAGTTGTTGGTGACAAAACATGCAAAATCATACAAAGTTTCAATAATTGAAATTCGATACAGTAGTTCCATCAAGTACTTTCAGTCGATATCATAAATCATAAAATGATATGCTTTCACTCATTAGTTCTGTTGAATCCGTGTGATTCTAAGAATATCCGAAGATCAAAAAAACGAAACCCGGGTCGTCAGTGACGAAATGTGTGAAATCGCTTCAACAATTCAAATATTTTTTTTTATGCTTAGACTTGATTTAATTTGTTTGCATCAGTTGATAATTCTTGCAATGAGTAAAACCGGTTGTGATCTCGATAAAAAAATTGTGGAAATAATACCAAACATGGTTTATTATTGATATTTCCATTGTACTCGCATTGAGAGTTAATAAATGAAAATTCATCAATACTGCTGTGCTCTTTAGTGTATTATTATTTAATAAAGGTGTCGCATTTAATAACGGCAATCAAAAACTATTCAACTTAAATCAATTACATTGATGTTCGTACTGCGTAATTCTACGTATTTCCAGGCTGTTTTCACGTAGGCGATTGACGCGATCACGTCTAACGTGACGAGTGAGTTGGTTTTTAATGCCTTCAATGATAATTTTCTTCCCCATTACGCCGCGCTTGGAATGCTTCGGTGCCTACTTGCAAATGTTTGGCATACTTTTAATCAAACTTTAAAAGTAATGCGGCCGCAGAATTTTTCCGCATCGCCGTCCGCCATTTTGGTCTTTTGCCATGACGCTTTTTTCCCGCACAGAACTCGTGTTTTACAATCCTATGTCAGTCAACGGAATCTCGAAAATTTACATACATTTCGTCGTGTTACGTATAAGTGATTATGATTCATTTTTTTCTATACATACAACGAGCCACTAATCGTTCACATTCACTGGGGGATGTTTTGGCGGACGCGAAACTTCAAAATGTGGTTTTAAAATTTCTAACAGCATTCGTCTTTTTCATGCTCTTGAACATTGAAAATTGTACTTAATTTAAAAATTACTCATTGAAACCGTCGACACTTAAATCTTGTAAAAAACCTGTTTACGTCTGAAACACATTTTTACATGAGAAATGAAAGTACTTCAATAAAAAACAATTCGAATTGTTGAAACTTTGTACGATTCCACTTGTTTTGTCACTAACGATCCGAGTTTCGCCTTTTGGCATCATACAAAGTTTTAACATTTCAAATTTGATATTGCAATTTCACCTACCACAAGTACCTTCTGTCGATAACATACATTCCCTTTTCATACGTATTTATTAAGTAAATTTCATTCTTGATCATTGGTTTTATTGTAAAATTTTACTGTGGCCGCATTATAAACATCAGCATATTGTGGAAATTTCTTGTGGCCGCACCTATTTTTATTTTAGAATTGTGATAAATGCGCCAGTACATTATATATATTCTTGTTCTGATGTAGTATAAGAGTTCTGATGAGGGCGTAAGTCGAAGTACCTATCAACTGTATTTTATAAATTTTGTAGAGGTAAAATACATTGCTATTTTGACACCGTGTCGTAATGGAGTTCTATCAAGTAAATGCCCAATGCAAGCAATAAAGTCGTTGCAAACACTAAAAAAATGATCGACTTTTAAGTTTATATTCAACGACAGACTGTGTAAACATATTGAGAAGTATTTATTTATTTAAAAAAAACTCGAATTACTTAAGCAAACTTTGCGATAGTAAGTCTGAAGATGCATTTGAAAGAGGCGAAACACGTGTCACAGTTAGTTACACAATAGGGAATAATCAAAGTTATTTTAAATTTTATATTAAAATGAACTTCCACAAAGTTACCGTTGAAACCATCGAAAGTACAACTCGAATTAATACTGAACAAGTCGGGTGTATTTAATATTTTTTTTATATATTAACTATTTTTTAATTAATAAAAACACATTTTTATCAGTATATACTATGAAGTTGTTAGTGGCCGTAGTGAAATTCTTTAGTGGCCGCACATGAGAACCAGTGTTCTATGATACTAGTTTTAAAAAGCTACATAGTTTAATTTGTTATTGAAATTATATCATCTTAAAAAACACAATGCTTAGTATTATAAACTGACTGTTTTTATTATTCAAAATATGTCTGTCTGTCTGTCAAGTGACAATTGACATTTGAAATAAATTCGAAAAATAACAGCATTTATCGTTTGAAATTATTTGAAAATTTGTCGTTAGATATGCGGACGCGTTAAATTTTCTTTTTAGAAAATGGTGATAGACAAAACCCGGGTCATTTGTTTGAGTCTTTTGTTATCCGAAATGTGGGAATATTTTTTTTTTGAATTGCATATTTATTGCATTTTTTATCAACATAAATATATTTTAAAGTTTCGACAATTGTATGAACTTATTACCCTTTGCATAGTTAAACGGAGAGGAGAAGCTGTGATGACGTTTTAAATATTTTTCCTCATTCCGTTTTCTCTGTATGATTCAGCGCATTCTTGCGAAGTCCTTTTGTTATGATACAGTGCTGACTCACCTCGCATCTAACAGGTTAATTGCAAGTAAATTTTTAATATCCAGCATAGCGAGGCGTATACTAAGATAGCCCCCGCTTATTAACTGCCGGTCTGCTTTACGATGTGTATATAATATAACATGAATATGAATGATGAATAACATACGCTTGCAACTTACCGAAGTCGTGTAATCCTACCCAAGCGAATTAACTTTCTCATTCCAAAGAGTACGAACATCATCCCCCGATTGTCACTTTTTCTTAAATATGTTATTTAATATCTGTGATAAATTTTTTGTACTCATGGTTATCTAAAATGATATTTTTTTTATTTATTGAATACACAATATACTTGATAGAACTCCATTTCAACATGATGAACATAAAGCAACGTATTTTAGTTCTTGAATATTATAAGGCATACAGTTGATAGCAATTTCGGGTTACTCCTTCATCACAACTATCTTCAAACGTACTTTTAACTATCTATATATAGCTGTGGACAAAATGTATACAATACATCTTCTCATCTGTTTTACCACCTTAGTTTCATGTTATGCTAATAAATTTTAATAAGTAAAACGTTGATTTTATGTATTTCCCGAAGTGAGAATTAATCTGGTTTTTTAGGGAATACACGTAAATAGTGAATAAGTATTGTAATAAGATGATTTATTTAAAAAATGCATTAACCTTCCGTATTGGTCTGAGAAGTGGTGATAGATTTATATTTGTTTGTTCATTAAAAATGTCATTGGATTGCTTATACACATTAATTTCAATTTGTTCCAATGTATTTAGCTTATACCTTTATTATTATACGAAGATCTAAACGTGATTTTCAAATTTTCAATCTGTTGTTTTTATTTTTAGTTTTTTATTTTCATTTACCAGGTAAAATTTTAATAATTTTAATTGACTATTTAACGATTCAAATTTGATAGTGAATTTCCTTAGAAATACTTATGGTAGTTTTTTTTTAATTTTATTTTAGATCGCTATGAGCGAAACCGGTCCTGATTGTAAAATATAGAGTGGAAATACTATTTAAAAGTGTGTTTTTATTATTTAAAATGTCATGCCTTTCCATCAAGAAATGACAGAAAGTAACTTAAAAGTATGGTAGTTTAAATAGAAAAATGCCGATTTTAATAGATGTGCAAAATCAAACTGAAAATGTTATATTATATTTTATTGCATTATAGTTCAGTTTCGTATTGACCGTCATTTCAATTGTTCGTTTCGAGAGTTTGCCTCATTCATCGCTTTTTACCAGCTCGCCAAAAACGGTGAATCGAAATTGCTCTGTACACCACATATTCAAAATGTATATTAAATTGCAAGATTGTGGTCTCTGCCATTTCAACCATGTTCCACGCTATAACATAATAATGGGCACGGTAAACTGTTACGGGATAAACATTGAACTGTGCTGTAAAAACACTGCTGCAAGTCAATGAGGTTAGCCCAACGACATGGTGTTGGCGAAGTGCACTAACTTGTTCAGCGCCGCGTACTTAAAACATAGCGCTTGACGGGTTTATTTCGTTTGAAAGAGGAGATCCAGACAGATAACATTTTATTGACGCGGTGCAAGTTTTCTTGACGTTTATGGGCGGCGTTCGTTTTATACGAAGCCTTATTTTAATATTCCCATGAAAAGGGAATATGTTGATGGTTATAAGGTAATACCATATAGAAGGGATGGCGAACCTATGGCACGAATGCCACTTTTAAGACAATTCAGCATGGCAAGTGAATATTATGAAAAGCACGAAAAAATAATAGCAATCTTTTCAACGATTTATTCCTGTGAATCGTTATTTTCTTAAATGAAATTTATTAAATTAGACATGAGAAGTAGACTAACAGATGAAAGTAGTACATCTCATCTGGAATTTTTGAAAGCTCTACATTTTTTTTATTTATTTCTTTTATTTTGCCATTAATAAGTACTTAATGAAATTTTCGATATATGTTTACATTAAAAATCTAAGTTACACAAATATTTGATGCATTTTTACTTCCATGTCATGTGGCACGCGACATATTGTTATTGAAAAAAAAAACATTTTTTCGCACAGGCTCAAAAAGGTTCATCACATATGTCCTATATATATAAATTTTAGGAACTAATCTATTATTATTAATTATGTTAACTAGATAAAGATACCAAAAGGGTCGTAAGTGACAAAATATGTGGAAATGTACAAAGTTTAAGCAATTTAAATTTCATCAAGCACTTTCGGTCGATATCACGGATTAAATAATCATATTTTGACGATTGTGATGCAGAAATAACTTTCGACAACGACCTTATTTTAATGGGGTCTATTTATTTAATTCGATAAATACGCTTTAAAATACGGTGAAAAAAAAAACAATGTATTTTAGTTCTACAAAACTATTTTTAAAAACTATAGTTGATAGCTATTTTGGCTCACGCCATCGTCAGAACTATGCTTAAACTAACATTTCCTTATCTACAATATATATATAGCTGTGTAGAAAAGGTACACACTTTAAAATGTTTGTAGAGCTGAAATTGTTTTGATATTGTTAGAATAATGCTACCTTTATATACAAAATGGTTTTTAATTGTTTATTATTTAACCTTTTGCATTCGAATGTGGCTTGTAGCCGTTGATTTTTCTCTTATATTATAAATCGAATGCCACCACTTTTGTGAAAAGTCAATGAAATGTAAATTTACAATTGTAATCTAGTTGGAATATGAAGTGATATCTTTGATTTTGTACCATTTTTTAGCGACTGTTAAAAATTTATGTATTAATTTACAAACATATTTTCACAATATGCAACATAATTGTGCCACTTTGTTGATTTAGTTTATACCTGTTCTAAAATCTCGAGCTATAACCATTTCGGTGACTATCCTTCGGCAACGTACCCATTAAAACTAAACTGTTTTAAGGCTCTCCCGTAAAATTTACGATCTCCAGGCACGGAGCGCTTGTGCTGACTCGCAGAAATGCACCCGGACACAGGTATGAATAAGTTATTCCCCCTTTCCCAGGAATTTTATAGCCAAACCAGTAATGTTCAGTTCACCTCGCAGTTAGTAGATTGAAGTATATTCAAGTAGTTATTTGCTCCCCTTAAGGGGATGTGTGTGGTGATTTGAATTTTCAATACCGTTATTACATCAATATTTAGAGATTGTCAATAATCGAATTGAATTTGAAAATAGCCTATAATTTATGATATCAACTAAAAGGTGCTTGATGAAGTTTTAGTTGCTGAAAATTTGTACGATTTCAGATGTTTTGTCATTAATAGCCTAGGTTTGGCCTTTCGACTTCTTCGGGCAGTTCTTTTGCATCCGTGTAATAAAATGTACATTTTTTGACGAGGTCTACATTTCAACAATTCACCTTTAATTTGCGATATCGACTGAAGGTGCTTGATGGAATTTCATTATTAAATTTAAATTGTAAAGGGTTTCGCCCCGGATTACCCGGGATTCGCCTTTCGGCATCTTCAGCCAGTTGTGTTGCATCCGTGTAATAGAACGCATGAAGATGCCGAAAGGCATAAAGGAAATATATTTATTAATGCTTATTTCCACAGTATACCGTATGATCAGGACGGTATCGTTTATCGCGAGCATTATCAACTGATACTACACAAATTACAAGTAAGCTTAATTATCCATAATTTTGAGTTAAAAGCTAGCAGGTATGCAAAAACCAAAGGTTCAAGAACTAAGAAAACAACTTACAGGAATAATTGTATAATACATCGAGTGTGTTTATTTGATATATAGAAATAAGTGACTAGTTGCTTATTTAATAATAAAAAAGACACCGTCAAACAATATTGTTTCATATATTCCGTATTACTTGCGAAGAGCCAGAGCTAGTTTATTTTGTCGGATCCTTGTTCAAAACTAATTTTCACAAATTTCGATTAAATAAATACCAACGTAGCCTTAAATTGTTATATCAAGTTAGAATATTAATATTGGCCGTACTGTTTAGATCGAGTGATATTTGCATAGCGAATTTTTAATTTTTCGCTATGTTTCAGAGGCCGCGATTTCCCAAACAGCTGGCGAGGCATCGAAGCGAGCGCCGGCAATTCCCGGCCGGCGCGTTTGTCCTTGGCGGGTTCAAGGTTACATCGTGGCCTTGACTCCTGTACACAGCAACTAACTTCGCGTTCTTCTTACGTACCCCGTGTCCTTTTCCCCAGCCTTGTTTTCCTTCCATCCCAAGGACACGGCATTAATATTATAACGTTTGGCATTGTTTATATTGTAGAGTATTTCTTTTGTGGGACCGCTAAGATATCATTTTATTTTGAAGAGGTAAAAAACGTAAACAAGTGACTATTATATTTTTAAAACTTCATTTTGATGAGAAAAAAAAACACAATATTCAACTCTACAAATTTGTGTTTATTATATTTTCTTTTAATAGTTATTTCGGCTTCCGCCATCGTCAGAATTACGTTTGAAATCAATGTAAGGTTATATTTATGTTCTGCGTAAGAAGAGAAAAAATATGTTTAATTTTAAATATGAATCTTTGAAATCGGCATTTACTTAAATCGGTAAATCTTCATGGTAGTGAAAAAAATGATATCGGAAAATCGTTAAAATAGACGAAATATGATTTTACAAATGAGTCACATAATATAGATTTAAACTCAGCGTCTAATTGTTTGCATCTTTGTAATAAAGGTCGCAAGATGACGGCTTTAAAACAGCTGGTAATCAAAAGATATAATAAAGGAAGGAAACGAACAAACTAATATATTTCGATCGCCATTGCTCAACCCTCTACAGGGGTCTGTTTTGTTTCCGTAATAGACCGTTTCCGTACCATATGTAAACTTATTGATATAGCCGCCCTTTTTAGTTTCATTTACCAATTTTAGTTTTATTGCGAGCAAGAAACAAGCTAGGTCGTTAAAACAGAAGAGAAGATGTATTGTGTACCTTTTCTACACAGCTATATATAGATAAGCAAATGTTTGTTTAAGCATAGTTCTGACGATGGCGTAAGCCAAAATAGCTCTCAACTATATCTTTAAAAAAAATATAGAACTAAAATACACTTCTATTTTTTTCACCGTGTTATAATGGAGTTCTACCAAGTGAATGCCAATTCAATCAACACAATGATTTAATCTCACTGCGCATTTAATGTGAGTTCTGTGATATCACGCGATGAAAGTTAAAACTGATTTTTCCACACAATGATTATGTTGCACTCGCTTATTTAACCAATAAAAAACTATTGTCGAAATATAGTTTGTGAAATGATGGGGGGATTAGCTAAACCCCAAAAAATAACTTTTTTTCTTATATTATATTTCTATAAGAAAAATATTTCTACGGCATAAGTTTATTTGCTTATTCGTTATATATTATGCTAAATGATGATGAAAAAACATACATCTCCATCAGAGTTCGCCAATCATCGCTTACGTTATCACATGTTCAACCGCATACTTACGTCGTATAATATTCCAATTAATACATGTTTATAAATTAAAGAAAATAATTATTTGCTACGTAACTGGCCACTGAGCATTAATTTCTTTCTTTAAGGAATACGTGTAAAAAACTTTCGTTTCAGATTACTGTGACCAAAACATTGTATCACAAATATTAATATAGGTATTTAAGATAGAGTGACAATTGGTGGAGGATGTCTCTATCCTTGGGTATGAGAAAGTTAACTAGTATCAAGTTGTTATACTCGTAACGGTTGCACCTTGCATCTGTTTTATGCACTGCTGCAGTTGGGAGGCCTCCCATTATCCTTGCTAGACTCTGTTAATATTGCATTATTATTTATTGCACGGGATCATAATAAAACCTTCACAGTTCAAAGACTTGCATTGTATGCAACGTCAAACAGAGTCGTCTGAACTTTTTAAATTGCCAACTGAGTTTTTTTTTATTACGTTTCTTGGAAATATTTTGAATATGTCGACTTGTCGACGTTTCTAATGCTGTGTACTTTTTCATGTTTTGTCACTCACTACTTGAGTGTCACATTACGGTATCTTCATGCACTCTTGTAAAATGACACTTTAAAAAGTTATTGAATCTTTAATAATTTATGATATCGACTGAAGGTGGTGCTTGATGGAATTTCAATATCAAATTTGAATTGTTACAACTTTGTACGATTCCACATGTTTTGTCACTAACGACCCGGGCTTCGTATTCGGCATGTGATCGGTCGTGTGATAGAATCCTGAAGATGCCGAAAGGCGAAATCCGGGTCGTTAGTGACAAAACATGTGGAATCGTACAAAGTTGAAGCAAATCAAATTTGAATTTTTAATAATTGATACTGATGATTATTTGGTTTTATTTTTATTTGAAAATTTGGCCTTTTTAAATTCAATAGTCCCTAACGTTTTATTTTGCTTCGTCAGTTCTATTGCATTCGTGTGATTAGTATTAAACAAATATTATTTAAAGTTATTGTAGTTGTTTGTTTGGACCCTTGCCTGAGGGTCTGTGTTTTTCTGTTGTAATATACTCATCTGGTATATAACGTAAGCTAACTTTTTATTGTGTCAGTTCTGTTACATCCGTGTTACGAAATGCCTTTAGATGCCTAAAGACGAAACCCGGGTCGTCAGTGACAAAATATTTTGCATAATTGACATTACAATACAGTTAGTTTGAACATGACTTTCGAAGAGGTGAAACTCGTGTCACAATCAGGAAAACAACCAGTGGTTATTATTTTAATTTATTTCAATTATAATATATGTGTCTAATTTAAATTTTGCTCACATAACTAATATACCGTATGCAATTTCATTAACATTTTTTCAAGTATTATGTAAATAATAAATTTGCTAATATATATATATACACACACACACTCTCCATGTTTTCTTTCATTAAGTTAGCAATAAGCTAACTTTTCCAATATTATATTTGTAATCATCTTTTTATTGTTTTTCATCAGCTTAAAATACGATCCAAGTGAAATGGTTAACATAAAAAAAAATCTATATATATTTTTTTAATATCTCGTTGGTAGCCATTCTGTGGAAATGTTTAAATACAGTTAGATTTGAGTGTGATATTTCGAATAAATTTGTCTCAGAGCGTTGGGTAAAAATCTACTTAAAATAATGAACCCGAAAAGTTTTTCTTGCCCACCCAAACTTCGAGTGTCTTCATAATTTCAGTTGGTTGATTCGTAAATCCAACCCTTAACTTTTTTTCCTTTGCCAAAGTTTACCTTTTCGCATTCAATATTCATAGGTTTTCGTATTTTCTCATCCGACCGGCATCCCCTGTGCGAGTATATCTCTTATTTAACCCCTTAAGTGCTAGGCGTACAGGAATGCCCGCTCCACTCCATGAGTATTATACGTTTCCATTTAACTCTAACTCTTCATGGCGTACTTAATAGATATATTTTGTTTTTTTTAAGTTGATTTAATAAGAGTATCGTTTCAGTATCGTTCTTTAATTTTGTATTTAATATATTGCCTTACTTAGAAATATTCACTAAAAAGGGAGTGTTGCCTCCTATTGACGTAATATATATATAAATTTGTTTTGACCTAGATGTACTGCTAAAATTTGGTATATTTCAATTTGAATTGTTGAAAATCTGTACAGTTCTACATGTTTTTTTCACTCACGACCTGGGTTTCGCATTTTCCGTATCTTCGAGGATTCTATCACACGGATGCACTAGAACTAATATACAGTGAACAGTATGCATCGATTATATACAAGATGCATAACACATACAAAATATAGATCTAGTCTAGGAGCTAAAAAAGCTTGAAACAAATTTAATAAATCCATCCTTATGAGTTTTTGGGTGATTCAATATGTAAAGATGCCTACTTTTTTCAATGGGTATTTTATGGTTGGACTCAAAATCAGATGAACTATTTGTTATTGGAATTGAATTATTCAAATTGTTTTTTTAATTGAATCTCACGTGACATGGGCCAGTGGCTTAGCTGCTCATTTAATAAAGATAAAGAACTCAACTGGACTCTGTTTTAATCGATGGCAAGAGTGTAAGATCAAACGGTCCTGGAGTTGAGTCTTGAGTATTGATTTTATTGAAGCCTGCTAATAATTATTAAATATTTGTTTTTTTTACGTATGAGATAAAGCGTACAAATCGTAGTGTCTTGGTAGGGTTGAACAGAAAAATGTCATTTTAAATGAAATAGAATCCCCCTTCTCCATGTGTTTCGGCGTGAGGGGTTTTGTTTGAAATAAATTTCTATATAGCAATCTTATATTGTCCCCTTCACCGTCGAAATTTTTCCATAAATTGATAATCTTTCCGTTCTATATTGAGAAGAAAAAAATAATTTGAGTATTTTTATATTGACTTTTTTTTGCCGTTGTTGATAGGCTTTGTTTTGCAAATATAATGATGTCTGCATGGAGATAGTAGTACTAGGATTGCATTATTTACATAATACCGGTGTTGGCTCGATATTTAGGTATATAAAATTGACTAATATCGTAATGTATCATATTATTGTACGTTTTATATTGTTATCGATTCTTGATTAAGGATACATATTTTAAAATTAATAAAACACATATTTGAATAATATTTCCGCAATTAAATAATCAATTCTCTTTGCGCTCTTCACGAGCATTATCAACCTTTATAAAATTATACAAAAAAAATTACAGCCTTGCTTTATGTAATGCTATTTTTTTGTTTAAAAATTGTGTTTTTTTTATTTATTTTTTATTCAACATATTGTCTTTCCACCAAGAAAGTGACCAACATAAAGTTCAGAAAGGCGCCCCATTTCATGTCATACGTTAGTCCTTGCAAACTATGCTAAAGTTGTAAAAATTTTTTGAAACAGTTTTTTTTTGAGCGTAATTATTGTGATAATAACTTTTGCCCCCTTATTTTTTTTTCACATCAGTAATAATTATTAAATTCCAGAATATCCGTATTAAACCTACGCCTACTTTTGTAATTCCTATTAAAAATGACAAATAGGTGGTGTCGATTTAAAAGAGACACTTTCTACTACTGTGAGGTATAATTCAGCATTGCTGTATATTCTGACACTCACATACATATAGTCGCTTCCGAATTGACAAACCGTTAATATTGAAAAGAGCAAAGTGATGGAGAAAATATCGTGTCAATGATAACAACTATATTTTGTAAATTGCAATACGTGGAAAAAATTACAAGGAAATCAAAGTTGTTCTCATCTACACTATATATTTTCGCTCTTTTTGCTGTACTGAATACTAGCGTTTTGTCACCAACGCGCATGTGGCTTAAACTAGTCGATATAAATATACATATAGTCTGTACAATGTAACTGAGTAACTTTCGATCCACAAGCAAATGTAAAGTTTTAAATTTTTGAAATTACTGTCTATACAGAGTTCACGTTCACAAAGCTTTTAAAATGCAATGAACCCCTGAGAGATTAATTTATAATTAAATTATGCTTGTCACAATGAACCTCGCAATGGCGACACTGAGACACTTGCTTTAGATAAATAAAATGATTTATTATTTCAGAAGAAGAATTCTGAATCACAAATTCTACTGAAGAAAACTATTCTTTAAATTAATAATATTACCTTTCAATGGCTGATTAAATTCTGTAGAACCGTTGTCAAGTATTTCCAGCCCTTCGTATTCGTAGACATTTCTAGTGTGTATGAATTATTCAGGTATTATTTCCGTCTCCGCCGCTCTACGAAACTGACGTAGCATCTAGTTCTACGAACCTGGCGTAGCAGGTAGACCCGCGGTACTTATGATTTTCCTACTTCGATACTGTATCGCAGCGGACGGAAACATGCGGCACGCGTGGCATAAGGTGGGACGCGAAAAGATTATTGGTGGCACGCCTTGAATATCACTTCAAATAATAAAAAAATATTTTTTTGACTTCAGGGTATACATTAATTTTTAAATATTGTTAAGTGGTATAATGTTTTTATGAAGCGTGTTTTATTAAAGATTTACTTGTTTGCTTTCATGTAACTTTTAAAATATCTTTAATAATTCCACATATTTTGTTACTAATTGTGTCATCTCAATAGCATATCCAGATTGTTCATTACTTTAAATTGCTTGTTTTGTGGCACGTCAATGCATTCGGGTTGCCGACCGCTGCAATCGGGTAGAGGGGTTGCTATGTACTCAGTATGCATTGAAGAGTTAACAGGGGTTGATGTAGCCGTCTGTTGTATATTAATACACCGCGAACGTAATGTGAATGTTGAATACAGAAGTGATTTTGAAAACTGTAGATTACTTGTAGTAACTGGATGGTCGACTTCAAAAAGATGTATGCAATATGTACCATTTTTTTCTTTCAGTAATGTGTGTAAGAAACTTTCTTTTCAGATGACCGTGAGTATAGCTATTGTATCAAAAAAAAATACGTATTAACATAATATGACCGTTAGGGAAAGATGACATTACTCTTGGGTATGGGAAGTTTAACAGGAAAATATAACAAGGAAAGTTTTCTTCTCATTAGTTATCACATTAGATAGTAATAATTATCGTCCTCGATTAAATATAAATCAATTTATTTAACATAAAAAAAAAATGTATTTATAAAATAAAAAAAGTGTTATTTCGTTAAAAAAGAGAAGATGTATTGTATACTTTTTGTACACAGCTATATATAGATAAGCAAATGTTTGTAGTTCTGCATAGTTTCGTAATTCTGCGTAGTTCAAGCATAGTTCTGACGATGGCGTTAGCCGAAATACTTATCAACTATATCTTATAAAAAAAATTGTAGAACTAAAATACATTGCTATTTTTTCACCGTGTTATTATTTCGCAATATAAAGCATAAATAAAAGAACCCGTTTTTAGTCTGAACAATCTTTAATTTACGATATCGACTGACGGTGCTTGTTGGAATTTCAGAGTCAAATTTGAATAGTTGTCTTTCGCGACACGGGCTTTGTTTTTCGGTATTTTTAGCCATTCTATCGCACAGGTAGAATAGAATTGACTCAACAGTACAAGACTGATAATATCTTCTTCATAAATAAACCTTGCTACAGATTACAGTGCAATAATTGCCAGCACTTTTACGTGGGGAAAAACTTCGAGGTGAAGCCCGGTTCGTGAATAAGAAAGGGATATTTACAGTTTCAATAATTCGAAATTTAAATGTAATTTTATTTCAACAATATGACTTAGTGATACTGGTTGAGCTTTCTTCTCTAAATATGCTTTCTTTGATAGCTCCTATATACTTGACACTCGGAGCGGAAGTGGTATAAACAATGAATGATGAGCAAATTAGTGTAACATAATCACACCAGTCGTGTGTGCTCTGTATACAGAATCACAGGTTGTCTTTCCAGCCTTATTGCCGTGCAGGGAATTGGAGACTTGGCTCTATTTCAACTCACCTTGACACTGTTCGTCCTCGCTTCCTTACCACTGAATAATTACACTACGTTAATTATTTTAATTATTAACACCAATGGCGTGCTCTGTTTCCAATGATGTTAGAAAAAGTTCTAATCAAGTTGGACTGCTTAAATATTTATTTCTTAACAAATTAAGCAAGTTTAACAATGATAGCTTAAAAAAAAGTAACCATAGCAACGTACTTAGTAACATATTTAATATATATGTATGTTTGCTATTTCGGCTTATATGTCGTCATAAAATTAATTTAACTTATATCTATCTTTTGTTCATGCAATTAGTCACTTTATTGTCTCGTTTGGTTGAGCGTAATAACTTTTAATTGTTCAATATGAGGAAAAATAATCGTAACTTTAAATTTTTCGAAAAAACTTGATAAGTCATTTATGATGACATATTTTTTTTTTACTTATTTCCACGAAATGTTTTATGATCGAGACCGGTTTCGCTCACCGCGATCATAGTTGATGACCGGTGCTGATGAGGAGGTAAGCCGAAATGGCTATCTACTTTATTTCTTATAAATTTTGTAGAACTTAAATTCATTGTAATTTTTTATCGTGCTACAATAGAAATCTACCAAATAAATGGAAATTCAATCATTAGTTATTCGAATATTTAAAACACATTTTTAAGTACTTATTTTTACAATATATTATATGATCAAGAGCGGTTTCACTCATCGAGATCATTATCAACTGATTATATATAATAACTTAAGAAGGTTATTTTAAAAATATTTTTTACTCGATTTCTGTTTGTAAGAATGGAAAAAAAGCAATTCGGTCTAATATAATATAAGCATCAATATTGTCTCAAGAAAATTGTACAATATTGTTGTATATACCCTTTTAAAGCGAAGGTTTTTAAATTATATTTTTAATAAATTCGACTCAAAAATGACACACGTGAATCAAAATTGGTTAGCCTCGCTGTTAAATGTCCTTTCACATACTATAATAATATATAGAAATATATAGAAATATAATTAAATATTAAAAATGAGTATTTTTGTGGGCGTTATGTTTTGGAGAACAATGGCTGTACGCCACCGGCAACATACAATAAATATCGCTTTGGATTATGCAATTTCACTACCCAAGTAACCAGATGCAACCTCACATTTACTCTATCCGGGTCGCATTTGCTTAATTTGTATACATTGTGAGTTTTTCCAGTGGATTTGTTTCACTTATCTCAAGGATTCTTAACGGATCATATTCATGCTTTTATGTGTTACAATTTTGATATATTATATAAACAAAACATAGTTCTTTATTATATAATATGTTAAATTATTATATAATATATTTTACAGGACCAGTTGGACAATGAAAAAAAATACTGAGTAAATATTGTTTTATTTATTTCAATACAACGCCATACCAACAAGAAGGGACGGCTAGTATACCTTAAAAGTGATTTTGTTTATCGTGATTGCCAACATTAAAATTTTTTTTATTTCTTTTAAATTGAAACCTATGGAAATATTACTAAAATTTGTGTTTTATTGTTTAAATATAATAGATTTCCACCCATCAGTGATAGTTAACATATCAAAATTGGTATATGCAATAATAATTTTATAGAAATTTTTAAGATTAATTACGATATATTGTTCAGTCGCACTCAACATTTTTAATGCATAAAAAAAATAATAAAATGTGTCATCTTTTTGTTTAATAATAAAACACAGGACCGGTTTCGCTCATCGCGAGTATTATCAAGTGATGATCATAAAATACATCATGGAAAAATTTAAAAAGAAATGTGTTTTTATATATTTAAAATATCACGCCTTTCCATCAAGAACTGAACATAAATATTTACCTATGGTGTTTTTCAAATGGATGTAATTTTTTTGTTGAGATATAGACATGTAATTGTTACACTCAAAAAGGTTTGGTTGGGCCTCGTGTGGTCCGCGAGCCATTGGGTTGTGTATGACTGTATAGTTAGCTCCTGCTATACATCCCATAGCGGCGAAACGTGTTCCAAAGTCTCAGCTTAACTCCCACCGGAATAAGAAAGTTATCAAATCAAGATATCGACGGTGGTTGCCATTTGGAATATCGACTTAAAATCGTTCAAGCTATGTACAATTCGACAATCCTACTACTAGAAGCTTATGGAAGTTTAACGAGATTAAACGATATAATTTTATAAAATACTATCAATCTTTGGTTTATTTTGTGATGTTTATTTTTATGGACTTTGTCCTCGCATAAAATCCGCACGTTTGTGTCGTTATGAGTTGAAACTCCTGGGAAATATCCGTCCGTGCTATCCTTAGGAAGTTACAAGTTACATTATTTCATTGTATGCAGCGGCCTTATTTTCCAACTGGGAAGTCGTATCTCATGATAATCAACGGAAAATTTCAACACACTATCATTTTACTGTTTTTCCACATTTTCCGAGAAACAGTATGGTACTGAGTAATTCACCCAATAAATTATTCTCGACTTATTAGAAAGTTAATGCAGTTTTAATGATAAGCAGTTTTACGTTGTTCACAGTTATGGAAATATTTTGGAAATTAACAATTAAAGAAAAACAAGGAAGACGATCGTGACAGCTTTTGCAAAATTTACTGTAATACATTAACCAATAGTGTGCGCCTGAATTCACTCTCGTCCACGTGGAATATTTCGACATCCGAAGCAATACTGTTGAAAATTGTTGATGCGCGTATCATTGGCATCGCCATTGACTGACTGGTTCCACACATAAGAAGAACAAACTATTTATGTCCACTACTTAAAAAAAAATTGATTAGTAAAACACATGATATGTATACAGAAATACAAAAATTATTGCGTTCAGCTGAAAACGGTTAATGCCTTAATTTCGTAATGTCTAGTGATCTTAACACGTCGAAAAAATAGCAATATATTTTGGTTCTACAAAATTTAACAGATATATAGTTGATAGATATTTCGGCCCAGCCTTTATCGGAACTATGTTTAAGCGTACATTTACTTATCTATAACAATCACAATACGAAGCTACGGTGTTAAACCAGAAGGGTGATGTATTGTATACCTTTTCTACACAGCTATATATAGATTAAAAAAAATAATAAAAAAAAGAAGGCGTGAGCCGAAATAGCTATCAACTATATATCATATAAATTTTGTAGAACTAAAATACATTGCTATTTTTTGACCGTTTTATAATGGATATTTGCCAAGTGAGTGCCAATTAAATCAATATATCCAGTAACGTTCTTAATATTTGTTCTCTTTCAATGTACACAATGAAACCCTGTCCGTTTTGACTGACGCAATTAATAAAATAGATTTAGGCTATGTCTCGTGATCTCGTTGTTAGTGAATTAGTTATTATATTAGTGTGTCTACATGAAAACGAATTGGAGACTGTACGGTTTGTAACGGATTCTGTTGTAATTAATTTCACCTTTTATCTTGGCGCCTTTGTCACGTAGAATTTAAATCACTTAAAATGTCTCGAGAATTTTAATAGCATGTCATTTTTGATTAACACTGAACCATCTCGTGTGCCAAAAATAGTTTGGAATTGCAGTCTTAGGCTATGATAATGTACATCGTTACGTGATTTCATTTCGATTGGAACTTGTTACTATATGTTATTAAATCGTCATAATAATACACATCACATCACATACAGTCACATAATTTATTATGTATAGAATCATTCTCAATGCATCCAAAAATTCATAATTCAAATTTTTGTGTTAAACGTATTTTTCAATAAACCTGTTCCCTGCTGAGCCACATAGAAGATATTCTAACACCAATTATTTCAAAAAATAGTTTAGAAGATTGGTGATGATCGAACTTTTTTACTTATTTAAATTTTACAAGCTCTGCTCTTCAACGACCAATGATCCCTCTGAGCTGCCTTCGTGCGTGGTCACGCAGCAATTTTAGATCATCGCGCTTTTCATTTCAGGTTGTCATGCACTCATGCAATCTATTAATATTTACTAACACACACTCACTACATATTTTGCAATGTATGTATTTTTTTAAATTTTAATAATTTAAAATTCCATTTTTTTACCTTAATGTTTAAATGCACTCACAAACAATGAGAAAAACCGCTCCTGATTATTAAAATAATACTATCGTTGTGTTACATTATTTAAATATAGATTCATTTGTAAAAGTAACGTTAATGCACATGTATCATGTAAATTTACAGATAATCATCCTTAGATAATAATACAGGTGTAATTTTAAAAGTTTTTTTTTTTAAATAAAATTTTTACTAATGTATTACAAAACACCGACGATATAACAGTTTTACGTAGTGTGAACGTGCTACATTAATAGACAATCCATATAGTGTCGCTTATGATCTGCTGCCAAATAACTTTGAGCTTAATTAAGCGACGTTCACAATGACGAAATGCATCTCTCGCAGTTTAATGTCTTTACAGGGTGACTTTGAAGAATCATTGTATATTAACTTTTTTTTATAATAATTATATAACTTATTTCAATAGTAAATAAACAATTTTTAATTTACGGTATCGACTAAAGTCTATATATTATATTAAATTATATGTATGTAATGTTTTTATAATTGTAAATTAACTTCTCGGTTCTTGTACCTTGGTTTTGTATACTTAATTGCGATTGCGATTATTAAATAACATTTTTGTATAAGCAGTCTTGCTTTAATTTGATTTCAGATGATAATGCTCGCGATGAACGAAACCGTTCCTGGTCATAAAACATATAATGGAAAAAGTACTTGCAATTGGGCTTAAATAAAAAAATATTTTAAGTAATACACATTTTTTAGTATTTTCTTCACAATATATTTTATGATCAATGTCGGTTATTACAATTAATAGTTAGCACGTATACGTAATCAAAGGTTCAAGAACTAAGAAATCAATTCGCGGGAGTAAAGCAATATATATTCAAATAGAGTAAATTTATTTTAAAATGAAACGGCGACAATCTTTTAATAATGAATCAATAATCCATTAAGAGTTCAATTAAACTCTTTTACAGGCACCCAGTAATTCCAGAAAGTTATTCCGCTTTGTCCTTTTTTGATGTGTCAACAGTTTCTTCCTTTTTGCCTTGAGTTAGGATGCTCTCACAAGTCGAAACGTCGCGCTCCTGGCCGTGTTACTAATCTCGCTATATTTAGTAACTCCTCCGGTTTATACTTAATAACAAAGTGAGTTTTAACTTCCTATAGTAACACTGTTTAATTTTCAAAGTTCACAAGTGAAAAACAGAAATTACCAATTTTTATATTTGAGGAACTATAAAAAAAAATACTGTTTACGGAACTACGTTTTTTTTTTGAATATTGACAAAGAATATGTAGCGGAAGCATTCAAAATATTTGTGACTCGACGTAAACCATAAAAAATCCACGTTTTAAAAGATTTGGCGAGTTCATTTTTTCGTTGAATTATAAGCTACCAATGAGAAACATATGACTTTCTAAAATAGTTGCCTTGAGGGAGTTTTCTACTTTAGAATTTTTAAACCTTTAATTATATGATTTTTGATATCAACTGAAGGTGCTTGATGGAATTTCAATATCAAATTTGAACTGTTAAAGCTTTGTACGATTCCACATGTTTTGTCCCTAACGACAACTCAGTTCTATTGCATCCGTGTGATATAATGCCTGAAGATACTGAAAGGCGATTCTCGGGTCGTTAGTGACAAAACATGTGGAATCGTACAAAGTTTTAACTATATTTTTTTTTATATATATATCTTTAAGAGGATTGTTTTAAATTAAAATTATGTTCACAGATAATAGATCTTTAGTGACGCGGCGTTAATTTTCTCTGAAACATAAAACGCATTTTTCTCGAAACAAATTATTTCGAGACGATTGACATGATATCTCCAATTCTCCTAGATATATATATTAACAGTCTCCTTATTTTATAGCCGTTATTTTGCGAGATTTTTTTTTTGACTTCTACTTAGTTTGGATGAGAGCGGCATTTGTTTTTTTTTTTTATTTAGGATTTCTCGGAGGGTTGAAATCGTTCAACCATGGCGCGCCATTTTTTGGCTATCTAGAGTAGTGAAATACATGGAAATTTACACAATCAAGACGATTCTAAAAGTGTTTATCTCTCAAAGTGAGGGTTGGTATTACATCTATTTCTCGATTTACACGGTAGATAGGTCCCTGAGAAAAACGTGTAAATCGAAATTGTATATTTTTAGTGTTAAACCGTGTAAATCGAAAAGTACACAAAAAACGCATATATGTTGGTTGTTTTCGAAAACACATAAATAAAACAAAATTATTAAAAAAGTATAAATATACATATCCTTTCATAAATTAAATACACATAAAGTATATATAAAGGAAATCGACATCACTCGAAATTATTTGTGCAGATTCGATGTTTGAAGTAGAAACGTTTACACCTCAAAGAGATTAGGTAATAAAATCCGTTATTAATATTTGCTTCGAATTTCTTGTTAGATCTTAATGACACTCATCATATTGAGCCAAGCATTGATTAATGCCACGTTGGAATCGAAGGGCCCGTTCAACATTTGAGTCATTTTGTACAAAATGATTTCCTAATTTTCTTCCCAATTGTCGAATTCGAATTGTCGAGTCCTTCGTGAATGATTTTAGCTGTAAATGTAATTGGTTCAGATTCGATCACGATTTCTAGTTATCTCATTTAAGTTAATTAGATCATCTTCACTTAGTTCTTTATCCTTTCTTTAATCCGTATAAAAGCGAAGACGTGTACAACAAGTACTGTGTAAATCGAAGAATAGGTGTACATGAATCCATCACTCGTCATGTGCGGATGGTGGAAACAAAATACTTAGAGATTTTCATAATCCTTTATCATTTTTTTCGCAGACTCAGTTTTTTAAGCGAACTGTCCCAATTGGGATTAATTAATTTGTTTTGCATTTTTGTCAACAATAAGAGAATTAAGTTAGGTGTTCCACCGACCTCTGGCCTTGTGTGTTTTGATATCTCATTGTTTTCATATTCATATTAATATGAATTATTTTTTACGTCGAAAATACGTTGTAATTTAGTCACAGAAAACCGTCTGTGGAGTGTCCTTCGTCAAATATAATTTAATTTTGGTATAACGTTATTTAATTTATCATTATGGCGCGGAGTGACAGCTTATTTTATGTCTTTTTATTATATTTATTTTAACCGTTTCTACGAGTTTTTTTTTACTTTTGCTTTAATCTTCTAAATGCTTTAGTAATTGAAGGTTGTGTTTTCTAAACGTTTTTGCTTCACAATTCACATCCCATATTTTGACTGCTCTTAAATTCACAAACCGACAAATTCCTGAAAAATAAATATTGTTCGTGCCATTGGATACATAAAATATTATTTTTTGTCAGTCATATCCACTCGTAATATTGAGTAAATGTAATTCTTAAGTCTAATCACAACAGATGTTGTTTTTTTTCTTTCAAAATAACAAAAACATTTTTATATAATTTATAATATCAAATGAAGTTGCTTGATGGAATTTCAATATAAAATTTTAATTGTAACAATTTTGTACGGTCGCAAAACCCTTTCAAGAATGACTCATTAACAAGATTAATCGTCGATGAAAATTGTCACAGGCGTTGTGTTAATTATTATTCGATCAATATTATTAAATATGCTTTACCGGTCAGTTAACTCTTGCGTTGTGGTCTGTGTTTTCCTTTAATTAATACCTTTGATATACAGACGATGCTAACTGTTTATTGTGCGTCAGTTCTGTTGCATCCGTGTGATAGAATACCTGAAGATGCCTAAAGGGGTCGTTGGTGACAAAACATGTGGAATGGTTCAAAGTTTTAACATTTCAAATTGTATATAAAATATTTTATGTTGTGTTTCAACACAATTTGTATCACGTAAGATATATAACACGGGGGAATGTGTGAGGCATAATTGTTCATTTGAAAATGTTAAAGAGCTTAACTGGGCTGTTTTGTTTAGAAAACTATTTTGATTTTTTATAGATTGATCATATGTGGCATAAAAGATAATATTTATTTTCGACACGGGCATTTTTCATGAAGCATCTTTAATTGATGTATAATATTTGGCGGAAATACCAGGCATTTATTATTATGTGGCTAATAATTCATAAACTAAAGTGTTTAAAGAATTACTTCAAACATTTATCTCTGTTCGACGCATAGCGTATTTTACTTTATGGTAATAAATAAAAAATAAAGTCAGTTTTAGTGTTAATGCTCACGATGATCGCAATCGGTCCTGATTTTAGTAATATAAGTATGTGAAAGTGTAATATGGTTCACTATTATTTAAATATAACGCCTTTCTAATAAGAAGTGAAACATACCCCTGAAAATCACGAACGAATTGAATACAATTGCCCGTGCGTTGACCACTCCGCTGTGAAACCAATGACGATCGAACATTTCTGTTGCCATTCATTCCTTCATGGATCCGCTCTTCGCTTTTCATTGCAAGAGTTTCAAAAGTTGATCTCTGTTTGTTTTCTTTGCGTTTCATTTTATATTGTCGTGTTTGTATATGTTTTATTTTTATTTTTATCTGACGATAATTCTATCTTACGTCGGCAATGACGTCATGCGGTCTACGAACCGGATCCGAACTTTTGTCCCATACTACAATACAATGCTCTTTGAAAGTGAATAATATCTTTTGCCTCGTCGACCAAGTGTGATGCACCCATGCAGTGTCACGGAACCTTTTGTTTTTGATACAAATATTCTTTCGTTGTACGGAAAAAAACATACCAATGATTTAGCTCCACGTTTTTTCAAATAAAAATATAATTCAGTCGACATAGACTTAATGTGTTTAATGGAATTTAAATATAAAATTTTAATTTTTGAAACTTTGAATATTTACACGTGTTATAACTCATCAACTAAATTACACTGGATAAATCGTTATATGTACTGATTAACAAATGTAACAAATCAATAGTTATTTATTTTATTTCAAATATTTTTTTTAGCTATATTTTTTTTCTACATAATTCCGCTTATGTTTTCTCGATGTTAACTGTTTATTGTACATCAATTCTATTTTTAGGCGTCACCCGGGTCGCTAATGACAAAACATATAGAATCGTAGTAAGTGTTTAATTTATATGTGAAAATTTGGTAAAAAATATTTTTAATACATAATTATTTTCTATTTAATACGTGAAAAAAACTTTTTTGAGGCTTAAATCTACGATACACGGTCAAAATGTGAACAGGTTAACCTTCTGCAGTGTTTTTTTGTGAACATTTATAACGATGAATAACCTTACCGTATCCTTTGAGATTCGTTTAGCAGTTTGGTGCTTTGTGACATGCTATCTCATCTACAGATGTTTAAAGGCTGTGCAAAGGCTCAAAGGTAAGCAAGAATAACGTTTTTTTTTCTCCCAAACTGTAAATGTGGCCCCATGTGTGATTTTACGCGGCCCGATGGCTTTAAACGTATTTCTGAAGAAAAAAAAATACCCATTTTACCGTTTTGACGCCGTCTAAAATACGCCAAAAATGACCGCCGCTTTGACTTTGAGAAATTGCTTATAGATGATTTATGTTAATTAAATTGTTTTCAATATAATTTTCTCACTTCAGAAGTACAAAATTCAACTCGTATTCAAAATTTTATATCAATATGATGAGGGCCTGGTTGCTCATTGCGAGCATTATCAAAAGGCACAAGTCGAAGTTATTTATATTAAAAAAATGGTTTTGTATACCTGGTAATTATTATCTCTTTTTTTTTATAAGTACCTTATTTATCATAGATGCTTAATCAGTTGATAATGATTGTAATAAGCTAAACCGATCTTAAAAGTATGAAAATGTAGAAACAGTACTAAACATTGGGTTTTTATTATTCAAATATTGTAAAAAAGGGATAATTTAATTATTTTTGTTGAACATTTTCGTTTTAGTGCAAATAATTAATCAATGCTTTGCACAGCTTAAATTCCTCAAATCAGTATCGGTTTCGCTTATTTATACAAAGGTTGATAATGCTCGCGATGCGCGAAACAGGCATTGATTTATAAAATATAAAATTGAAGAAATAATTTTGACTCCGTTTAAAAAAGTCAAATTTTTCCAGGTTATTTTTCCTACTTTTCCTATTATGAGTATTAAAGTATAGAAAAACCAATCAAACTGGCAATTCGTATAATACATTGAGATATTTTTAAAAATCGAAAAAGTATCCGGATTATGTTTTAAAATTTTCTATAAATGGTACGAATTTTGCTTTGCCCGCTTCTTAAACTTCAGACGAATAAAACAGGGCGACCAAGAAGAATAATAAAAAAATGTAATGCAATTTATCATGGTGTTTTTTCATCTCATGTTCTAAATTTCTCTCGGATCAGATGTTTATATTGCGAAGCCAAAATTTGTTTGATATTATTTACGAGAAGTCGATCGAAGCGCCGATATTTATGTGTGTCCATCATTATTCATAAATTATTTTTATGATGTCATAAATAAGAGTTACTGAGAAATATCCGTTTTGCAATATTTACGTTACAATTCACCTTCAAATACAACGTTGAAAATCGAAAGGAAATTGAATTTGTAATATAATAAATTTTGAACGGCGAATATTTATCATACGCTAAATAAGTTTGTATGATGTGTAATTAATCTTTTACCATTTATTTAAAGTTCATTCGTTTGGTTTTGTTCAAAAACAATCATCTCGCTTTTATTGCTAGCGGTGACAGTTGTATATCATTACCGAAATTTGATTTGCGTGACGATGGTGCGAACATGAAATCGAAGACGATTTAAAAAATATATTGACATCATTTGTGCTTACGAATAACTGTATACTATTACTTGATCATGAAATTTATTAATATTTATTATTAGTAAATAAAATTTTAGAATAACGTTTGACTCACCATTACTACATTTATTTCCCGCGGGTTATCTACCTCTGAGCATTGAACAATATATTATGATTATAAGTGTTCTTGATTGAATTGGCGTTTTAGTAGAATTCCATTATAACACAGTGAAAAAAATATGGTATATCAAATTTGAATTGTTGTAATTTTGTACGATTCCATATGTGTTTTGTCTTACGCGACCCGGGTCGTTCTGTTGTGTTTTTTAAATTCGCGCCAAAAAAAAATCACGCAACGGCGAGCACATCGCATAAAATCGAAATCGCGCAGAAAACGTCTTGTTGAAACAAGGGTGCATACTAATTTGATGAAAATGTCTGTTTATTAGATAATTTGTAAGTTTTGGATATTGGATATTCAAATATGTCGGAGTCGTGGAGTCGCAGTACTGTGGCCGGAGTCGGAGTCGTGAAAAGCGAGCGACTCCCATTACTTTTCGATTAGACGATATTGAAAAATATCTAAATGAACAATTTGTCTGTTGATTGATCTTTAATTTGATGTACACAAATGTAGGAAAGGTAGGAAAAAACGTGACAAAATTTAACTTTTTTCAGCCAGAGTCGTTTTGTTGATTAATGTCGAATTCATTGTCTATTGTCTAGTTGCAAGATGGTAGTCTTTCTGAACGTCATTATTATTAGAGCAAGAGAAAATCGGTGTCACCAAGCGGAAGTAAATCGAATTCTTTCGCTTAACGGTGTGTATATAGTTTCTTTCAGTAATAAACAATACGCGTGGCATTTGTTTTGATCACGGGTGCAATAAAACAAATGCAGCACATGATTGATAATCTTCCACCGCGTCCAGTAGGTGATTATTTGTATGCGCATACAGTTTTGTCTTTCAGCGATTGACATTTATTTATTGTGTATCCATGGACGCGGCCGGCTATGCAACAGTTTGTCTTCTATCGTGTGATCATGTAATATGCGTCTGATGCTGTTTTTACACTAATGATTATTGTAAAAATCTTTCATTGTAAAATCATTAACCGTATTGAGTGTAAAATTGTTATAGCTGAAATAGTTGATAGCTATTTTAACTCACGCCATTGTCGGAACTATGTTTAAACGTACGTTTGCTTATCTATATATAGCTGTGTAAAAAAGGTACACACTACATCTTCTCTTCTGTTTTAACGACCTAGCTTATTTCCTGCTAGCAATAAAACTAAAAAAAATGAAAATGTAAATGAAACTAAACAAGCGGCTATATCAATTAGCTTAAATATTGGACGAGATGGTTGTTATGGTTTATTCCGGGTAGACAATAGCCCTTCGCAATGGTCTGAGAAGCGGCGACCGACTTTTATTTGTTTGTTCATTTAAAATGTCGTGTGACGATTGATGTATATATTGATTTCCATAATGGTCGCAAGATGACGGCTTTGGCACAGCTTTTAAACACATGAAATCGTACAATGTGTATGATTTCATATATTTTGTCACTAACATCTTCAGGCATTAATTATCACACAGATGCAACATAACTGGCACACAATATACTGTTAGAATCGGTTATACACCAAAGGAGTTAATTAAAAGGAAAAACAGAACTTAAGAGTTCGATCTAACCACTATTTTAGGCTCCTATCATTAAGATCTATAGTAATATAAAGTGATAACTGAATGTGAATCAGTTCTGTTTCATCAGCTCTATCACGCTTGCCTGAAGATGCAAAAAGTCGTAACACGTGTCGTTAGAAAAAAAACATTTCAAATTTTATTTTAGATATGTTTTAAGCTTCTTGGTTTATATATTCTTAGTGTTGTTTATCTTCTATATTACCGTTGCAAACTATTTGTTGTGTATTAGTTCTATTGCATTGGGGAGATATAATGTCTGAAGATGCCTAAAGGCGAACCCGTATCGTGAGCGTTAAAACATGATCTCAAACAATTAAAATTTGATATCGTAATTTTCATCAAGCACCCTCAATCGTTTTTTCCAAAAGTTAATTGTATTGAAATATAAACTGATTCGTACCGATAATCTCTGTATGTTTGTTTTACACTAACGCTGCTGAATTGATTTTTAAAATATTCATAGTTAGTTTATCTATTTTTTATGAGGTTCAGCTGGTGAAAGGTTGATATCGATCGCGAAATTTTTTTCAATATTTATTTCATAAAAAATTTGCTGCCTCCAATCCATCGCCAAAGATTTACGGATAGGATCTGGCTTGTTAACACAAGTAAAGACAACATAAATAGATAATAAATACAGTTGTGACGATGCGACAAAATAATTGATTCAATAGCGCTTCTCAATAAACTGCTCTTACATCAGAATGCATCGAAATTCGTTCTCGGGTCAGAAAACGTCGTCTGCGCGCAAACCAGGTCATCGCCACAATCCGTCGCCGAATATAATTCCAGTCCGACTGTCTTATAATAATTTATTATTATGCACGTGAGTTGTGGCTACCGTGAGTGGATTCGAGCGAGGGGGCAGAAATAGATCACAAAAGCCAAAAGGGGCTAAGCGTGATGACTAATAAAATCTTCGGCACAAAATAACAAAATGAGTAACACATCGTTGTGAATCTTAGATAATTGGTTTTTCCTCGACTTCTATCTTCAATAAGGTGACATTTTTACGCGGCTTGAAAAATTTGCGCTGATGTTAATCGATATTAAACGTTTTAACAATCGAAAATCAGACAGATGAAATAGAACTGGCTGACAATAAATAGTTTGTATGCCTTATTACTTAAGAGGAAAAATATTTAAGAAAAAATATAGATCGTATGTTGATGTGTTCATGAGGAAATTTGAAGATCGTTTGAAAGCATAATCGGAAAAGAAGAATCGTTAGAAATATGAAAACTGTAGAACTTCGATTATCCGGATTGATCAAAATATTACGAATTCGTTCATATGCAGGTGGCAAATTGCGTCCACTGTTTACGTACCTGATGGAATGCATGCATCTCAACATTTTGATCGTAGCAAGTAACGAAGTAGAAAATGATATTGAAGACATTGCAGAAGCAATGAGACAAATTTCAATACGTGCTTAATGCGACGAAGAATATGTAACCGATTGGTTAAATTGCGATGCAAACGATCCTGGATTCGAAATTTTAAATGATGATGAAATAATTAAAGAACAAGATCAAGAAGATATTTGCAAGGAGTGAGATATTGGTCTTACATATTTTGAAGTTTTTCCGCGTTTAGATGTAGCTAAGATGTGGTTTGAGAGCCAAGAAGAGAGCGATTCAGGACAACTGATATGTCTTAAAAGTATTCGCGATTCGGCAACATCGAAAAGAAAACAGCTTTAAGCAGAAATTGATAAATGATTTCTTCAATGAAAAATATTTTATTATTAAAGCTGTTTATAATTTATAAAAATAATTCATTACGAATATACTTGTATTTTCCTGTCAATTATGATTTTTTCGTGTATTAGAATTGTTCCTTATCCGGACTATCTTCATCCCCAATTAGTCCGGATATTTGATGGTCTACTGTAATTCCAACTCAAGTAGGTGGTTCAAATTCACATTATCGTTTTTCCGATTGAAATATTTTGAGTTTCTGAATTTCTTTTGACCAAGAAAGAAGAAACTAAAAACTTCGAATAATGTTTGTGTGGAACTTTCGACTTTAGCAAAAGATGTTTCAAGTGTTTATAGAATTTTACCTGTTTCCTTCGGAGATTGCGTCTGTCATATGGCTCCGTACGCTGGCCGGTGGTTCAGTGATACTCAGACCGGCGAGATGTGTGTATTTTGGCACCGTGCCAAGCTGCAGACCACTGCCCACTCTACTGGTTTGTACTGCGCAATCAGATATTTCGATTTTATTTGTAATAACGCATTATGATTGCTATCTGTCAACTATGAAGTAAACTACAATTGTATATTATGTTAACACGTTGACATCAGGGAACACGGATTGACGTCATTCTATATAATTTACATTAATCGCTCATAACTCTTTAATTTTTTTTTTATTTTAAGGCACTTATTTATTTATGGCTGGCAATCCCGTCATTTTTTAATTAAAGCCATTTGGCAATGTGATATTTTGTGGCTTATTCCAAACACTGAATGATTACAAAAAATACACAGTGTTGCGGAAAACAATCAAACACTCAAGCTGTAGTGTCTGCCTTTACGTAAATACCTTAGTTTTATAAGAATATTAACATCTTTTTATAGTTGATGTCTTAATCACTTCCTGATGGAGAGCAATGATATTTAAAATTATTGAATCACATTTCTCAGTAATTATTACCACAATATATATGTTATCTGGAAAAACTACTAAAAATGTGTGTTTTATAAATTAGAATGTTTTAATAATATGCATATGGCGATAAATCTCAATGATAAAGTAATGATAAAAAATTTAAAACCAATTTTCAATAAATATTTCCCAATAGAGAAAGAGCTATGATGTTTTTTGTAAAGCCTTGCAATTTTATCAATTTACAATGTATTCGTACTTTGGGCATATTCATCCAGTCGCGAATGTGTTAATGAAGCTATTTTCAAAATGGAGTGTGTAGTAAGACGTCTTAGCGGATGTAATAGGTTCATATCCCAACCATAATATATGATATGTATTTCCCTCTCAACAAACAGTTACGATACTAATAGTATTTAAAGTCATTTTAATTGAAAACACAATGTTCAGCCCTATTTCCACAATTTCTTTTTAGAAAGATCAGCATCGGTTTCGCTCATTGCGAGCATCATCAACTGATAAAATACACATGAAAGCAAAGATCTTTATACACAATTCGAGTTGATAAATACTTACAATGAAATCTTATATATTATGTGTACATATATTCATTCAAGCAATATATGAAGAAAAAAACTCGTTTCAAAGAACCGTAAGTAGGAACATTGTATCATTGATGTTAACTTACAGTGATGGAGAACATAACAAAAATTGAGCCCGACAATCATAGCAATCGCTACCACATGTGCGAGCGCATATTTACGTCGTTTAATGTTGCCAGATACAATGTTCTTATTTAAAAAAATATTTGTTTGCGATATAACTGGCCACTAATTGTTTTTATTAATATTTTTCATTTTAGCATTAGCTCAAGTAAAAACATAATATGATTATTATTAAAATAAATATTTAAGATACAGGGGATGGTGTCTATACCCATTGGCATGCGAAAGTTAATGATAACTTCTCGTTAACTTAGTCAAAACGGGTACCTATTTTGTCCTGTCTTCGACTTTTCTACTTTTTGTTTAGTATTGCCAGCCCCCTTTTCTTGCACATGAAAAGATTCAGTATTGGATTTTAATTTTCTTTCACTACCCTTGAATATAAAAAAATGGGGCTCGTGTTTACATATAAAGATGACGAGATACGGTAAAGTGTGCATATTACGTGGATCGGTTACTTGGCGTATTGTTTTCATAATTGAAAGCCTTAATTGAGCATGGCAGTATTGACAAACAGTTATTAAGATCTTAAATATTATACATCAGAAGGAATTGAAATTTTAAATGATGATGATGATAGGTATATACTTTTAAAAAAAATGATATCTATTCCCACAAGCATTATTACCATTTATACAAAAAAATTGTTCAAAAACTAAGAAAATAGTTAACAAGCAATTATAAAATATCTAAATGAAATAAAATAATGAAAAAATGAAATGGAACTATGATTTTTAGAAGAAGATAAGGAAGACACGAAGTGAGGATAAATTCGTAACTCATTTAAAACGATGCTTGTTTACATTTTAATTGCTGAGATTGGCATGTTGCATTACGTTTGTACGATGCCACATGTTTTGTCACTAATAACGACCAGGGTTGCATTCGTGTGATAGAATGCCTGAAGATGTCTAAAGGCGAAACCTGTGAGAGTAAACACCATACAACTGATCAAAAGAGGTTAGAACATAAAACTATTCATACACTAGAACCTAAAAACAGCTGGGATTTTCCCATAAAAATACAGCCGGATTATCGTTTTTAGTTAACCATAAACGTCTCTTTTTGTCACAATTAATTTTTATTCGTCGATCAAATCAATGAATACGCTATGACGTCAAAAAACGTTTATTTTTCATGATTATCATTTAAAAAAATCGGCCTCACTTATTCGTCTGTTGAATACTTCAATCAATTACCACCACTTCAAATTCTCTTGTTTGGCCGTATCCAGCCCTTTTTATTTTCCCTTGTGAATCATGGAAAACTCTTCAATGGAACGCCCCAAAAACGGCATGATCATTTGTGTGACGCTCATATTTTTGAACGAGTGTTTATAAAACAGTAGGTATTAAAGGGTAGGCACGAGACGTACGCCCGGCCGAGGGTTGGCATTCCGTCGCCGAAGGGTTGGCTGTTGCTTTGATATTTTTTTATTTCTTTGATGTCGGGAAAATACCTAGAAGCACAGCTTAATATTTTTCTTTTTATCGAGAATTTTATCGGTTTTTAAAAAATAATTATTTTTGAGTTTGAAAAATATTTTTTTTAGAATTTACGTGTGCGCATTCCGTTTCGTGAAAAAAAACTTCGAAAGCTTTGCATTGTACTTCCAATTCATTAATTTAAACAGTTGAAATAAATATTTTCTTATATTAATTAGAAGGTCTAAATACGCATTTTTAGGAAGAATGAAAGATACATGTTTCCCTTTTACAATTTTTATATCACACCGAAGATTATTGTTTAATTCAATTAACCGGATGGCTGCCTGAGACGAGATATCTCGTCAATATCTTTACGTATTTTCCTCCAAAAATATTCTTTCTATTAAAATGATTCTTTGAAAAGACATACACTGATATAAGAAAGGTTTAAAAATATTTTACCATAACTGTAAAGGATTTCTTTACATCGATTTTTCGCGATTCCTTCGAGTGTTCGAACTGTCACTTGACAGATGTCAATAGTTTCAGGGCTACCAAAATCAATTTTCTTTAGAATTCTTCAAGAAAACCTGCTTTCTTATGATATAACAAAAACAAAACAATTGGTGAGCTTATTAATTATTTCTGTATATGAAATTTAAAAAAAAATCATCGGAAATTCACTTTTTTTGTTACAAATTATAGCTGGCGTCTGGGTTCAGATGTATATTTTTTTTTTGGCATTCTATGACACGTATGCAACAGAACTGACTGGATGCTTGAAGATGCCGAAAGGCGAAACCCGGGTCGCTAGTGGCAAAACATGTGGAATCGTACAAAGTTGCAACAGCTCAAATTCGCTGTTGAAATTCCATCAAGCAACTTCAGTCGATATCATGAAAGTTATATGACTTTAATTTAATTTATACCTTTGATAGTTTTAGTGGTGACTTCCGCGTTTCGTGTTACTAATTGTCTGAAGATGCCTCCGAAAGAGGCGAAACACGTGTCACAATTAGTAACACAATACGTGACTAATTAAAGTTGTTTTCAATTTAAAATGTTCAATAACCACCTCAACTGAAAAGCCGACGGCGTGAACCACTCCTCTACATACATGTGCGTAGTATAAATCAACACGAAGACGTCTGAGACGAGGGTCAATCCCCTATCTTTACTCAATAGTGATATCTTAAGTCGTTGACGTAATTCGATGTAATGAATTTTAAGGTTTACACGGTGATATAATTTACTCATTTGGGGATAAGGCGTCGTAGTGTTGTTTGCTTAGTTGATTAAGCCGTCAGTCGATGCGGCGGCGTCGATTAAATGAATTAGTTTGCATTAGCGAGACCGCGAGGTTATGGGCCCATCGAGGGTCATTACCTAATATTCGCCCACAGCTTTTTGAGCTTTCAAAACTTTTACTCTCGATTATTTACTTACAACGTTATAAATACTCAATTTAAAATTAATAAATATACTGAGGCTTCTGTAGGCTTGTATAAATTTCACTGTGGCCGCATAGTAAACATTAGCGGTCCTATGGAAATGTCTCGTGACCGCACTGATACAAATTAATTTGAAAGATTTTTTATATTAATATATCACTTTTAAGGTGTTGACTGTCACTTCTTGATGCAAAGGCATTATAGTATTCCATCAAGCACCCACAGTCAGTGTATCAATTTATACAAAATAAATTTGTGATATTATTAGACATCGTAAAGAAGTTCAATGTTTTGCTAATATTTGTCCCTACAAGATTGCTTTGAGTCATGCAAAAGGACTATTGTTTTAAACTTTCCAGTGAAGTAATTTTAAACATGTTGACCTGACCTATCCAGTCATCGTTAAACCACTTTGAGGGATGTCAAAGGACTTTTGTGAAGAAGTTTTGGAACCCGTAAGGCCTGGAAAAATAGGTCACAGACCCCGGGAGTCCATGGACCGCAACGGTATTGAAATCGCTGATAATATAGACTGTCTCGTCTGCCGAATCTCCTCCGCCCTCGCCCCGACGGAAAAAATCCCGCCTACCCTTCTCGTCTTCAGCCCCAGACGGCCAGACGTGTTCCCGCCCTCCCCATGTACTCCGTTCAGTCTCGCTGCAGCCTTTGCGATCGGATGGCGTGTGTTCGCGGAAAGCTCTACGTCACGAGTTCGATTCGCTGCAGTCGCGTGCGGTTCGGTTTATTGAATTGAATGCGCTTTTGCAGTATATTTCTTGGTATATTTCAATTTATTTCCGATTTGCGATTATTCGGAGCAAGATTTGCAATGCATGTTTTTTTTACTGTTCAGTATGACCTGCCTTCAAATGCTAAAAATATTGCATATTTTGCATTCCTTTGTAATTGATTATAATTAAAAATATATACATAGATGTATCATTTAACAACTTAACTTCAATAATTTCGATTTTTGTTAATTTATTACTCGTTCAGCGTTACATGCCAGCACATTTTAACATTTAAATATCTGTTATTCATTTTAAATGGGTTGAAAATTTTTACATAAAATTCAAGCCCGAAAGATTTCTCCTATTCATTTTATAATTTTTTACTTACTATAAACTTATTTTTTACTACTTATTTCCACAATTTATTTTATGATCATCGCGAGCATTATCAAATGGTGGAATACTGCCGTTATTTTATAAAACTTATTGCGGAAATGTGTATTAAAAATAAATGTGTTTTATTATTTTCAATATCACGCTTTTCCATCAAGAAGTGACAAGTTAAAAGTGAAAAAAAAATGAAACTTAATTGATGTCAGAATTATATGTTTTGATGATCGTATGATTCCGATGGGACTATCCATCTATTATATATTCCGTTATTCTTGAGAAAATAATTAGTCCTTTGTTTTTACTTTAATTTATGTATTTTTAGTATGTTTTTTTATCTTTATTTAACTCCTTTGGGATATATACAATTCTAACAGTTTATTGTGTTGTCAGTTCTGTTGCATCCTGTGATAGAATGTATGAAGATGCCGAAAGGCGAAACCCGGGTCGTTAGTGACAATACACGTGGAATCGTATTGAGTTATAACAATTCGAATTTGATATTAAAATAAAATAAAGCAATTAATTAATCCTTTTTTTCGATTAAATCAATATTTTTTTTGTAATATTTGGTAGCTAAATTTAAAATGTGTTTAACTTTTGTGCTGTTCTCTTATATCAATTTATAGTGGCCAATATGGCAATCTTTTAGGTGCTACAATTGGCAATTGTAAATTTGTTCGTGAATTGTCTTCAAACCTTCATAAACTATTTAATTAATAGTTGAAAACAGGGTGAATCACGGTTGTTAAACAACAAATTCTCCTCGTCTCATCGTCCGACGTTTTGCCATATCTAAATATTAAATTATTAACATAGAATGAGTATTGCAATTGTACGACATTTGGGCGTTTTACGTGGAAAAAATAATTCTTGTGATGTTATAGCAAGGGATTGTAGGATTTTCCAATTAATCATACTATAGCAATTGGGGGAAATGTTTCGATTTGAAAAGCGATAAAAGATTTGAAAATAATTATCAAAATTTCGCATAAAAGTTTTATTAATAGTTTGACGAATATAAAATGAAAACGCATTCAACTTTACGAATCAGAAAAATTTCATTCAGTATTGTAATGGGCAACAATTGTATACGTTTTTTTTCTGAAATGTAAGTTAATTAAAAAAAAATGGTATCCATTCAAATATGCATGCAATATTTTTTTAGAAACAATTTGAAAATATTTCTTCGATTGAAATTTATATTGTTAATCTACTTGTTGTGTATCTACGTGTGACATGTGTTTTGCATCTTCAGACTAACTGTATCTCAAAGGTACAGTTAGTCAATCATTCATTCCATACACATTTAAATTGTAAACGATAAAAAAATTAATAGATCTAACGACAAAAAATACTTAATCGGGTAAGCAAAACAGTTATTAAAATGAATATTTTCATTATATTGATTGAATTGGCACATACTTGGTAGAACTCCATTATGCCACGGTTAAAAAAATAGCATTTTATGCAATGTATTTTAATTCCACAAAAAAAATACAAGATATATAGATGATAATTATTTCGGCTCACGCCTTCGTCAGAAATATATTTAAACGTACATTTACTTATCTATTGTATATATAGCTGTATAGAAAAAGTACACAATAAATCTTCTCTTCTGTTTCAAAACCTTAGCTTCATATTGTGCTAATAAATTCCAAAATGCGGCACTTGGATTTTATGCATTTCTGGAAGTGCCAGTTAATCTGGGGTTTTTTTTTTTGGGAGTAATCGTAAATACTGTACTGAGATGATTTATTAGAAAAATGCATGAACCTTTCGTAATGGTTTGAGAAGCGGCGAGAGATTATATTATATATATTATCTTTTGTATTTTTTATTTTAATTATATTATATATATATAAATATTAAATTAATTAAACACATTTCTTTTATTTATAGTTCTAACGATGATGAAAGCCAATATCATAAAAAAATCTATGCTAGATAAATTTGATTATTTCGTCTTATTGCGTTACCGGATTTAACCACACGTGTAAGGATAAATAAATTCATAAAAAAACGAACTTCTTGTCTTATATGATTTTCCTCCCCAGCTATTCACATATAAATCGACTTAGCCTCTTAAGTACTATGTGATGGATTAAACGATTTTGCTCACGTATGCTCTTGTTTCAGAAAGTATTTTTTTATATACCTGCTTACGTGGATTAACGCATCGAGGCTAATCTCTATTTAACGATTGTTTTGAAGTCTTTTTAGAAAACAGAATATAACTAGTAAAAATACATCGTTTATTTTTCACCGTCATGTGTTTTCTTAAGGACTACACAATGAATGTACATATACTATTAAGCTCGTGAATATTATGAAGAAAAAATGTTTTTAATAGTATTACATATCGACTGATGTCATGTAACTTCTGAAGAAAATATAAATCACTTGAACCCTGTAAATTTCTACATTTTTTTCTAACATACGATCCGGGTTTCGCTTTTCGACATCTTCTGACATTTAATATGACAACAGCTAGTATTTTTTATCTATATAAGTAAAAACAATAATGTTTTTTATTTATGTCCTCTACGTAAGGATAGGGAATGTTTCAAACAATCAAAATATCTACTTTCTTGTCTCGCGAAGGTTTCTGGATTACTACAACAACATGACACGAAAAACTTTTTTAATCATTAAATAAACCATTATTAAGGTATTAACTGTCACTTCTTGATGGAAAGCCATATATCTTGTATTCTCGCGATGAGCCAAACTGGTCCTGAACATGTTTTTGTAATGTTAAAACATTTACGAAACTATCAACCATGTCACACTTGGGAATTACATTTTGTAAACTGTGAATTGTTCATAAACTAAATTTGATTTTGGAATCAACTTTTGTAAATACTTTTATAAAAAAATATTCGCCCAATTCGATTACTATCTCACCACTGCGAGACTGTCACACTTTGTGAGGTTATTTATTTCTAATGACATTTTGCAATCCATCGATTGTAGCGAATAGTAGTCCAGCATTAGTATAATAGTTCACTTTGTTTGACTGGCATTGGAACGCATTCCAGGTACTCGCTACTATATAATATAGTATCGAAAAATATAGCCCCTTAGTTTATGAGCTAAATGTATACCTGGATTATTTATTTTTTTATACCACCGACTTAATAATAATGAAATTCTTATATGGAAAAATTAGTAATAACCAATTTAACCTAATGACTTTCAAAGGAAAGGTATAATTACCATGAAAACTCAATGGGACATCAAGCTTTTTACTGAATGTTAGTTCGAGTTAATCCGTTTGATAGAATTTGCGATGTTGTTGATGGGAAAAACACGTGTTATGAGTAAAAAAATGTCAGAGTTTGAATAAATGAAATTATTTTAACATTAAATTCATTTTTTTGGTGTCAATGATAATGCTCGCGATGAGCAAAACCGGTTCTCCTCTTAAAATATGTTGTGAAATAGCTCTAAAAGTTTTGTCTTTATTATTTTAAATATCACGTATTTCCATCAAGATGTGACAGTTAATACCTTAAAAAATTATTTGAATTGTTGAAATTGTGTGAAAATTCTATATGTTTTGTCATTCATGATCCGTGTGTCGCCTTTCAGGCTTTAAGCATTGTATCATATGAATTCAATAGAACTTGTTGTCAGTAAACAGTTTGCATCGATTGTATAGAAGAAGAATTACACGAGAAAAAAATAAAAACCTTTATGCTAGAAATTCAATTTTTATATATCTGAAAAGATAATCTATTAAAAAATTACAGCCTAATTACTTTGTGATGATACAAAAAAAAATTGTAAATGATGATTAAAATTCCATCAAGCACCCTCAGCCGATATTATAAACTAAATTTAAAATTAGGGGAACTGGCAAGCTGAAGTGTTTGTTTATTTCTGACTACTATCAAATCTAAAAAATGTTGACTTTCAATGCGGTTTTAACTGTCGTGGTGGAAAGGCATATGATGTATTAAATAGTAAAAGTATATTTTTATATCACGGCGAAAAAATAACAATGTAGTTTAGTTCTACAATTTTTTTTGTAAGGTATAGTTGATAGCTATTTCGGCGAAATTTAAGGCTACAATTGTTGTGCTGTCTTTAATCAAATGCCATTCACAGATTTTTTGTAGAATTTTTTAAATCTCTTCAGGTATTGATGTCACATGTCTTTTGTTTTGTATTGATAAAATAATTTCGTACAAAAAAATAGCATTTGATAAGAAATTTATTACTATGTCATTTTGGCTGCTTCCTTCTTGGAATCGGCGTTACTATCAAACCATATGCGCTCGGAATGCAATTATGATTTCGGCTTCATATTAGCTTACAGAAAATTATTGATTAAAACTATCATTTGCTATAATATCTATGCCTTTGCCAATTGCTAAAATCAAGGCTGAGGAGTCGATAAAAAACATGACTCCGATCAAAAAACGTTTATTTTATCAGGTTTTTTCTATCATTCCTATTTATTTGCGCTTAAGTAAAATTCAACCAACCAATCCGACAAATCGTTGACACAAATGACACGATTCAAGCACAAATTATTATTGAGTAACTAACTACTTGGTTCACAAACAATGTTATATTCATGTAGATCAGGTCGGATTTCGCTCATCACGAGAGTAACCAGCTAGTAGAATACTTAACTTAAGACAAGACTCTTTATAAAAAATGAGCTTTTACTAATTACCAGTTGTACAAAACAAACGGGTTAAGAACTAAGAAAATAAACTTAAAATCATTTGATTGATGGTCGCGATGGTGACCAGTATGGGTCATACAATTTGTTACGGAAACAGTACTAAAAATATTTATTTAATATTTCAAATATAACGCATTTTCAACAAAAAATGACAGTTAACGTCTTAAAGAGTGACAAAATTATTTAAAAATAATATTACACGGATTAAATTTGGTATTTTGAGCTGTTATCACATGTGACTATTTAGTTATAGTATAGTAATATTATTTCAAATAAAAGATTTGTTTAAAATTTACATACAACTGGCTGCTGGTTGCATGTCTACAGACTATCAATCTGCAGTATTCGTATCAAAAAGTTGGCGTTTATACGCTCATTTTTTTCACGTTTTACTATCACTGCAAGTAAATAAACATTATATAGGATGTTGCGTGCATTTCACTGCCGTAGCGTCACGCTGTCTTTACTGAGTCACAGCGATGCGACGCCGAAACCCGTCGTAAGCATGTGGACGTCAATAGGATCGACTTAGTCGCGTTCGAGCTCGACCAGCTGGCGGCCGCAGCGCGCCGTTCCCACCCGGCATCCAAACAAATGATCAATTTGCATTGTTATACCACGATCTCGCTTAAATCCAAAGGTTTCTTTAGTGCAGTTTTTCTTTGATATTAATAAACAATGTAATCTTGTTATGATATTCCTAGTGAGCCTCGTCAGTTTGTTAAGAGCTTATCAGTGTTTTTGACGGTTTCGAGACGTGTTGTTGTTCCGATGACAGTTAAAAGTTGTGTTTTGTTTGTTTAGTTAAATAAAGGAACGGATAATCATTTTTTTGTAAGTATATGAACACGGTTTGTTTGTGTATATAATACACGTTTAGATAGAACATGTATCGTGTTAATTCTGCATTGAGGGCGGGAAAATACTGATTTCGTCATAGCATCATTGTTTTTAACGCGGTGAAAAAATAGCAATGTATTTTAGTTCTGCAAATGTTTTTATAAGATATCTATCGTGTAAGCCATCGTCAGAACTATAACATATAGTCTCAAGGTGGCGTGAGCCGAATTAGGTATCAACTATATCTTATAAAAAACTTTGTAGAACTAAAATACCGACCGTAAATAGTATACTAATAAAGTAAATGCCAATTCAACCTGCTAAGCCAAATGAAGGATATTCTATTACAGAATTAATTCAGTAGTGTTTTGTTGAGTAAACTTATGGAAATTGTCAGGAAAAATAAGGCTGTGATTCAAACCAAATATTAACTCCTACGCGAAAGTTTTTTAACACTAAACTCTCTTATATTTCAAGTGTCAACTATCATCACAACTCAATTAGCTTTCTCAACAGTTGAGAAATCTGATATCAAAATGTTCAATCGATTAATTATTTTCTGTTCTATTAAAAAGTTGTTTAATAATATGCTTTAAAATATGCTACTTTTTTTTTATGTATCGTGTCAGTGGATTATGCTCGTTCTTGATCTTAACCTGTCTAAAGCTAACGACCCACATTCTTTTCGCTTTCCTATTATTTTATTCGTTTCTAGTTTTGAAAGGGTTAACAATATAAAATAAAGGAAACATTGCTAAGTATAATTGTTTAAATGTTAACATTTTGAATATTAAACGTCGATATACCGTTGATTTAAAATGTTGTAACGATTAATGATGTCGGCACATTGACTTAAATCTTTCAAGAAATTAAAAATTGTTTTATTTATCAATAACATGAATTGATATTCTTTCTCACTAAAATTTCACCATAGTAGTCTAAGTGTTAATAACTATTTTTTTGTTAGTTTAATTTTGAATTTGTATAGACGTTAACATGGATCATTTGTAAAGAACTCGTATTTTTTATATTACGGTATGAATTTTTTTGTTCATTATTTAAACATTTTGGCTTTGTTGAATCTTTTTTATGATATCGACTGAAGGTGCTTGATGGGATTTCAATATCAAATTTGAATTGTTAAAACTTTGTACGATTCCACATGTTTTGTCAACAAGGGGGAGTTTGGAAGATTGAGCTGGTCATAAATAATGGACTTGGTTTAATATTTTTTGTAGAATCAAGAATGACTCATTAACAGTATTTATTGTTAATGAAACTTATCACAGGCAATTGCGTTTATTATTAGTAGATCAATATAATTGCATTTTTAAGCTGTCATTCAGTTTTTGCCTTGTGATCTGTGTTTTCCTTCAATTAATTGATTTGCTATATAGACGATGCTAACTGTTTATTGTGCGTCAGTTTTGTTGCATCCTTGTGATAGAATGCATGAAGATGTCGAAAGGCAAAATCTGGGTCGTTAGTGACAAATCATGTGGAGTCGTTCAAAGTTTTAACAATTCAGATTCAAAATTTTGGAATCTTCCAAAGTCATCAAAATTTGAAAAAAAATTACATATTCATTATATATATATATATATATATGAAAAAACAATATGGTTTTGCTGACCATAAAATTATTCAAAGTGATATCGAAATGTCAAAAATTATATTATTTTCACATAGTTTCGCGTTAATGTAAATGTTAATACAATCTACCATCTTAATAGTGTAAATAAAGCCATAATTCATATATTGTTTATTTGCCATTTCATCAACTCTTAGTAAACAACTATCGGTCGTAAATTTATTAATTATCGTGCAGTCAACGTCCACAATTCGCATTATCATTAATGCGTTCCCGGTATTTGCTGACCAATGAATATCACGTTTTTAATTACTAAATATATATTATGTTCAAATAATGCAGTGCTTGATGCTTCCCGGAATTAATTCCGTTTATTTGTCCACGATAAAAGCTCTTAATTGCATGAGTAATTAAAAACCGAAACTTTTCCAAGCACGTTTGTTGTGAATAATACAATACTAACAGATATGTTATGGAATGTTATTATTTTATAATCCACGTGCCAATATACAGCACGCGGCTTTCTGAAGGATCTTTTTTTTCCTATGATAAATGCTTGTCACTCAGTTAGTTTACGTGTCTTTTTCAAAGAAAGATGTGGAAGAAATGCGGAACTGTTGCACTCGTTATGAACTGTTTTTAGGATCGGATTGTGCGTAGCATAAGATCGATAACCGGTGTTAATCTTAATAATATAAAATCGTTGAAGCAGTACTTAACATTTTGTTTTATTTTTAAAGTAAAGAAATGTTCAAATTCTGTATATCTGTAAATCTTATTTACTTGAAATTTTGTAAAAAAATAGCGTATATTTTATTTATACGTTATAATTTATTGTATCATTTATGATATCGACTGAAGCTGTTGATAGAATTTCATTATTAAATTTAAATTAACGACACCGGTTTCGCCTTTCGGCGTCTTCATACATTCTATCACACGTATGTGGATGTAAGAAAACTGACAATAAATAGTTTGCATCGGATTTATACAAAGGTATTTTTTACAACGGAAAAACACAAAACCTGTTTATAAATTGTATATGATAAATTTGCCGATGAAAATTGCGATAAAAAAGCCGAAATAGCTTTCATCCTTATAATTTTTATAGGACTAAATACATGCACAATTTTTTAATCGCATTTTAATGGAGTTCTACCTAGTAAATTCCAATTAAATCAATAAGTTTTATAAACAATAAATACTGTTTTTTTTTTTATAGTTAGATTATATTCAACTATCATTTAAATGCAATTGGGTAATTTTAGCCTAAGTTAGTAGCCTAATTTTAACTTAGTGATAAGTTTACTTATGACTCATTTGTGGGTAACGGTGGGAATTAAACATCAAATGATGTTATATTGGAATTCGATTTTAGATCCTAACATAAATAATAAAATACCGCGAAAACACGTTCAAATTCATTTCTTTATCACCGGAAATACTTTAAATTCCTATTCAACTTTCCGTATAGATTATTTATTGAATCCGTATAGATTTATTACATTTTAAAAAAGCTTTCTCTGACGAAGATGATGATGATGCATACTATAAAAAAACCTGATTCTGTCGAAATATCCGGCATTAGATTGTGTTTGTCAGTTGTGAAAATTAGCACGCTCCGTGTATGAAATCATATTATTATGAATTTTACGGACTCGATAATATTGAGTTGTTCTGTTTGATTGATAGTTATCGTTCCGCGGCTCTAAATTCAGGTTTGAATAACAAAATTGGTTTTCGAAGATAGTTCTTACATCTAACGGCCATATGAAAATTGATATTGAATGGCGGGTACCAAAGATCTGCCGATGATATGATATAAAGATTACCTAGCTTTTTGTATACATTTAAAATTTCGTTATTTTACGTGTTGTGACAGGTGTTTAGTCTTTTCGTATTATCAAAAAAAAAAACACTGTTTTTTTTGTGTAACTTAATGCGTCGTTTCCATAACGTTTAAATTATATTTCACAGTGTTAATAACATTGTAAAAATAATTTATAACGTAAAAATCGTTAAGGTGTTTGGGAGGACGATAGATCGGCCCCGAAGGGCTTAGATTTTTATTGATAACCTGGTCGGTAGTTGTAATGCAGTGGTGTAAGTAGGTTGTTTTCTACCGATCGTGCGTATATTTTACAATATAAGTATATTTTTATATGATGAAGTTAATATTAATGTACCTCTAAATTGCTAATCATTAATACAGCAAGATGTCGTAGGTGTATGGCATTTTGGTAATGTTTGCTTATTAATTTTTCATCCACGCTTTTCGGGAGTGAGTCTTCTTGAATAAATGAAATTTTATTATGTATAATAAATACTATAATTAATCGAATATATTCGATCGGGAACGATAACGAGGTCCATTTAAATAATAAATCACAGAGATCGATACTGGTTTCGCTAGCATTATCATCTGATGCAAAATAAATTTGAACAAAGTTATATAATATATTAAAAAATGTTATATATACAAAAGAAAATTTTCAAGAGCAAAGAAAGTGGTGTAGTTTTCCTCCGTTGGGGCGATATTGTATCCGGACACAAGCAAAATTAATTTATACTGGTAACCTTGCTATTAAAGTCCATTTTTATAAATTAATTAATTTACTACTGGTGAGAATCGCCTTTTTATTTAAATCGTTACTCGATTTTTAATTTGCGACTGAGATTGCTTGATGGAATTTTAATATCAAACCGTAATTGTGTAAACTGTGTACAGTTGCAAATGTTTTTTTGTTCATCTTTAGACATTCCGTCTCACAGGTGCATTATAACTGATAGATAGTAAACAGTTTGCTTCGCGTATGTGTATATATAGAAGAGGTACTTGTAGACTCAACGTTTTAATTTTTTTTGTATTTGTTAAAATTATGACGGTATTTTTTTATGATTTTCAAACTTTTCCCCGAAGTTTACTGATAAATTCGACATGCTAAGGTGACACTATCACAAAAAGCTTTTAAAACTTTACTCCGCCTACGAAAATTTTCCAAATGTGAAATCTTCAAGCGTATTTTCCGAAACTATCCTTCATACACCATTTATTCTATGTATATATAATATATTATATTTCCCCCGGATATAAGATACATGCTGAGGCTCGAAGCCGTCCCCGATTCTCTGGATTATTATCCCACACAGCTTATCAGTATTCCAAAGACGCGAAATAAACTCGATTCGATACCGGGAACTTGAGGACTTTGTACATTAGTATATAAATTGACAAAGTTTACTACCACGCGACGTTTTGAAGCATTTTTTTTTTAAATATGTGAATAGTATTACGGTCCTGTCTGGGAGCATGGGTTATCAAATCGTCCTTTCAATAGATATATATAAAAGTTAGATGTATATTCATTCTCAACACTTAATTTTGCTACCACACAAAAAAAAAAATAATTTTGTTTCCTTTATGAAGGAATGCGCAACATTGTCAAAATTCAAAGAGCTGTCATTGTACTAGGGAAAAATATTTAATATACTGTTTTATAAGTTTTTATCGAAAATCAATAGGGCTGCCACACAAAACAATATTAATTAAAATAAAAAATACATCGGTACAGCCCTTTGACAGTTGTCAATCTCGAATGTAAATAACGTCGTAAATCATGTAACAGTTAATATATTGCACTCATTCAATTTTTTTTTATGAAAATCTTTATATATTAATAAATGATGTTGTCTAAGTGGTTAATTAAATGAAACTCATTTTAAAGAAACATTTTCATAATTTTATAATCTTCCATATTTTCTCGATAAGAAAACATAATAGAATCTTACAATAAACCCCTCTATAGTGTTCCTCCATATAATGAAAATTCCTATAGTTATAGTGCTCGCTCCTGTACCGTGATGTTTTAGAAAACCACAAATTTGCAAGGTTAAATAATAATTATAATTTTATTTGCATGTATTAAAAAAAATAATTGTCAGTAGCTGCTTGAATTTGCTAGACGAAGTCAAAGCCAAGTAAAAATACAATATTATTTAATGTTTTATAACAAGAAAAATGTTTAATTTACTGATTTTGGGTAATTCCGAAGATACAACCGAAAGAACTTAATCCCAAATTTGGTACGGATGACTTGATCACAATTTGTGCTATAGGGTTCCCAAATATTGTTATACGCTATACGGGGGAAATTGACAAAAAATACTCCAACGGCGTCTGTGATTTTTATCCAAACAGCTGACCCGTTCTGCAAATTTTTGAGTGACTTATTATTTCTGTTTACAGTCTAACAGCGATCGCAAGACGCCATCGATCATTAGACGCTTCGACGTATCTTAAAATGTCGGTTTTTTTTATTCCTGATGGTTATTAGCTTAACATTTTAAATAAGTAACCTTGTTTGCTATTTGTATTGCATGCATTGATGGTGCATGCGCTGAACGAAACCGATCGTGATTATAAATATAACCAATTTAGGAAACAGTACTAAAAAAGTATATTGTTTTCATTATTTAATGTATGTTACTATTTATTGATTAAATTGGCATTTACTTGGTAGAACTCCATTATAACACGGTGAAAAAATAGCAATGTATTTTAGTTCTACAAAAAATATGTTTATGTTATATAGTTCATAGCATATTACAAAACAAGAACTCTCACAAAAAAATCTTAACTAAGAACATAATACATGTCGGTCGCCACAGCTCAATCCATTACTGGGGGCTGGTTAGTTTCCGTAATAAACCATTTCCACACAATATGTAAGCTTATTGATATAGCCTCCTTTTTAGTTTCATTTGTAATTTTTGAATTTTTTTTTAATTTTATTGCTAGCAAGAAATAAGCTAGGTCGATAAAACAGGAGAGAAGATGTATTGTGTACCTTTTCTTTTTTACACAGCTATATGTAGATAAGCAAATGTTCGCTTAAGAATAGTTCTGACGATGGGTGAGCCGAAATAGCTATCAACTATATCTTATATATAAAAATATGTAAAACTAAAATACATTGCTATTTTTTCACTGTGTTATGTTACTGTTATTGATTTCTTTGGCTTATGTGATGGATTTACCCCGTGCACATTATTGAATGGTTACACATGATTATTTGGCGATTAGGGTAATCACTTATGTCCCATTTCGAGACTTTCCCGTTACCATATTTTGATTATTGTTGACTAACAATAATGTGTAGCAACGGATGGCCGACGGTCTAATGGTGAGATAGTATCGTTTGGATATCATACTTCCGGTTCGGTTTGATCACTCTTTGAGGCAGGAAACTGATAACAGCGCCGCTAAAAGCGCATTCGTTATTCGTTTTTTTTTGGTCATTTCTGTTATACAATAATTATAAAAGAATTTTCACTGAATCTGCGATAGCTTTTCACTCTTTTGTTGTTGTTAACAGGAGGACATGTTATCTTGTCGATATTGTGTATTCTCTGTCGCAATGTCCTGTTGTATTGTTGTGGGAATTATGTTTTTATTTTATCAGTACCGTGTATGATAATAACGGACGTAACATCTAAAACAGACAAAATCAAATTGTAGAACATCAACCTACTATGTATGTAGCACTGTTAAACCTGATTTGTCTCAACTTCAACTGTCGCTGTCAACTGTCATTTCTTGATAGAAAGGCATGATATTTTAAATATAAAAACACATTTTTAAGTACTCATTTTCACAATATATTTTATGATCAGGACCGTTTTTTCTCGTCGCGAGCATTATCGGTACGTTGCATTATATATTTATATCATTTAAAAAAAAAACAAATGTTGAGTTTTATTATTGAATTTTATTTTCACGTGTTTTGTCGTTCACAACCTAAGTTTCGCCTTTTGTCATCGTCAGGCATAGCATTCCAACTGACTACATTCAGTAAATAATTTATACATATGGTATTTCATATTTAATCCTTTACCCATGAACGACTTAATTTATTTTTATTTTTAATTGATGAAGTATTTTTTTATTTGAAGAGGTCTTTATTTAACATACGTTGAAAATTTGCAATGTATTTCAAAATGAAATACATTGCAATTTTTATCTATATTTTTTTTTAGTACTAAAATACATTGCTATCTTTTCATCGTGTTATAATGGAGTTCTACCTAGCAATTAAGCTAATGCAACCAACCGGTCTTCAACATTTTATGGGTTACCATTTCATTCCATTTATAAAAATATTTCTTAATATTAAATATAATATAGAAAACCTAGTAAATATTAATGAGCTTAATTTTTTACGTTATAGTGTGGTGTGTCGCTTATGCCAATCTATGATTTGGCCGCAAATAAGTAAAAACTAATGCATGAATGTTTTCTCGTCGTTTACCGTTGTTAAACCGTGTTTATTCGGTAATATGTATACGTTAATGCAATATGTACCTATAACATATTATATTATAATTGTATACTGTGGGAATCGAATCGATAATAAGGTTTTTGGATGGCAATATTTCAACCACCGTACCGCAGCGGGTTCACATTATAGAAATTATTTCCAAACGCGTGACCAAATGATTCTTACGGCGATTGGATGCATCTAAATATTGCGGACCTTATTTTTTCCGTTACAAACTCTGCTGGATTTTGTCCGCTGCGATCAATTCTCCCGTGAGAATCACAACTACATACAGTAGTCTCCGCGTATAGAATTGTACTTTTTGTGCGGTTTGCCAAAACCGCGGGTCGATATAGCAACATTTGAGTGACCGCTAGAAAACTAATCTCGTCGCTGAAGAAAAATTAAATAAATAATGTATAATAACCATCGATACACTTGTTTTATAGGGAGACAATAAGAAATTTATGTTAATTACGCCATTGGTATGAAAGGTTTGCACGTGCGCGGACTCGCAGTAATTTAGAGCCTCATCTCTGGTTGCTATCGAAGTTGACTTTCAAAGTAATAAACACTTATTTTCTATGAATAAAACACGATGTGCTTGTTTCTTATTCTACATCTCATAATTTAATGGTCAAAACCGGTTTCGCTTGCCGCGGGCGGATATCGGCTGATGATATAAAATGAGAGTGTTCAATTTCTCTTTTAATGTGTTAACTGCCACTTCTCGGTAGAAAGGCATTATATATACATTTATATAATATATATCAACTCTGAAATTTTTGTATGATTTCACGTGTTTGACACTAACGACCCGGGTTTCGCCTTTTCCGGCATCTTTTGTTGAATCATTGTGATGAAATGCCTGAAGATGCCCAAAAGCGAAACCTAGGTCATTAGTGATAAAACATGTGGAATCGAACACATTTTGAACAATTCCCTCTTGTTGTTGAAATTCTATCAAGCACATTTAGTCGATGTCATAAATTATTATATATGTATCTTTCCGAGCCAAAAAGGCGTCAGTGATAAATTGGGAATCGAAAAAATAATATTCAGGATAGCAAAGAGTGACTAAAAAAAACGTTTCAATGAGAACTGATTTGTTTCTTTATCACTTCCATATATAATATATACATTCCAATACATAGAGAGAATTGATAAAGAAATGGCGTTACCCCACCTATTTCTTTTGGCTCTCGTTGGCTCTCTTCTCAGAACGGGCATTGTTTGGCGAACGGGGGGCTCTAATTAAATTATCGAGTCGGGGAATTGTGTAATATCACTTCAAAAAGCAATCAGCTGCCTGGGATGTTTTCATTCAATTAGATTTGAAATTAAAAAACAAGCATTTATGGCATTTACAGTTAGTTCTCGAGTAACGGTGGAGTTCCGTTGCGTTACCTTGGACGTAAGTCGAATGGCCGTAAGTAGAGCTTCACATAAAATATTATAACAGCTCACTTGAATGTATATTTACTATTATTTTTTTTATGAAATACGATAAATTCAAGATCTTAGTAATTAATGTATAATTACGGACGCAGTTTTGAAACTGTGGATATTGAACGAAACCCGGTTCGTTAATGATAAAACCCTTGGAATCGCACAATGTTTCGACAATTTAAATTTAATATGAATTACATTGGGATGGTTCATTATAACACGGTCAAAAATTAGCGATGTATAATATTTTAGTTCTTCAAAAATAATGAGATACATAGTTGATAGCTATTTCGGCGATAACAGTAGTTCCTTTACTCAACTCAGTAGGGAACGGGTTAAATTATATCCAGAGACAGTATGTTAAATATTGATTGGCATTTTCTTGGTAAAACTCCATAATAACAATGTCACAAACCTCGTCAGAACTAGTTAGAATAGTTATAATGATGGCGTAAGCCGAAATACCTACATCAACTACATATCTTTAATTTTTGAATCAATATTGTGGTTCACCATCTTCATCTTCATACACATGGCTGCCAAGACGATTTCTTCATAGAATGTTTCTGTATTTTTCATGGAATGATTAAGTACCTATAAGTGGCACTTTGGCATTTTGAAATAAAAACTGCCCGATTGATCCGTTAGCCTTTAGATTGTTTGTAGTGTAATGAGTATTGAAGATGTCTATACCCAAGAATAAAAGTAATTCTCGATTCCAACCAAATGGTTCAATTGAAGTTAACTCAGCTTTGTATTCTGACGGTTAGCGTGTGTGTGTATAGTCCACAATATAATAGCTTATCGTGAAATAATAACGTTCATTATTTTGTATTGGTTGTGTGTGTGATGTTATCAGCTGTTTCTCTTGCTTGTTAAACCTTTGCACCTTATTGCAGTTTTATCTGTGTGATTTGCAAAAGCAAATAAACAATGCCCATTGTTTCTACGATGTCAATCGTATTGCCGACCGCAGTGTGCATATTGAAATTTGCTGTGCACGTTCCGATTCGATACGCCAGTATACATCAGAATATCAGATTTTGATATTGTCTACAAATTCAATTTTGAACCACCCTTGACGTATCTGTGATGAATTGTTTAGTTATATATACAATATTACCTCGGTATAAAGAACTAACGCCCGCATTTTAACCCCATGGTTGCCATAGACGTAATATCTTGTCAAATGTCGCAGTGTTCGTGTGGCCACAGACGAATTATCTCGGTAGTATTTTTGGTAGCGTGTGCGACTCAGTGTAACAGCCCTGTCTGACAATGACATTTTAAAACCGGTCAACTTCATAAATAAACTCTAAAAATCTGTGCGAGATATAATATTTTGTAAGTTATCTATAATTTATTTCTAATACAGCAAAAAAGATTGTTCTCTGTATAAAATATATTCGGTCTAGTAAGCTATGCGACGTGATTTATTTGCGGCTAAAAAAAGGTTAACCACTTACGTGACGGTGTGAGATATTCAATCTGGCGACCCAGGTTTCGCCTTTCGGCATCTTCAGGCATTATATCACGCGGATGCGACAGAATTGATACAACATAATTCATTAAAAATTATAATGTTGTTGACGTATAGTTTATAACCAGCCATTTATACCCGTTGATCCATCAATCAATGTATATTTTATCTTACTATAATTTAATTCTACCAAGTAAAAGCCGATTGAATAAATTAATTTTATATCTAATAATGAACACTCGGGTTTGGACATGGATATTTGATAATTTGAAATATTCATTTCGTTGCTATTGAAGAAACTACAATATGAGACGAATCTAACATTTAGCAATTTACAAACAGTCCGACAATGAATTCCCTCACATTTTTTTATTGGCATATTCGCTCGCCTGTAACAGCTGTGTACAACCTTGCACGCGCGCTCAAATGGACGCGGTTTTGTTTTATTTTTGCATGGCATTGTCTGCTCTTTGTACCGGCCGGCGTCCGCCATCATTACCGACGTGTAAATAAATAATAAAATAACTAACTACTCAAAACACACGCAAAAAAGTACGTACTGGACTCTCTCGACCGTGGCGGACATTGTGTTTTTTTTTTCGATTGCGATTTTTTATACTATGAATTGTTGACCCATGTGAGAAGATCACAGATTTTCGCTTCCGTCGTTATGATAACGGATTATGTCAAGAGGAAGTGCTTAACTAAAATTTGTTTTGTTTTAACTAACAAACGTTTCATCAAGTTTCATATCACTTCAATTTGAGGTATTAACTGTGACTTCTCATTGGAAAGGCAATCATATTTCGATTCAAGAAACTGTTTCCACATTTTTTTATAAAAATGAGGACCAGTTTCGCTCATTGTGAGTATTATCAACAAGTAGAATATAACTACTGACATCACTAATTGTTATTTGCATTATGTTCCGCAAAATATTTATGAGATATTAATTAATTGTCATATTTCTTACCTCTTAACAGACTTATAATCAGGACTTGGAATCTTTTAAAAAACACGTTAAAACAAGTTAAAAAAAAGTTAATTTTCGTCTGTTTTTTCACACCTTTCCAACCAATCAGGCAAATTGTTCATTGAAATATTCTTCAAACCAATACTTAACTTGTAAGTTAAGTCAAATCAAGTCATATAGTGTGATTCTCTGTAGACTTTGTACGAATTTGGAGTCTGTTTTCTTATGATTATGTTATAGGTAATAAATCAACTTAAAAAAACAAAAGAAATGTGTAAATTGCTCAAGTATTCTTAAACAATTGCTAAAACGTTTTGTATGAGTCATGGAAACATGTCGTCGAATTCGCTTGTTAAATTCTTGGCAGATTCACCTGTTGCATGCAATTCTGTGGAAAACTACAAGTTTTTTATACGACTGAAATTGTATTTATAGGTCGTAAATTATCGTGAAGCTTACTTTAACGACGTATCCCTAATAACATTCGTGCGTGTTTAATGAAATGAAACAATTTATCTACTATATTTTTTTAATTGATAAAAACACACCGATCAGCTCAAAACGCTCTCGATAAGCGAAACCTGTCATGATCGTGAATGTATTTGATTGTGGAAATAGTACGAAATTTGTGTTAACGTTATTAAAAATAACATGGTTTTTCACCAAGAAGTGATAATTAACACCTTTGAAGTATCGACAATATCAAAAGTCAGTTTTTGCGATGATGTCTAGTAGATTCATAATTAGACGATGTAATTTAAATATCTTAAATAAAGAATGAAACTTTTGAGACAGTCTGCACACTTAAGTGCAAGTTGTGCGTGTTGGGCGATTGCTCCTGAGACAATCTCAGCATTTAATAGATGCTTAATTTATTACGCCTCAGGAAACGACTGCTAATACCAGACGTAAGGACGTGGCGTTTGGTAGTGGGGATGCTGGTAATTAATGGGATAAAATTGTCCATCTAAACTAGTGGCTGTCTCTTAAAAATTTACTGTGGCCGCATTTTAAACATCAGCGGCATAAAAATCTCCCGTTTCCGCTCCAATTTTTTGAGATGTGATAAAAAATAGTTGTTACATTTAGTAATATTTATATTTTTACAAGTTTATGCAAATAGAGATCTTTTTTAAGAGTTTTCTCTCCCAACACATGCTGTTCGTGGCCGCACACGAAAACCGCTAATTTAAACTCTTTTAGTTAAACAGCTCAAAAGTGTATCAATGAGAATCAAAAAATAATATACTTACTGAACAAAGCCACAGCAAAATTAAAACTATTCGGTGAAAAATCAAAACAGTGACAAATGTTAGTGAAATTATACTAAATATTTATTTCAATAATGTATTATAATGGAATACAAATATTCGGAATATTGAAATATAAATATAGTTGATAGGTATTTCGGCTCACGCCATTGTCAGAACTATGATTAAACAAACGCCTTATGTTTACTTTGTATTGTATCATTATTTATGATATTGACTGGAAGGGGTTTGGTGGAATTTCAATAATATCTGTTGATAATGTTGGCGTTGAGCGAAATCGTTTTTTTTAATATTGTGTTTTTATTATTTAAATATGATGTTTTTCTACCGAGAGATGACAGTTAACACATTAATGTTGTTATATTTAAATTATTATAATACATTTGTACACACTTTTTTTTTTTTTTTTCACACTGCAATCAGCCGTCACAAAAGTTGAAATGTAAGCATGCTCAAATACGATGTCTAATTTGACCAATTTTAATACTGTTGGCTCCCTTTTTGTTGTTATCACATAACTGCTTCGTGCAAATCACACAATATATCTGTCCGTTGGTTTGTTCTTGTCTTGACTTTTTTTTTTCTCACGGGCAACATTCCAATTTCTATTTCGAAGGATTCCTAATCACGCTGCAGCGTAAAAAATGAATGTGCATTTGTCGAGGTAAACACAGAATTTAGTAGGGATAAACGTCCATCTCTGTTTTTTGCGGCAGCAACACCAATCAACAATGATTGTTGTTTGCCTCAATCATTTCAGTGCTATAAATCGATACATTCGTTGAAATTTTGGCTTTTTAATATGATTTTTTACTATATCTACCAGTATTTCAAGTTAAAACATACTTAAAGAACAAAACCCTATTCAAAGAATTAATATTCAAACATTTTCTACGCCGCTAAATATATAATATATATAAGGACTCTGACGAGGGCGTAAGCCGAAATACTTATCAACTATATACATCATAAATTTGTTGATCTAAAATAAATTGCTTTTTTTCTCCATGTTAGCCTTTTTTTGTATTGTCTCAGTTGATAATGCTCGCGATATGAGCGGAACCGGTCATGATATTCGTAATATAAATTTGTAGAAATATTACAGTACTAAATTTTTTATTTAATTATTTAAGTAAAACGTTTTTCTTCCAAAACGTGACAGTTAAAACTTATTTCTTTTACTGGCATTTCAGTGAAATCATATTTCAGCACGTTACCTGTGTGAAAATATATTTAAAAAAACTTTCTAACATTAACACATCGTTTCAGAACTTTCGTTGAAATACTACTCATATTAAAGTGACAGTTGATGTCTATTCGCATAGCTGATATTATTGACAGTATGTTTAAATGTGGTGAAATTAAGTAAAAGTATTTATTTTTTCCTTTCAGATGAAGGGGTAGTTCGCAGAGGTCGCTTAACATCAGCCACTTCTGGCTTAAAAGCCGATGCATCAAATGTGGAGCACCAGCAGGCCGCACGTGCTCACCCTGCGAAGACATCACCGCCCAGGGTTGCTGCTCCGGTTTTAAACCGTCGAGCGTCCCCACGCTCCTACGCGTCTCCCAGGTCCTCGTCACAATCGCCGCTTTCATCTCCGAGCGCCTTAAAAATTCAGCAGAAACGACGGAGCGCTGAAATCAACGCCAGGACATCGTCCTCGACCAGTCCCGGACCGATCAGTAGCAAGGCGCTGGAAGCGATCACAAAACCAACTGAATCTTCGAATAGAAAGTCAGTGAAAAATAAAATCGAGAAGGTGTTACCGCAGCCTATGTTGACGCGAGCAGCGAAGTTAAGGCAAGAAAGATTAGAAGCAAAAGAAGAATCACAAGGAGATAGTGAACAGAACCGTATTAAGAAAAGACTGAATACTTCTAACGTTAGTGACAACCGGCTTAACGGCACCAACGAGGACAAAGACAAGAAATGTGACCGAAAAACTCCCGAAAATATAAACAAGAGTCCGGTCAATAATAGAGAACAAAGGCAAAAAGCACAAAGTCTCGACTTAGATAATAGGGAAACTGCTAAAATGTCTTCCGTAGATAGTCGAATGATGAAATCCGACAAGAAGAGTCTCGCCAACAGGCGGCTGACCAGCAGGATGGACGCCCTCGCGGCGCTCACCAAAGAGACGCTCGCCAAAGTCGACAGGCTGGCCAAGAGAAATTATTCCGAACCGCCCATATCGAGCGTCGTTGTAAAGGAAGAAAGTTATCAAGTGCCGGTGTCAACGCATTCTAAATTTACCAGTAGTAATGATGACGATGACGTAGAAAATAGTAATAATAACCACGAAGATAGCGTATTTCATAGTTTGAGTAACGGCGGGCCTTCCACGTCTAGGGGAGTTATTGAAAGGCTCAGTGATATAGACGCTGTGACGCAACATTTGCTGGAATTTGAGAGGCAATCTTCCGTTGGAACTTTTGCTGGTGATAGTCAAAGTGAAGCTCGAGAACCTACCAGAAAACAGGGTGAGCAGTCGCTTTTGTCTTACACTCCAGTTTCTATACTTAAAAGAAAATCTTCACAGGAGGAGCATGGCTCAGTTTCTACTCCGCCTGTTACCTTTTCTCCTAGTGTTGTTGACCATGAACCGTCGAAAGCTCGCCGTCACGGTCAAGGCATTTTGAAAAAGAGACGTAGCTTAGATGAATCGCAAGTCAACAGGCACAGGTCTTGTAGCCCGGAAGTAGCGTTTGCTGACGACTGCGATAGTGATTCTAGGCCTACATTGAAATGTCAAAGGCGATCGTCTTTGGAAGAACTAATCAGGGGCAGATCTCCAGAAGGTATTCAAGGGATCCTCAAAAGAAAGTTTATCCGTGAAAGTGAATTGTTTGCCGAAGATAATAGATCGCTTGGATCACCAGAACCTCAAGGTATTCTTAAGCGTAAATCGAATTCCAGTTCGAGCAGTTCCACTGCGTCGTCGCACGTGTCGATTGCTCAAGCAGTTATTCTGGCAGCCGCAGGCGGCGCCGAGGTAATTGAAGACAAAGACGGTGTCAGGCCGATACTCAAAAAGAAAAGTTTCTCAGAGGAGCGTCCTTGTTCAGAAATATACAACATTGACACACCTAAGCCGATTCTCAAAAAGAAATCGCTGACCGAAAGCGACGACAATGAATACGACAGACCTAAAAAGACAATTTTGAAAGGGGCCAGAAAGATCTCGAACGATGACGGAAATGCTTCGTCTAGTTTTGACCTCAGCGAAGACGACCGCGGCTCGAGAAGGTCTTCCGTCTTGCGACATCGTTCTTCGGATGTATCCGAAGGAGAATCGACAATGCGGCCAATACTGAAGCAACGTGGATATACCCATTCCAGAGAGCATAGCCAATCACCGAAGCCTTGTCTCTCTTTTTGTTCAGATGACGAACACGCATCGCAAAACTATCACGAAAATAGTGCAACGAATCGAAGCTCATCCGACAACGATGCGAGGTACTTCACTCCGCCCGTACAAAATTTGAATATGAACCTACAATCTCCGGAAGATGACGATTTGCCAGCGAGGCCGTCGCGCTTTGAATCTGGAAGGCTCCACAGCCCTTCAAAGCTCAAGGATTTATTTGATAGTGTATCGCCTCCGTCATCTCCACACTTCCCTAGTGCAGTTTTACGACGGAGGCACCTTCGCCCCAAAGCTGTCGGTCGATCCAAGTCCCTCGCGTCTGACTTTAGTGAAGAACTTGACCAGATTCTCAATTCAAGGCGTATTTGCGTTGATGGAGACAACGAGAATGATGATTCGTTACTGGTATCTTCGGAAGATGGCAGTCCTTCTGTTTCTGATGCTGTATATAAAACAGCGACCCCTGCGAGCTTCCCGTCTATTGCTCAAAGAATCCAGAGTATGGAGAAGTATTTTGGAATCAGTCAGCCCGCCTCAGGGGCGATTCCTAAACACAGGCAGCCGAGAGACAAGGAAAGGTTCATGACACAACCTGTGACACTGAGTGAGCTGCAAAGTATTCCTAGGTGAGTTATATTTTCTGTTGATCAATATTTGATTTATTAATAATAATTTCAGCTCATACTGCAAAAGAAAATGTTATTTTTTAGCTTAAAAAATGCAAAAGAGAGATAATAGTGTGATTTATTACTAAAAGATAAATAACACATTTGCTGGACACTCTATTAGGAATTTTAAAAAAAAAACACTATATTTATGTTATTAAATTTGTGACTATAAACGCTACATTTACATACGTTATTAATTTAACTGTATTTGAAAACCACTCATATGGGGTTGACTGTCACTTAGTCGAAAGCCATTATATATTAATAATAAATCACAATTTATGATATCGGCTTTAGATCCGAATTTAATTGTATTTTATATATTAACTTTACGAACAAACTAACATATGTCGATCACCATTGCTTAACCCGCTACGGGGAGCCGTTTTGTTTCCGTAATGGACCATTTCCGTTCCATATGTAAACTTATTGATATAGCCGCCGTTTTAGTTTCATTTATAATTTTGAGTTTTATTGCGAGCAAGAAACAAGCTGCAATTTTTATTTAAAAAAATAAACTATAATCCACTATGCTTAAATTTATTGGAATGGACAAAGATAATTGTGTTTTTATAGATTTTCAATAATTTTCGCGGCAGTTTTCTAATATATATTTTTAGGTTTGTGTCCACACTAATAGACAATGTTTTCAATTTTCACCGCTAGATGTCGACCAATCACCTCCATGTCGGCAATATTAAAAAATATTTTTGACATGAATTAACACTTGCTTGCTCTTTACACCGCACCGTGGGCAGTCAATGTAAATAAAAAGACACGGTCAGCTTTTATATCGGGAAATGAAAATTTTTATATCCACGTTGAAAATTAATTTACTGATTCAATTGTTTTATACACATTGGGAAAAAATCAACTACAAACATCATTTTTTTTTTATATATACTATTATTGAAAGAAAACGAATACTTTATTTGTAACATCAATATTTCACAAAACAATCTACCGTCATCATATATCATAATATATTTTAGTTATACAAAATTTATTAGCTATTTCAGCTTACGCTCTCGTCAGAACTAAACACCTATCAACTGTATACATCGTGAATTTTGTTGTACTAAAATACATTGCTGGTTTTTCACAGCAACGTAATGGAATTCTACCAAGTAAATAAATGCCAATTCAATAAATAAATTAAAATTAGCTTTTGAAATTTTACCAAAAACTTTACTCGCTATTTTAACCCGTAGACATTTGTTAAATACGAGTGTTGTTGTGTTGTACTATTTTTTTTATATATTCAGTGTTAGAATATCCTTTACTCAACTTAACAGGGAATGTATTGAACTATATCAAAATGTGCTATTTTATGTGTATATTATTACTGTACTATATATAGCCAAACTTATAAACAGTAAACATAATTCTGATGATAGTTGATAGCTGAAATAGCTATAAAACTACACTATATTTCACGGTGAAAAAATAGCAATGTATTTTAGTTCTACAAAATTATTTTTAACAAATATGGTTGATAGCTATTTCGGCTCACGCCATCGTCAGAACTATCATACTTTCATATTCATATCATATTTTCACCGTGTTATAATGGAGTTCTACCAAGTGAATGCCAATTCAATCAATGCACTATATTTGTTGAATTCGAATTTTTTAAATTTTGTACGATTCCACATGTTTTGAACAAACACATTCATACACGTGAAAACGTGTAAAGCTTTAACAATTTAGATTTGATATTGAAATTTTATCAAGCACCTTCCGTCGATATCATGAACGTGATGATATATTCCTTGTCAACTAAATAAAATAATTCAATATTTTAAATGCTTGATCTTTTTCGTTTTGTTTTGCGGTTTTATCTTCTTTGTTAATTGTTGGTAATTTTAAGTTGAATTTGTATGTATTATTTTTCAATTATTTACATATAAGAATGGTACGTATTTTGTCAGTATTATGCTACAAAATATATATCGTAGGAAATGCATCAACTCTTCTAATACACGCGCTTAAAAAATATGTATTTTGAATAATTGTTGTTTTATTGCGCTATTAGCGCGACTGTCCGACGAGAGTCTGTTTTGGGAGCATTGTGCGCGGTGGCACACGCGTCCGCGGAAATACCACTGGATCGGCGCCAAAATCCGTCGCGCTAAGACGTCGGCGGCGTCGCAGCTTTCCGCCGACGCTGAAACCCCCTCACCTTACGCCAGGCGTCGTCAGCCATCGCCCCAGTAATCTTATTGTCGGATTAACGCCGACACATTATATAAATTTGAATGAAAACGTTGTGACAGAAACGATACTCGATTACTTCATATTTTACAGTACAGTGCTTTTAATTAAAGTTCTTATTGAAATGTACTCAGGCGATATAATCCACTTTTCATCTTAGTCCATCTTCCTGTCTTTATGCAATCTAGAAATTAATCAAAATAAAATCACGGTTAGAAATCAGTAGATTTTTTTTATTTCATAATTTTTGTGCGTGTCTTTTAACATTTGAATAAGTTTTATTTATTCAACACATTACTTGATATTATTTCGACAATTTCATGATATATATATATATATTGTGTAGTACACATTCAATAAGGTTTTTTTTTATTAAATTTTAAGCTAAAGCCCATTTATTTATTGATTGAATTGGTGTAGAAAAGGTACATCTTCACGTCTGTTCTAACATCCTAGTGTTATATTGTGTCAAATTGATTTTATGACCATGTTTCTCGCAGTGATGAAACGAAAGTCGTAATTTAGTTCTGTACTCAATTGATTTATTTGGAAACTGCATTTACCTTCCGTAATGGTCTGAGAAGCGGTGATGGATTAATTTTTGTTTGCTCGATTGAAAATTTTAGTTTAACACTTTTAAGGTGTTTACTGTCACTTTTTGATAGAAAGACATGCTATTTTAAATTATTCTATATTTTTTGATTTATTGAAACGTTCGCTTATTTGTGTTTTATGATTTATTTCGAAACTTTTTTGTTCTATATCATGCAATAATTGAATTATGATCCCCCCCCTTTAATTGATAAATCAAGACATTTTGAATGATAATCAATTTTGGTAGATGTTACATTATGCATATCTGTATTTATACTATAAATATACAACTGCTGGCCATCAAATAAAATTACACGCAATCACGGAATCATCAGTTGAAATATACTTCAACGCGTGAAAATATATTGCTACATATTACACCCAGCCCTTTTTTTACGCGATACATTGGTTCCAGAAAAAGGCGCGTAAAAAATGATTTCACGAAATTGCATCATATTTCTTTACACAGCCTAAAACATAAATTCGCATAATATCCGATACACTTGTCAACATTTGGCAATTGTATGTTTATTAAAAAAATGGAAAGCTTTACAAAATTAAGTTTTGAAAATACACAGATTTTTTTATTTAAAAAAATAATGAAAAGTACATGCCTAGCATCATATATAAATGTCTTCTTTAAAACAAAATTGGGGGAAAAATTGCGTAAAAACGAGTGAAGCGTGTAAAAAAATGTAGCGGTGCCGTCCAAGAAAATCGCGTATAATCGAATTCGCGTAAAAAAAATTCGCGTAAAAATAGGACTGGGTGTATATTATAGTCGTTTCAGAACTGTTATTAAAGCATACATGTTATAATGTTATCGTTGACAGGTTTAGTTTATTTTTACTACTTGAATTGATAAACCATATCTTCAGTAACGAAAATATATACATGGTGAAAAAATAAAAATGTATTTTCCTTGTACAAAATTTTCAAGGTATATAATTGATAGATATTTCGGCGTACACTTCATCAGAACTATGCTTAAACATATATTTACTTATCTTTATATAGCAGTGTAGAAAAGGTACACAATACGTCATGTCTTCTGTTTTAACATACTAGTTATCAACTATATACCTTATAAATTGTGTAGAACTAAAATACATTGTCGTTTTTTACCTTGTAGAATGTAGAATGGAGCTCTACCAAGTTAATGCCAATTCAATCGATAGAGATATATACTTTATAGAATGTACGTATGCACATATGACATTGGTTATTTTAACGTGTGCAGGCTAATGATTTGATATGTGTTAATTCTTTGATTATTGGAGATCGTCTGATGGTGTAACATATTGGTGACATATTTCCTTTGCTAATTTTTACTCAACCCTTTTTTTATCAAGAAGTGACTTCCAATATTTTAAAAGTATTCTATGCTGGATTTTGTTTTCAAGTACGTAACAATTTGTTTTTTGACTTACTGTGTCTCTGTAGTTAAATCATTCGATATGCGATATTGATTTTCTATTGCGAATGAGTCACCAAGATATTGAATCGTTATATTTTCCTTGAGCAAATAATTTTCTGGGTCGAATCGCCGTTATCAATATGGAACATTACCGAACCGACGCGATAACAGATAAAACATCGGCGATGGTTGACGACCGGCTGCTTGTGGATTATTGTAGTATTTCACTACGCGTTGGATGTCGAAAGCTCGCGAATCTAAAAGTTTCCTTAGTCAACACCGCTGGGCGGTCGGTTCGAGACACCTCTTGGTACGACGCCGTGGCCGTGTTCGCATCCTCGCGATAGTCTCGCCCGTAGTGCAAAGTGCGTCGATTCGCGCCGTTTTCGAGTGTCTGGGAAATTTCCGTTCGTCCTGTGTGAGAATCGTCGCGATATATGCGTTTTACTAATCGTACATCGTCGTTCATAACGTGAAGCTTTTGACGCTTTTTCAACCCGTTCGATGCCGGGCGCAAAAAAGATAACAACCCGTTGACGCCGCGGGCGACTTTTTTGTGATGCAATTTGACGATCGAAACGAATACATTATTTACTGTTTTTATATATCTTTTTCAAAATCAGTAATCAATACACTTATAAAGCTTAAATTAACTCATTAATTTGCGGCTTTTTCAGGAAAAATTATACATAATTATTTAGAAACAGTCATTGATCGGCGTGATTATAAAATTTATGATATTGGGTGAAGATGTTTGATGGGTTTCAATATCAAATTTAATTTGTTGAAATTTTGTACGATTCCACATGTTATGCATATGAAATCGTAAAAAGTTTCAGAAAATTAATTATGTGACTATAAAAATTTCAAAATTAAATAAAATTTTATATAATTATTATGTAATGCGTAGTAAAACACAATCTTAAACAATATTTAAAAATTATTGTATATATTATTAAAATCATTGATATCGTTCATCGCGAGCGTAACAGAAAACACATTGACATTACTTATTATTTGATGGATTAATGGTAGTACGAATATATATTCTATCAGTTGATAAAGCTCGTGATGTGCGTAACCGGTCCTAATATTAAACATATACAATTGTGAAAATAAATACCAAAGATTGTGATTTTGTATGAAATATATACTGAAATTTCCACTGTACTTGCATTGACAGCAAATAAGTGAGAATTTATCAATGCTATTATGTTCTTTACTTAATAGAGGTGTCACCTTTAATAGTAGCGGTCGGAAGCTTCTCAATTTAAATCAAGTACGTTGTTAATCGTAGAACGTAATTCTACGTATTTTCAGGCTGTTTTCACGCGTAGGCGATTGACGTGATCACGTCTAACGTGACGAGCGAGCTGGTTTTTAATGCGTTGAATGATAATTTTCATTCCCGGTACACGGCACTTGGAATACACTGGCACCTATAAACAATTATGTTTTATTAGTTAAATATAATGTCTTTACATCAAGAAGTGACAATTTATGATAATTATTACTATTATTGACTGCTGTCCCATTCCACTCTTTATTGTTATGTTAAGAATTAAATTCACCGCTTACCTTAGCAATGAGTGACCTTACCATGCAGTATCAAAGAAACGGAACATTTGTCACATAAACTTACTTAACTATTTGATTTATTATCATGACGGCTTTGTTTTTAATTATATATTACATGAAAAAAGCATTGTAAGGGACTAATATAAGGCAATTTTTTGTTACCTCACAATCCTCAAATTTGATGGAATTTTGATATGAAATTTGACTTGTTGAAACTTTGTACGATTCCACATGTCTTTGTCATTAACGACCTGGGTTTTGCCATTCAGCATCTTCAGGCTTTTTATCACACGAATGCAATAGATCGATTAAAAAATGAAAAACAATGACCCTAAGGGTAACATCCGAAACAAACAACTGAAATAATTTTCAATACTATTCATTTAATATAATAATAATGACACTCATTTGCCAGTGATAGGTTTTATACACATTAAATATTGTTAATGATGATGAAAGGATTTTATTCAACAAATAATAATCCAGTATCATACAAATGCGATTGGGTGATTTTAAACTTATAGACACCTACTTATTTCTTGCGATTTTCTTTTTAAATTTACTACTCTGGTATATAACCGATGGTAGTTGTTTATTGTTTGTCAGTTTTGTTGCATCGGTGTGAATTTTGTTTAACCTGTGATTTAATTTTTGGTCATATATTCGGTGTTGATTTATCTTTAACGGTAACTCGAATAGTGAAACGAAATTTATGTACCTTTAAACATAACGTTTGTGTAGGATTTTGAAATTTTCATCCGATGACGTGCAGGCAAGTCGAAACACCCACCAGTGTTTTAATTTCGTTATCCAGTTTTCAATTATCTCGCTTTGTAAACCGCACAGTAAATACTGCCAGGCTTGTTTGTTTTAAAGTTAATTCTATCGATGAATTTCATCTCGGATATATGCATTTTTGCCCCATTTAGTTTCTATAATTCGCTGTTTCATTCTATATTCACTTGAGCGATAATATTTTGCTGTTTTAAATGCTTTTTCTAATTCACATACTTCGGGCAGGATTTAGTAAAATCTTCAAAACTTAAATAGCAAAGCAATATTTTTCTCCCGTTTCTTAAATTATAAACCTTGCTTACCTTTTCCATTATTGCTTATTTTTCGACGCCGACTACGTTATGTATTTTATTCTTCGATAACTATCAAATATTTAAATAAATAATGCACGAGCTGGTTTCGGATACTGTTCGTATTATCAACGGAGAAAAACAAATTAAACGTTTTTTTACATTTGTACGAATCTCTTCCTTTTTCATCAATAAGTGACCGTTAATATATTGATTGCATTGCCATTATTTTGTAGGTCTCCATTATAACAATGTGAAAAATTAGCAATTTATTTTAGTTCTACAAAATTTATAGTTGATTTTTATATCGGCTTACGCCATCGTCAGATGTCATAATTCGATCGTCAGAATTCATAGTTATCTTAATATTTTTTTAGAACTGAAATACATTGTTATTTTTTCACCATGTGATGGTTAATACCTTAGAAGTCATGAATATAACTAATGTTTTTTAAGGTATTTACTTTCACTTATTGTTGGAAGAAAATAATATTTATTTAATAAAACACAATGTTTAGTACTATTTCCACAATTTACATAATTTCTATCGATTTGGCTCATTGCAATCAAATATTGTAATTGCTATAAATTGAAAGTAAATAATAAGCAAAAGTATCTACAATTCATGGAAGAAAAATCAGCATATTATGTACAATATAAAGTTGTTTAGCTTAAAAAATATTTTATAGAGAATTTGTACAAAACTATAATTAAATTAAATATAAAGTTATCTTTTTTTTTTTTTAAATAATAAAAACACATTTTTTTAGTACTTATTTCCACAATATATTTTTTGATCAGGACCGGTTTCGCTCATCGCGAGCATTATCAACTGATAGAATACAATTTACAAACAAGTCTATTTATACAAAACAAAAAATTAATTTGAGTTAATGGTAGCAGGTGTACAAAACCATGGGTACAAGAACTAGGAAACGATTTACATAAAATCATACAATATTGATACAAATAAAGTAAATTAGTATAAAAATTAAATGTTCACAATCACTTATTAAGAATTAAAATTACAATTATGGTAAATCAATAATCCATTAGGAGCTCTAAACAATCAATAAGGAAGTAACGAGTGGGAAATTTTTAATGACGAAAATAACCCACACTCACTACTGAATGGAACAAAATAAATTAATACATAATAATTTTAATGATAGTCGATTAAAGATGAATCGATGAGATGGGAAGATATGGCCAGTCAGGGGCGTTCCAATATTTTCTGAAAAAAAATTAAGTATAAGGAGGCAATATCATTTTTCAAAAAAAAAAAATATTTATTTGAAATATATATTTATTAATTTAATTTAATGAGTATAACAATGGTGACGACGCAAAAGTAGTTTGTTCATTTATAAGGTTAGAATTAGAGAGAAGAATAAAATATTGGAACGCCCCTGACTGACCATATCTTCCCATCTCCTCGATTCATCTTTAATCGACTAATTAAAATTCTTATGTATTAATTTATTTTGTTCCATTAAGTAGTAAGTGTGGGTTATTTTCGTCATCAAAATTCCCCACACCTTACTTCCTTATTGATTGTTCAGTGTTCCTAATGGATTATTGATTTACCATAATTGTAATTGTAATTCTTAATAAGTGATTGTGAACATTTAATTTTATACTAATTTACTTTATTTGTATCAATATTGTATGATTTTATGTAAATTGTTTCCTAGTTCTTGTACCCATGGTTTTGTACACCTGCTACCATTAACTCAAGTTAATTTTTTGTTTTGTATAAATAGACTTGTTTGTAAATTGTATTCTATCAGTTGATAATGCTCGCGATGAGCGAAACCGGTCCTGATCAAAAAATATATTGTGGATATAAGTACTAAAAAAATGTGTTTTTATTATTTAAAATATAATGCCTTTCCATCAAGAAGTGACAGTTAACACCTTAAAAGTGATAAAGTTATCTGCATTTGAAAACTGAAAGTCCTCATGGATGAAACCGGTCCTGGAGATTGTAATGAATTTTTTAAATTGGCAGCTTACACTTTATAAATTATTGGGTTTTAGCCATGAAGTTCCACCAATTGTATGTTTGTTAAGCAACAATAGGTTTTTTTTATTATCCTTTCCCGAGTATGATCTGTATTAATGGCATCTTGGAAAGACACCGTGCTTAGAAATTGAAATGTGTTGTCGAATAGAAGTATATATACTCAAGCTAAGGAACATGTAAGATCATTCAACAGTAAAAAAAACAGAATCACTATTCGTTAATCACGTTATTAAGGAATCACATAATATAAATTCAAACTCAGCGCCTAAATGTTTGCATCTTTGTAGTAAGGGTCTCAGAATGACGGCTTTGGAACAGCTGGAAATCAATAGAAATCAATTATCACAAAGGATTCTTAACGAACAAACTGATATAATAGTATCCCCATTAGTCCAGCCTATTACGGGGGGATGGTCTGATTTGCTTCCCTAATGACCACTTCCGTCCCACATGTAAACTTATTGTCATAGCCGCCTTTGTTTCATTTACAATTTTTGAAAAATTTAGTTTTATTGTGAGAAAGTAAAAAGCTAGGCCGTTAAAATAGGAGAGAAGATGTATTGTGTACCTTTTCTACACAGCTATATATAGATAAGAAAATGTTAGTTTAAGCATAGTTCTGACGATGGCGTGAGCCGAAATAGCTATCAACTATATTTTTTAAAAATAATTTTGTAGAAATAAAATACATTGCTATTTTTTTCACCGTGTTGTGCTGTGGAATCCTGAAGATGCATCGTGCCATCTACAGCAAGGTTTCTTTTAAAGACGTTATACATTTTAATTACTGATTAAGTTATTTCTGTGGTTACTTTTCTTTTTGAAACATCTGCTAAGGTGAGTGTGGATCTGTTCGTATTTTTTTTTAATGCAATGAGGGGGCGAAATACAGAATAAAACTACGGTCAAATGGCACCCTAATGCGTTGCAAGTCTATTCTCACACCAAACGTCATTCGTCCGAAGATGACACACTATAATATTAAATTGAAAAAGTTGTCTACTATTCTCTCTACTCGCGTCGTCTGCGTTTCGATCCTGCCAGCTTATTAATTAAAATCAAACGTTTGCGAGTTGAAGATTCGTCGTGATCAGCAAACACTGCATGTTGTTTATTTGCGGTGCCTAAAAGCGAGCGCTTTCTCGGAAAACTCCACAGCTGTTTGTTATGAGCTTCGGCTGGAAATTTTCCACACTCGATTCGGAGCTTTTTTCGGACAGCTCCCTAATATAATATTTTCCTCCGTGGTTTTTTTCTTACGTTGTCGTGAAATTTCAGTACTAAATAGTGTTGTGAAATATTCTAATTGTGTTGTGGTTGACAGTGGCCAGTGATATATTGTTGTTATAATTTGGATATCGTCGAATTTCATTGATTCTTGAATGAACAATTGTTGCTTTAAGTGTGCGAGGTATTTATCAAGTTATCTCTGTGTTTTAATGTATTACTAACTATAAATGTCTATTTTCGTTGTTGTTCTAATATCACACATACATTTCGAACTCCAAATTGTTAAAGAGACATTTGCATAATGGAATATTATAACATAATAGCATATAACAGCATAACACATTCGCGACGGGACAAATGCGCACAAAGTACTGATAAATGTAAATTAATAAAGTTGCTTTGTCTTAAAAAAACCCAACATAACTGATTCTCTATTAGGAAATTATTAAATGTTTTTTTATAATTACATCGAGTTTTTTTGCCATATGCTTTGTAATTTCCGTTTATTATTAAAACAATCACTTTAAATGTTAATATTCCTATAAAACCAATATGTAATACAATATTTACGTATCGGCAGATGAGTGTGATTGTTTTCCATGACACTGTGTTTTGTTTTATTATCATTCAGTGTTAGGGATAAGCCACAAAACATCACATTACTTAAATGGTTTTAATTAATTTATCATATCGACTGAAGGTTACGAAGTTTGATGGAAGTTGAATATCATATTTTATTTGTTGTAGTCCATAATGTCCAAGATTACCAACCATAAATAAATTAGTGAATCATAATTGCATATCATACGAGCAATAAATGCTTCAAAATGAAATTAAAAAAAGAACGTTCAAAGGGTTCTGAGCGATTAATGTAAACTATATAGAATGACGTGGAATCCGCGTTCCTCGGTGTTTATGTGTTAATACGTTTTCGACGTATTGGCAATTACTACATTTTTGGTAACAAATTCAAGATAAATAAGTCATTCATTCTACGAGTTATCTGATCTGATATAAAAACTACCATCGATGTTTTACTATCTCGACTAAGGGTGCTTGGGGGATTTCAATATTAAATTCACAAAGTTGAAACATTGTACGGAAATGTTTGGGCTGATTATCTTACAGATACAATAAAACTGACAATTGGCATGTATAGTATATAAAATAAGAATTACTAAAAAAAAAATTTGACAGCTAACTATATTTTAAAATATGTTTAATTACTATTAATTAGATGAAAATGATAGTATACTTATAGAACAAGTTGAGTTGTATAAACATTCAGCAATTCAACTTTGCATTACTGAACTAATAATTAATTAAAAGTGAATTTTTTCATTAATAAGACATTTAGTGAATATGTAACAAAAAAAGTTCATTCCCTCAATATGTGATTAAAAACAAAATCCGTTATTTACACAAAAATTTGCGTTGGTAATAGTAAGTATATTTTTTCCGTCAAATTCTAAGAATTTTTCATTGGACATATCGCCATTTGATTTTATCTATTAAAATTTTCGCTTATTGCATTTAAAAAAAATCCAAATAAAAATATCGTTTGCATGCGTTTACCTTGTTTATCGTTATGTGCATAAATTCTGAATCGGTTACTTTTCATCTGTTCATACAATATCTGCGAATTAATCTAGAGCTGTCGAAATTTTTAATCCAAAGGCCGCCCCGACTCCTTATCCAAGTCCCAAGAGTCAAGACCAAGATAGTTCATAGTTCACCAGCATTATATGATTTTTAATTACGCACAAGTTTTCGTATCGGTAAATAAACTATCGCTAGCCGCAGATTGTAGACTTCTGCTCTTAACCATCGATATAAAATAACATATTTATCATTGTGATGCGTAACTCACCCACACTCGCCCTCTGTCTGCGCATCTTTTGAACCAATCGCATTGAGCGAAATCTGACAGTATTGAATAATTTCTATACTACACTTAACGTATCATGTTTAAAAATTGGAATTGTTGAAACTTTGTACGATTCCACACTTTTTGTCACTAACTACCCGGAGTTTTGTCACTTACGACGTTACCTGGTGTTTAATCCTAATCTTAATCAGCCAACTTGAAATAAGTAATTATTTCTAACTCTAAAATTATCCAATTGCAATTTAATTATAGCTGAATATTATTTGTTGCAGAATCCTTTCATTAACAATATTAAGGGCAAAAAAACTATAATAGGCCATTTAATGTTGTCTGTGTTTTTTCCTCGTTTGGTATATAACCGATTCTAACAGTTTATTGTGTGTCAGTTCTGTTGCATCCGTGTGATTGAATGCATAAAGGTGCAGAAAGAGCGACACCCGTGTTGTTTGTGACAAAACATGTAGAATTGTACAATTGTTAAACTATTTAAATTTGATATTGAAATTCTATCAAACACTTTCTGCCGATATCGTAAATTATTTCAGTTATGTTGTATTGCTTTTCTCTTATATGCTTGAGTGAATTTAACACCAAAGGTTTCCTCGGTTGTAAGTCGACGGAATTAATTAAATGTAACGCTGTGAGATTTACAACCGAAAGCTACGCCGGATCGCGTTGGACTCTTTAAAAAGACGAAACCCTACAAGAAAATTCAATTAATTTGATAGCATGTGCTTCCAAGGCGTTACCCGCTGGTCGGCCGTGCACTTAATCTTGCTCGGTGGACACCTGCCGCGTCCTCCGTCAGATCGAAGTATATTTGGACGTGATGGAATAGAGACCGCGTATTCAACGAAGATTTTGATTGCGAATCAGCTGTTGGTGTTTATTATCGTCTCGCTGAAGACTCCGTCATTTTTTCGTCGTAATTTTTAACGTGAATTCACTCAACGAAACCAACAAATTGAGTGTTTGAAAATTTGTACAACTCCACATGTTTTGTCACTGACGATCTGCGATTCGCCTTTCGGCATATTTAGACATCTCAGTTCTTTTGCATCCGTGTGATAAAATGCCATGCAATGCTAGGCAATTAAGTGTTGTTTATTTGAATCCTAGCCTTAGGGTCTATGTTTTTCCTCAGTAATTAACTCCCTTAGTATATAACATATGCTAACTGTTTATTATGTGTTAGTTCCGTTTCATCCGCGTGATAAATGCTTGAAGATGCCGAATGGCAAATCCCAGCTGATAAGTGATAAAACATGTGGATTCCTAAAAAGTTTCAACAATTTAAATTCGACATCATAAATTAATCCAACAATATATGCTGGTATTTATTTAAATATTAAAAACACATTTTTAGTGACTTTTTAGGTGCTAACTGTCACTTGTTGATACAAAGGTATGATATTTTAAATAATAAAACCACATTTTTATTACTTTTTTCCACAATACATTTTATGATCAGGACCGGTTATCTCATCGCGAAAATTATCAGTTGAAGATTCATTGTGTTTTTATTATTTATAATGTTTTTTTAGTGTTATTTCCTTTATTTCTTAATATTTCGACGACCACGACCGATTTAGTTCATCGCGATTATTATCAACTGACGCAATACAAATTATAACTAAAAGGTACTTGATATTTTATGTGCTTTAGTTGTAGTATTATAATGTTAGTTTAAGCATAGTTCTGACGATGGCGTGAGCCGAAATAGCTACCAACTATATTTGTTAAAAATAATTTTGTAGAACTAAAATACATTGCTATTTTTTCACCGTGTTATAATGGAGTTCTACCAAGTGAATGCCAATTCAATCAATAAATCTAATATGTGTTACCGCGTATTTTTATCGTTAAAAAAATATTTTTTTTTTGCATATTTTTGATGTTTTTTGTGTCACTGTGTCGATTTTATCGCAGCTCTTGGCTACCTTACACAAAAACGAGTCGTGCTCGTAATATGGAGTGAGTGCTGTTTACTTTTGACACGGCTTCTGTCCGTCTTGAACGACACCGCCCGTTAAATGCATTCGTTGCACCTTCAAGTCTTTCTGGGTTAACGCTATAATAAATACCGGGAATGACACGTGAAAGCTCTAGAATTTTCTGCAAAGGCGTGTGGACGACGGGGGGGGGGGGGAAATATTTCTGTTTTATAATGAATATTATACGCATGCCAAGTGTTCTTCAAATAGACGTCGACATATTTATTGAAATATCTTTGTGTTGTTATTTTGGCTAGTAATTCGCTGCTGACCCTGCCTGTCGTCACCGCCGAATCACTTTGAGCCTTGTCCACTTCATAATTTTTAAAGCCATTTGTAAACCAGGCAAAAAGCTCTCCCAAAGCTCACAATTTAACACGACAATGAAAGTTGTAAGTTAACAGGTTCCATCAAATCGTCAGTTAACTTCTAGAAAGTCGGTTTTTACGACGTATCTGCCAACCTCAACTGCATCTCTTGAATACAGTTAACTAAACTAACTTATTGATTGAATTGTCATTTACTTGGTAGAACTCCATTATAACACAGTGAAAAAAATAGCTGCAAAATTTATAAGGTATGTAGTTGATAACTATTTCGGCTTACTAGAACTTAGTTTATAGTTCTAAGAATCCATAGCTATCAGAATTATAGTTCTGTTGGTGGTGTAAGCTAAAATGAATATCAACTATTTATCTTATAAATTTTGTTAAACTTAAATACATGTTGCTAACTTATTTAAACTAACGCATTTTCGAATTTGCACGGTCTAATGTAATGAAAACAACATCTTTTTGCGCTGGTTCTTAGACGACTGTTTTGTATGGAACGTATTTCACGTAATTATGTGAATTCCGTACAGTAGGGGAAAGTAGTTGATTTAATGTTTTACAGATCTATGCAAAGATTTTTCTGAATCGAATTTGCTGTTTATGAACTTATTGAGTAAGACGATAAATTGTCTCTTCTGAAACGGCATACAATGCTAAGCTTAATTTAAGTTATCATAGTTCTGACGATGGTGAAATTGAAATAACTTTCAATAACCTTTTGTTTAAATTTGTATAGCCGAATTCTTTTCACTATCAAGTTGTTAACTATCAGTTTTTGGTAGAAAGGAAGTGGTATTAAAACTATAAAACGAAAATTTTAGGGCCGTTTCCATAATTTATCAGTGTATAGATCAGGACCAGTTTTGCTCATCGTGAGTGATTTCGACTTATCCGAAACAAACAAAATTAAATTGTGAAAATATCTCTTAACATTGTTGCTCAAAATTTTTACTACAATTATCCTAATATAATTGTTAATGTTATTGAGAATTACTTGATATAACTCCATTAAATTTAGGTTAAAATAACAAAGTATAAAGCACTATTTGTTATATGTGATTGTTGATAAGTAATGTTGCTCCCATCTTCGGTGAAACATTTTTTTTTGTATACCTCCTTTGTAGACTTAAAGCAAACCATTTGCTGATTTGAACGCCTGAAGATGTCAAAAGGCGAAACCCATTGTTTTACAATTCAAGTTTGATATTGAAATTGCATTATGTTGACATATCGTACATTTTATTTATAACGTTATTTGAATAGTTAAAATGTGGAATCGTACTAAGATTCGACAAATCCAGTTTGATATTGGCATTCTATCAAGCACTCTCAGTCTCTTTCTTAAAATATAATCTGAATTTAGTATGGTATTCATTACTATTATTCTTTTTTTTGCATTTAGAAAACTACTAAGCGCCAGAGATTTTTTACAGGCGAAAAAAAAACAACATTATTGTTTGGCAAGCAATACGTATACAAATCAGCTACTGTATTTATGAGAGTGTATTTTTAGTCATTGGATATTAGAAATTTCCATCACAGGTGGGCCAATTGGTGTCTTTTGTTCTATTTTTGATTAAAACGAATCAACACTTTTTCTATTTCCAATAACCATGCGATGCGATTATCCTTCACGTTAGTATTTTTTTTTTACAAAGCTGTCGCGTACATTTTGTGAACACATTATCACTATGCGTTCCAGCTGAACAGTAGATTTTTTCTCTATCATCGTTTTGTGTCAGTTCGTTTCTGGCCAATGAAGCAATTAAGACGATTCGTGTTCTTGTGAAGTATTAAACATCGGGTGACGCGTGTCAGTTCTATTGAATTTGTGCGATATAATGACTGAAGATGCCGTAAAGCGAAATCCAGGTCGTTAGTGAAAAATATGTGGAATCGTACAAAGTTTCAGCAATTCAAATTTGACATTGAAATTACACAGAGCACCTTCAGTTTATATTATAAATTATACAACATTTAAGCTTTCCTCCGATTTGATTGTTTGTATTACACCGGAGATTGAAGGAGACTATGTTGATGAATAAAGTCGAATTTTGCCAAAAAAACGTGTTTTTCTTAGTTAGTCCCGGGACTTATCGATCCAAGTGTTACGTCTCAATGATACACTGATACATGTAAAATAATTATAAAATAAACGCTTTCATGGTGAAAATGTTATTATCATTTAAAAAATCAATAATTAATTCAGTTTTACAAATTGTTGATGGTAACTTAAGATGGACAAATTATACATTGATTGGCGGAAGGGGAGGAGTGTAACTTTTTAAAAAAAGAATTCGCAAACTTTTTCAATTTGTCAAAGCTGCGTGACGGCGATTCTAAATCTTGTAATTCGATCAAGCTTTCGTGATTCTATTTTCATGTCGAAAACATAATATATATTTCAATAGACACAAATACTCAATCTGTTCTTTAAAAAAAATGTTTAAATTGGTATCTACTTGTTAAAACTCTACTATAACACGGCGAAAAAGTAGCAAAGTATTGGGTTGGCAACTAAGTAATTGCGGATTTTAATAGATGGTTCCGATTGAATTTTTAGGTTTGCGACGTAGTCCAAATGTAAACACATTTTGTTATTGGATAGTTGACAATTCAGCAGTCAATCAGTAATAAAAGTTTTTTGATCGGTTGCGTAGTTTTCGTTTGGCATTCGTTGAAAAATGGAAAATCAAAAGGATCATTTTCGTCATATTTTGCTTTTTTATTTCCGCTAAGGGAAAAACGCATCGTGCACAAACGTAAAAAGTTATGTGCTGTTTACGGTGACAGGTGACGGCAGTGTCAAAATTGGTTTGCCAAATTTCGTTCTGGTGATTTTTCACTGAAAGATGAACAAAGCTCTGGTCGTCCAGTTGAAGTTGATGACGACATAATCAAAGCAATCATCGATTCGGATCGTCACAGTACAACACGTGAGATGCAGAGAAGTTTCTTGTATCACATACATGGATTGAAAATCACTTAAAACAACTTGGCTATGTTCAAAAACTCGATACATGGGCTCCTCACGAACTGAAAGAAACGCATTTAACGCAACGCATTAACAGCTGCGATTTGCTAAAGAAACGTAATGAAAATGATCCATTTTTAAAATGACTGATAACTGGCGATGAATAATGGGTTTTTTATAACAATATCATACGGAAAAGATCGTGGAGCAGGCCAGGTGAACCAGCTCAAACAACATCAAAAGAAGGTTTTATTATCAGTTTGGTGGGATTATAAAGGAATTGTCTACTTTGAACTCTTACCACCCAACCGAACGATCAATTCTGATGTCTACATTGAACAACTAACAAAATTAAACAATGCAGTTGAAGAAAAGCGGCCCGAATTGACAAATCGAAAAGGTGTTGTATTCCATCATGACAATGCAAGGCCACACACATCTTTGGCCACTCGGCAAAAAATATTGGAGCTTGGTTGGGATGTTTTGCCACATCCACCATATAGTCCTGACCTTGTACCATCTGATTACTTTTTATTTCTATCTTTACAAAACTCCTTGAATGGTAAAAAGTTCAATAATGATAATGATGTCAAATCGTACTTGATTCAGTTTTTGCTAATAAAAACCAGAAGATATATGAACATGGGATTATGATGCTTCCTGAAAGATGACAAAAGGTCATTGATCAAAATGGGCAATACATTACAGAATAAAGTTATTTAGTTCCATGAAAAAATTGTCTTTGATTTTCTAAAACAAATCCGCAATTACTTAGTTGCCTACCTGTTATTATATTTAAGCACTACAAAATTTATAAGGTATATAATTGATAGCTATTTCGGCTAACATCCTCTTCCGAACATTTTTTAAACATACATTTACTTTAATATATCTTCTTTTCTGTTGTTCTGTTGTAGAACTAAAATGCGTCGCTATTTTTTCACCGTGTTAGCCTTGTTTTAATGTTTAATGCATCAAGTGATAATTCTCGCGATTTGCGAAACCGGACCAAATCCGGAGAGTATAAAACTGTGTAAACAATCAAATAAAATCAGATTTTAGAAGTATCGCATCTCAAGACTAATTGATACATATTTTTAGCACTACGTTCATGCGTGTATGTGCAGAAATATTTAAGATCTTTCTTGTTGTTAGATTGTTAATATAAGTTTTTATGTGTTATGGCAATGAGCGAAACCGTGTTTTAGTATTAAAAATGATGATTAATTGCTATAATTCAAAAGAAATATATTGCTAAGTCATATTCAAGGTCTTCCAAGTCGTGATTTTATGCATAATATATTTTGAGACATAAACTCATCGGAATAAACGCTCCGTGTCTCATCATTGCACAAAGCATTCGAATATTTTATAGCGTATTCATAAAAAATGAAACGATATTGAATCAGTCGCCATTTAAAAAAACGATTTATCGTCTTCCGAAAAACGCTGATTTTTTTTGCATATCTTTTACACAGTGAATCCACAATCTAACGTTCCAGAGTGTCTTGTTAATTTTTATTTTATTAGTCCCGGCAATGAACCTGTCAAAACGATCACTTATAAGATGTATACATACTGTCTTTATTGGTGGAAAGGTTAACCATACTGTTCTCGTGATTGTTGCCTCTTCTCCTTCTTCAATTCTCGTTCAGCGTTAAACACTTTGGCACCCTAACAAAATAGACATAATCGATCGCTCGTTAAGTCTCGTGCATTTCCGCGAGATCAGCTGTCAGATGTTCGCTCTTGCTTGGCTCTCATCGCCGGGCTGTGGGCGTAGTGATTTGGTCTCAGACCTTGATAAAGGCTACTGAAAGTCGGTAAAGGACTCGATACGCAAATAGACCGTGTCGCAAGACGCGAGGAAAGACATCGCCGGCGATGCATTGAATGCAAGCGGGGTGCACTTGAGTAAATAATGCTCTGGTTTTCAAGAAACATTTGTGTTGATTGTGAAGCTTTTTGTCTTGGAAAACTGCCGAGCTTATTTATAGAGTGTTTATTGAAAACCGTTAAAATTATGCAATTTATGAAAGAGGCTCATTCACTATTCATTTAATTAATCATATCTACTGAAGACCCTTGATGGAATTTCAAATTACCAAATTTGAATCGTCAAAAAATTGTATTTTAAATAATAAAAACACATTTTTTTAGTACTTATTTCCACAATATGTTTTTTGATCAGGACCGGTTTCGCTCATCGCGAGCATTATCAACTGATATGAAATGATATGAAACGATATGAAACCGGTCCTGATCAAAAAATATATTGTGGAAATAAGTACTAAAAAAATGTGTTTTTATTATTTAAAATATAATGCCTTTCCATCAAGAAGTGACAGTTAACACCTTTAAAGTAAAAAATTGTATGTTTCCATTTTGTCACTTACGACACGGGTTTCGCCTTTTGGCATCTTCAGGCATTCTAAAACACGGCTGCGGCAAAACTGACGAAAGTCGAAACCCAGTTTACTGTACTGTAATTGCGTACGATTCGTCAGAACCAGTCCGACTTTTGACTTTCACTATCTTTAGGCATTGTAGTCCACGAGAGCACTGACAATTTTTATTACTATTTCTTATATATTATATTAATCAGCATTCGATCATTGTGAGAATTATCAACTGGTACGAATAATTGATTGAATTGATATACACTTTGTAGAACTTTTTTATATAATAACACGGTGAAAAAACCTACGCCGCTATATATAGATTAGTAAATGTATGCTTAAATCACTTTTAAGGTGTTAACTGTCACTTCTTGATGGAAAGGCATGATATTTTTAATAATAAAAACACATTTTTTAGTACTTATTTCCACTATATATTTTTTGATCAGGACCGGTTTCTCAATCCTCGCGATGAGCGAAACCGGTCCTGATCAAAAAATATATTGTGGAAATATGTACTAAAAAAATGTGTTTTTATTATTTAAAATGTATGCTTAAATATAGCTGATGAGGTCGTAAGCCGAAATATACCGTATAAATTTTTAAAATTAAAATGATAGCTAATTTTATTATAACTTTTTCGGCTTACGCTCTCATCAGAATTATCTAATTGGTAATAACAAATGGAATTTGAATAGCAAAGTGTAGAAATAGCTATCGCCGTGGCAGTATGCCGTTTCGCGATTCCGCACTGTCCATATGCGCTCCATGTTGGTAGCTGGCATAGTAAAACTGAACGAATGACCCTCTTTCACAATTTATTGGTCTACCGCATGCATAAGGAGTAGTCTATGTAGGTCACCTCTCTCCAACAAGCTGGAATACATTTATTTTTATAGTGTTTCCCGCTTCGGTGTTTTGCTTGGAATTGATACCGTTCATCCGGCGCTGGCAGTATTGTGAAATGGGAAACACAGCCAAAGAAGTGCTAAATTGCGATACGAAGGAAGTGAGCTTTTATGACTTATAGCGAGAGCTTTTCGCTTGCCATCGCTATACAATACAGGGCCTTCAGTTGTTGCCCTTTCAATCAAACTGTTTTCGGGTGTTAGATAAAATTAATTTGAATTGATATAATAGGACAGAGCAGACTTGTACACGATAGAATTTCAATATTGAATTTAAAAAAAAAATAAGATTGGTCAATTACACTTTTAATGTGTTAACTGCCACTTCTCGGATGAAAAGCATTATATATATATATATATATATATCAAATTTGAATTGTTGAAACTTTATACGATTCCAAATGCTTTTTCTCTAACGACCCGGGTTTCGCCTTTTGGCATCTTCGGGCATTCAGATAGATGTAACAGAACTAACACACAATACACAGTAAGCATAGGTTATGTACAAAACGAATTACAAAAGAAAACTATACACCATAAGGCTAGGAGCTAAATATTATATGTATTAATGCGAAGTCATTTCATAATTACGAAAGCGTAAATAATAATTTAAATGGAGTTCTTATGTCGAACCAATTAATAGATTTTAATCACACATCGTATAAATTGACATGCGTATGCTATTGTGCTCTAGATTGGCAAGTGTTTAACGTCATAAGCTTTTCACGCGGCCACATCACACGTGGCTGGCAATTTCGCGAGCTTTTGGCAGCGTAATGGCACACTTTATTTTCCACCCAGGCCGTGAAAAGTTTAGACGAATACCCACTCAAGCACTTAGCGGTGAAACTTACGTTACAGCTTTCAGAGCGCTTGCGATAATTATTTTTCAAAGGAAGCCTTCAACTTGTCTTATCGCCGGCCTAACATTGACAGCACGTATCGTATTTTTTAAATGATTCAAAGTCGTGTATGTGAAAAGAGATAGCTTTTTGTCGTTTGTGAAAATAAATTGAAATCTCGCTCGTACTATATCGCGTTTATTCAGCTTAATTAAGTCCTATGCACCCATTTAAAGAACGATACATATTTTGCAGGTGTCAATTCCCAATTTATAGAGTTCCTCATAAGTATTATATTTCGTCCTGACTGAAATATTTTCGTTTTATATCACGGCTGTGGAATCGGAGTCGTAAAAACAAGTGACTCCGATTAGATTTTGAAGAATATCTCAATCACCAATTTGCTGGATTAGTTAGTTGGTCTTTAATTTAATGTAGCCCTGCTTTTTATTGTTTTTGTTGAATATTTCCTATTCCGTCATTTACAGTGGCGTTATTATTGACATCTGAAAAATCAGAATCGTTTTTTTATTCCAAAGATACATTTATGGATGAATCCATTGTTGAATCGTCGGCGAGTTTTGAGGTTTCTTTGATCAAAATCGAATCGCCAAACTGTAACGAAATAACTTGTTTATTACTATTTTTAACATTTTATAATATAGAGATTAAGGCCGGTTTCGCTTATCGTGAGCATTATCAACTGACTTTACATTGTGTCTTATTTATATTATTTAAATTAAAAAAACCTTTCCACCACGAACTAACAGTTAGCTCCTAAATAGTGAAACAATTTACTCTAATATTCGAGAGTCGTGGAGTGACGGTGTTATAGCCGGAGCCAAAGTCGTGAAAAACAAACGACTTTGACTACTTTTTCGATTAGACGATTTTGAAAAATACTTTAATGAACAATAAGACATAAATCTGCCTCGTTTGTGTCCCAATATAGTAAAACTTGGCTTTTTGCCGGGTTTGTTTGGTTTGGTTGATCTTTACTTTAATGCACATAAATCAAAATGGTAAGAAAAAAAAACTGACGAAATTAAGCATTTAGTCGGAGGAATTCTTTTTTAACGACTTCACTGCCTTACAATTTATTTTTAATAACTTTTAAAATATGATTGTTGTAAAAAATAAACAAAAATATTTTAAGCTTGCCAGTGATATTTAACGATTGCCGCATTTTCCGTTGTTTTCGTGGATCTTTGCGGATCGGTTTTGCACTGTATAGAGACGGTTTATTACAAGTCAATCGTTTATTTTTTTAATTGAGAAACGTATTAATTTTTATGCAAAAATGAATGTTGTACAGTATTGCTAATAATATTTTTGATTTTGAATTGGAAGATAATGCCAAAATGATTTTCGAAATAATAATTACCGTGTTATAAAGCCATTACATATATATATATATGTCAAATTGAGTATCTTTTGTAAAATTGTATCAGAAACAAAAGCATTATCATTGTATTGTATCAATGAATCATTTTAAGAATAAATAGATTGATAATCTAACTCTCGTGCTTGATTTTTATTAATTAAATTTTTCTGGAAATGCCAGAAAGAAAACAAGTGTCATTTACAATCATCATAGTTGACACGATTCCTTTTTCCATCTTACCGATACCGGAATGCCCGTGGACGAAAAATACTAATATATCCGATAGTATCTTTATGTCTGTAATGTTTATGTGTGTTCTGTCAATAGCTATGATTCATTAAATTTATCTATAGTCGACACTCATCTGATTCTGAATACTTTTGGCGTTGGATAACACAAAAAATGCGGTGATAATGCGTTTTTTTGTTGTGATTATTTACGATATCGACTGAGAGTGAAAAACACGGAGATTGAAAAAAATCAAAACAAACAGAGGTCAATTGCGTTTATTGTCTCTTTTAAACGATTTGTTAAACACACCCTTTTTATCATAAAGTAAACCCTGATAAAAATATAACAGAATCTTACAATAGGCCATCTGATATTAAATTCCACCATAAACCATCTTCACCTAATTCATCTCTTATTCAGCATTGACAATGATAATTCGAATAAGTTTTGGTAGTTTATTTTCATGATCTCAGTTTGTCACTTCAAATATATCGTTGTTTTAAACGAAGAGAACATTTTTCATATTTTAGCGGATTTTTTTTATGTATTCATTTTTGTTCATATTTTTCTACCAAGGCAAAAGAATATATTCGCAACGCAGTCCATTTGTAAAGTATTCTTCTCATTATTTGTCGGAAAATAGATTATTTTAAACTAACATACTTTTAGTTGAACCTTTTTTCCTAATTCAAGTATTTATATGTATATGTTTTTTTAATTTTCGATTTAAATCAATTGTCGATGCTCACAATAAGTGAAACCGGCTCCGATCTTAAAAAAAATTGTGGAATAGTATTAAAAATTATGTTTTCATTATTTAAATACAGCTCCTTTCCACAAAGAAGTGAAAGATAACATCTTAAATGTGACGATGAAAGTCTTGCATTTCCGTTTTAGAAAAACGTACACTGACAATGGCATCCATCGAAACTATCAGATGCTGGCATTGACTTACACCCGCCCGGGATAATCAAAAAAGTTTTTCAGTAGTCAGATTTCCTATGTTAAATTTTTTTCGTGTATGTATTCTAAAGTAATTTTAATCTTTGGATGTTTTCTTTACAAGATAAGTCTTTTTTGACTTTAAAATAACCCCGTCATGCCCGAGAAGAATTTATCTGACGTTTTGAAAGGATAAATTTGATTTGAGAAGCTTTCCGCCAAAAGAATTTTAAATCTGAGTTTATTTTGTGTTTGAAAGTCGGCAATGTTGCCAAAAACCTGCGGTGAAAGTATTTTAGCTATGTGGTCCAGGTTTCAACGACGCCGGTTGTTTTTTTGTCTATACTGTTTTTTCAAGTTCGTTTTTACTAGGGTTCGAATATATATCGGTTTCTTTTTTTAGATTTTGTATCATTCGTTTCATAGTAATTGGCGAATAGCCATTTTTTCCCTCGTCTATCTTCTTCCGGATGAATACCTCCACAATCATCTGACGAATGTTCGTGTCGTCCTATGGAATAAAATTGATACTCGATTGTTACATGCTTTTTATAAATTGTTTTAAAATGATCAATAGTTTATATTAGTGTTTATTACAGCGAATGCTTATTTCATGACTTAATCTAAAACAAAAAAATGTATCGATGTTTAACAAACATACGAAGATCATAACGATGAGCTTAGGGCTTACTACAAATATCGATATACGTAGTCACTAAGTTTAAACGTATGCCATGCGATTCCTTTATAAGATGGTTTCCAAATTGTCAATGTGTTTTTTATAAAGAAAAGTAAGCATTGGAACAATTAGAAATCAATATATATCAGCAATCCAATGACATTCTTAATGGACAAGCAAATACAAATCCATCATCGCTTCTCAGACCATTACGAAAGCTTAATGCATATTTTAAATAAATCAACATATATATAATACTTATTTACTATGAACGTTTATTCCCACTCAATTAAAAAAACCCTAGATTATCTCTTACTTTGAGAAAAATGTACAATCAATTCGCCACATTTAAGAATTAATTATAACAATATAAAACTAGGATGTTAGAACAGAAAAGAAGACGCATTGTGTACCTTTTGCACATCGATATATATAGATAAGTAAATGTATGTTTAATCATATTACAGTTCTTATGAGGGCGTAAGCCGAAATAGTTATCAATTATTTACCTTGTAAATTTTGTAGAACTAAAATACATTGCGATTTTTCACCGTGATATATCTTTCATATTTTTAAGTCTACATTTTCAACTCACTGCCGTCAGTCGTTCGAACACAAGAGACGTCAGCATTAGAGGATTAATAACTCTTTCCCTGATGAACACCAATTATTTATAAAATTAATTCAGTAGTGTTGTGTAAACTTGTAGATATTTTTACAAATCAGGCTATTTTTTAACATAAACTGTCAACACACTGCAATACAACAGTCTAAACCGTAGATTCCCAAGCTTATTTGACCCATGGGCATCCATTCAGACGTAAAATTAAACAAGGCCCCCTGGAAATTTACCTCTTTTAAAATAAATAATACTGAAAAATATAGTGAAATTATTATTTAATATACTTATTTGTAGTGTTATAGATACGCCGATATTTAAATTGTTGAGTAATGAATATTTGTTAAATAATTCAAATGAGAAAGACGAACCTGATGAATTTTACCAATATTTTAATATTTTTATATTTTGCATATTTTTTTTTATATTGACTGTCACTTCTTGTGGAAATAAAAACTTAAAAAATGTGTTTTTAATATTTAAAACGTAATCTTATAAAGTTATAAATAATAGCACCTCGTGGTCCCTTTTTGATTCCCAGTGCTCCCCATCTCTACCAAGGCTTTCCAGGGCCCCCTAGGGGCAAGCCATCATTGGCAAGGGGGAGTGCCCCCAGGTTGTCCACTATGGGAACCTCTGGTCTAAACCACCCATACTCAAACTTTTTTCCTCAGGGCCGCATTCCGATTTTTGCTTTTCTACGTAGGCCGCAACATATTGATAGTAAGCTGTAAATGTAATACATAGTATACTGCATACATGTGTATGTATTATGGGGTCAAAATAAAAATATTTTATTTTTTATGAATATTTTTTTTTTATTAAAGAAAACTTGCCAGCATAAGATTAAAATTTTAATTTTTTTGGCACTAAACAGCACCAGTGCAGCATGGCTCATACCCACTTGCTAACCGACCGATTGCGACCCCAATATTGAAAACATGTTGAAAACAACATCAAAAATATATTCAGTTCGCAGTTTGAGTGTCGCTGGTCTAAACGGTTGAGACGTTAGCAGTCAGTAAATTAAAAAGTGTGATCTGACCATATTTGAAAATTTTATTTGTTTGAGTGATGTATTTAATTTTTGAAAAAATATAATTGCTCCCCACTTAGTGTTGACAGTTAACGTCATCCACGTGACATGTTCTACAAGCCTCATCGACCACGCGTAGGTTCCACGCAATCTCACGCACACGCGCGTTTTTAATTGCGTCCGTTACAGCAATTGAATTTTCCAGCTTCCGTGCGATTTTGCGGCTCGGGCACGTTGATTGCACGCGGTCGGGCTCTCCTCTCCTCGGCGAGCCGTTTGGGCTCCGTTTGTAGGTCGACCGCGGCGTCGGTTCTATTTCGGACGCGCGCGGTTACCGACGCCTCTCCACTTGTCACTAGGGTTGTACTACCAAAAAAGCAGTATCGATACCGCAAAAGTAAATCAATATATTAGGTTATTCATTACCAAGGTAAACAGTAAATCTAACTCTTAACCTTGCAATAACGGATCGGGCGTAACTATTTATTGATTGAATTGGCATTTGCTTGGTAGACCTCCATTATAACATTTAAACGAACAGACAAATATTGATCTTCCGCCACTCCTCAGACCATTGCGAAAGGCTAATGCATTTTTGTAATAAATCATCTCCAGCCAGTATTTAAGCTTATTGAAATTACCGCCTGTTTAGTTTCATTTCATTTTTTTTGTTTTATTTTATTGCTATCGGAGAATAAGCTTGGTTGGTAAAACAGAAGAGAAGATGTATTGTGTATCTTTCCTACACAGTTATATATATAGATTAGCAAATGTACGTTTAAACATATTCCTAATGATGGCGTGAGCCGAAATAGTTATCAGCTATATCTTTAAAAAAATGTAGAACTAAAATACATTGCTATTTTTTCACCGTGTCGTAACTATTTCCTTTACGGTTAGAATTAAAAACGAATTCTTGTTACAAATTAACACCAAGAGGGGAATGAATGAATAATCGATTTTTTCTATACCGGCAGTCCTGTTGCATCCGTGTGATGCAACAGTTAGCATCGTCTATACACCGAAGGTATTAATAATAGGAAAACACAGGTCCCAAGGCAAGAACTAAATGGCAGCTAAAACAAATTTAATAATATTGATCTTATAATAATTGACACAATTGCCTGTGATAAATTTCATCAAAGATTAATATCGTTAATGAGTATTTTTGAAAGAGTATTACAATAAATAATAATCAACTCTCATTAAATTTATAATTGGGGTTTTTTTAACGAAATTTCTATTTATTTTAATTTGGCAAGTAACGATCAAACATTTAAATTAATATTGAAATTCCATTAAGCACCTTCAGTCAATATCATAAATTATTCAATAATTTAAATTCAATTTTGAAATTCAATCAAGCAATTTAAACGATGTCATAAGATAAATAATCGATCGTTGATAATATTTGAAAAGAGTTCTTAGCTATTAATTTGAATTCATCTATTGTTTACTTGACTATATTTTTAGTGTCAAGATGCATCTAAAAAAATCAAAACACGTGTTACGATAGACCCATATCTTTAAACATAAATTCCTATATCGGTTGATTTGGGAGGAAACCTCTTAGTACTGGCACTCGACCTCGCAAAAAAACCAACAACTTTACTACCGCACCATGGTATACCGACGACGGGAATATATTTATAATTAAGTAGAAAAAATCAGCTGTTGGTGTTCGTGATGAGCTTTCCGTTCCCGATCAAAAATACATAATTGTAGGAATAATTATAAATATTTGGTTTTTATTGTATAAATAAAATGATAACTTTGTTGATTTTGGATTTGTTACAAAATGTGACACGTATTTCACTTCTTTGAGGTCCATCTTTACTAAATATTTGAAGGAGCACAGTAAAGTAGTTAATGGAGTAATATAAAAAAAATAGATTAAAGCTTTTTTTAAATATTCAATGAAATCGATTATTTATTAAAAACATTTTTGACAGGTTTCTCTAAGTATTAATTTTTATTTGGTACTATTTTATTTAATTTTAACCCTCTCCCTGCGCTTAGAAGAAAAAAAATAGTAACGCCTCACTCTTTATAGTTATGTCAAGAATTAGATTTACTGTTTACATAAGTAATGAATAACCTTACACGATGAAAAAAATAGCAATGTATTTTGTAGAACTAAAATACATTGCTATTTTTTTCACCGTGTTATAATGGAGTTCTGCCAAGTGAATGCCAATTCAATCAATGAATAAACTTACGATTCAGTACGTTTGAAAACGCTCCTCAAATAAGAAAAAAAACACTTGTCATAGACAATAAACACGCCGAGTTGAATAATCGAGTACTAAATTAAATTTTGGACCAAAAATGGACACGAAGTTACCACTATTATATTAAATATAAAATAATTGTGAAAAGTATTGAAGTGCTGTAAAAAACAATGTATAGTAAATCACGTGGGAAATATAGGCCATCAGATCGATTCAGAAATCGGTAAGTATAATATAATCGATTGATTGATTGAATGATACAATTTTCTGTGAAACAATTCTTTCGGATCTTCATTCGAAATCAATTCGAAGATTTTTCATATTGAGCGTACGTCGAATATAATTTTTTAATATGGTATGCAATTTATTACTTATATATTTATGGACGAATTTTCCGAGAACGCTGCTAAAGAATAACAAAAATGCCTTTCTTTTAACATATTTCCATTATTAAACTTCGATTAAGTAAACAATACTCATCGTCGATAGTATTTTTTGTTTTAGTTTGAATTTCATCTTTTCAATTTTCTCGATGAAACTGAATACATTATTATATACATAAATTGGTTGAACAAATGGCGTAGATTTTTTTCTCTATATATTATTGTGTCTTGATAATGTTTTTCTCATCCCTAATACGCGCTTCTAGTGTTCGTATCGTATCGGCACCGCTTTTTGCAAACCAAAACAATAATAACAGAACGACGTCGCTCGAAAGCTCTGCGTTGTATATGTATGTTTTATTTATATATGGGACAATAAAGCAATGCCCTGCAAGAACTGCCAGGAAATGCGTTATTGAATTCGCGCTATTTTAATATCCCCACTGGGAATAAATTTTATTCATTCGTTTAAGTAACATAATGCGACAAAAGAGAGCTGTTCGATTATTAAAAGATGTACGATTGTTGGACGGAGATTTTTTTCAATGTATTTTTTTCGAAGATTTCCTAACAAGATTGTTTTTAATATTACTCGCGCTACAATATATATATATTTTAAATTAATAATACATATACAAAATTTAATGTTGTGTTTGTATGAAACTATTTTTTTTAAATTTAAATTATGATATCGACTGAAGGTGCTTGATGAAATTCAATATTAAATTTGAATTATTGAAACTTTGTACGATTCCACATGTTTTGTCTCTTACTATCTGGGTGTCGCCTTTCGGCATTTTCAGGCATTCTGTCACACGTGTGAAACATAACTGACTCACTGTAAACAGTTAACGTCGTTTGTATACCAGAGGAGTTAATTAAAAACGAAAAACACAGATTCTAACGCTAGGATCTAAACAAACAAACTGAAATAACTCTCAGTAATATTGATGATACTAAATTGCCCGTGATAAGTTTTTTTAACACTAAATATTGTTAACGAGTCTTACAGGAAAGGATTCTACAACAAATATTGCAAAGCTGTTGGGCTTCCACTTATTTATTTCAAATTGGTGGGTAACGTTGAGAATCCAACATTAGGTGACTATAATGATCAAATTATTGTTTTGTCAGTCACGATTCAGGTTTCACCTTTTGGCATCTCCAGACATTCTATCGCACAGGTGCAATAACACTTACAGTCATTGTACGGCACGGAATATGTTGACATCTGAAGCGATTTGCACATGGTTAATGCTCTTACCATTGGCATCTGCATTGGCAGACTGGCTCTAAACTTTATAACACAAACAGTTCATGCCAACGATTTCTCAAAAAAATATCCTGGACACACAATTTGATATTATCAAGAATGGCAGAATTGTCATTTTGGCCTCGTATAAGTCGAAAGAAATATATGGCGAGGTACGTTTCTCTTCGAGTTTTTAAACTGTCCAAAGTGAGAGCATTCCTAAAATAAAGTCAGTTGGATAAAGCCATGGATAGTATCCATACGCCATCAAGTAAAGAAGTCTCAAAAATATCTTCTGAATCTTTTCCATCGTGCGGGTAATATTTCAAATTTCTTGGAGCCCAAATATTAGACCTACTCTCAAGCCTACTTCGTACTAAGGTATTGTACATTAATATCAGAATTTAAACACATGAAAAGGCTCTCGTAGTACGTAGGATGAAGCCCAACATTTGCAATGCTTTGTTGCAGGTAGTCCTAATGGGACTATTGAAGGTTAGTTTACTTTCGAATTGTACTCCAAGATCATTTACTGATGAAATTTGCGAGTTCGGTCACTCATTGAATAGCGGAAGAATTACACCTGTATAAGATAGTTAATAATTTCAAGCTTTAGTAAGTCTTGATAATATCCGTATGTTCGGTTTGAACCAACATTATCGAGTCAATTTTCGATGTATGTCATTCGTTGTTTGAATATCCTTCATGCAGGTAACGGGTTAATATTACCGGATGCAGTCACCGATCAGTTGAAAGTTCTCTAGACGAGCGAAACCGGACCTGATATATATATTATACAGTTGTGATTATATTACTAAACAACTCAAACTACGTCTGTAAATTATGTTCAGTTATACGCCAACAACATGCGCGTGGGTGGAAACTTCAAACAGTTACGAACCCCTGATATATAAAAGAATAAACTCTTCATTAATTTCATATTTTTTTTTTATATAAATGCTGGCATTTGACTGTTTATTTATAAGTCTTTTTTAATATGATCATTATTTTTTCGTGAAACTCGCTGTCTGATAAGGTTGTTACGGGCACTAAAAAAACAAATAACCTTTATGTTTCATAAAGGGCAAATGGTACATTAGTTTGTATTATCAAATATATATATTTTAATGTTACAATCATGATTGCGTAATTGTCTTTGGTATGATACGACAGTCGTTTAATTTCGTGTTTTATTCATATTTTGTTTTATATCAATACTATGAAATTCTATTTGATTTCACATTATAGTAATGTAATAATCACATGTAAGTAACTATATTTTTAATCCATTCCCAGCTGAGTTACATAACAGATATTCCATCATCGATTATTTCGAAAAATGATTCAGAAGTGTTCTTGTAAAACATAGGTGGCTTACTTACTTACTGTTATATTTTTCGGTGTTAGCTGTCAACACACTCTTATCAGTCGTATCAACAGCTGAGACGTCGGCAGTCAGAAAGTTAAATTTGAATTTTTGAAACTATGTGAAATTCAACGGAGAAACACGTATTCAATAGAACAGACAGTTATTATCGCTTGTAAAAAAACAAGAATTACAAAAAAAAACTTCAGATTACGAGCTAAATATATATCCGGATCAATTTTAATAACTATTTGATTATAATTAGGTTCAAATCTGGAAAAGATTATCTTTGCAACTAATAAAATTTGAATTGTTGAAACATTATACGATTACACAAATTTTGTCGTTTACAACCCGGGTTTCGCCTTTCGACATCTTCAGGCATTCTATCACGTGGACGCAACAGAACTGGCGATTGCTTTCCGGAAGATATCGAAAGGTGAAACTAAATATAAGTGATAAAACATGGAAATCGTACAAATTTTCAACAATTTTTCGCAAGTTCCATCAAGCACCTTGAGTCGATATCATAAATTGTATTATTTTTTAGTTAAGGGTTTTGATACTTGCTTAATTGAGATATCTATGTTACTTCTTTAAAATGCGTGGGTTATGGTCGGACTAAATATCAGATGACCTGTTTTTTTTCGATTGTGAAATTACTGTAGTCGATATCATAAATTTTAATTGTTTATTTCAATGAATATTAATCTTTTTTAAGGTCTTTATTATTGATTATAGAGTGCGATTTATAACCTTTTGCATACGTACACGAAATCTTTTTTTTTACGCGATACATTAGTTTCAGAAAGTGGCCCGTATAATGCAAATCGCATAAAGAAAACCTTATTTTCATATATATTTTTTTATATTTTAATATAATTTAAATTTTTTATTGATTATAAAATACAATGAGAAACATATACATATTTATGTTGACGTATATAATTGTATTCTATTCATTTATAGAAGCTATTCGCTGCTGTCATTATAGATTCGCAAATATAATCGTTCGCAATTTTCTGAACGAAAATATGGAATTTTGTTCGGATTTATTCGATGATGTTCTGTTCTCAGATTTTTGATACGCATCAATAATTTTATTTATCTCAATCACCCTTTCTTTTCTATTAAAAAATGCGTAATAACGAGTAAATCACGATTAAATTAATTAACCCCTGACTGCTAACATCTCAACTGTTGAGACGGCTGATTTTTCTGTTTTGATAGTTGATACCCAAAAATATATGAATCAACAGCGGTTAATACTTCTTGTACTCGCAAAATTTTTAGTTTATGCATTGCTTGATTTGTCCTGACAAACTCAATAAGATTGTTTCAAACCAATATTACTCACTTTTAAGGTGTTAACTGTCACTTCTTGATCAGTTGATAATGCTCGCGATGAGCGAAACCGGTCCTGATCAAAAAATATATTGTGGAAATAAGTACTAAAAAAATGTGTTTTTATTATTTAAAAAACCAATATTACTCAATAAATTTTTGAAGTCTTGGTGTTGGAATATCCTTTAAACGGCTCAGCAGGGAATGAATTAAAATAAGCAGCATGAAATAGTAGCCAGGCGTATCGGCGTTAAATGCTTGTCTTCTCATTATTAATTTTCGGGCGAGACAAGCTTAGTTTGTTATTAGGTATATATATCAAACAATAAAACAGAATAATTGTCGCCAAATATTTTTTTAAATACTTGTCACTCTAGAAATGACAATCATAATAAAAACAGTTTTGCAATAGAATAATACTCAATGAAAGTGAATGCGATTTCATTGCTATTTTATCATCAATTTTGTATCATTCGTTAGATAAGAAATTCGTTTTGATTTTAATGTTTATACAATGTGTCGATTAATACTGGGATGTTATCACAGTCGATATATTAGTCATGGTGGAATAATATTTGTGTATCTATAGACATTGCTCTGCCAGTGGCGTGCGACGACTTTTTAATTAGGGAATGCTGTACAAAAAAACAAACTCTTTAAATTTCATTTTATCTTTCGCTACTGTTTACAAAATTCATTCATGATTACCGTGTCAAACATTTTTTTAACCTTGTCGGTTAAAAAAATAGTTTTTTTAAACATATAATAAAGTCGCTTTTTGATGAAAAGGCATGTTATTTTGAATAATAAAAACAAAATGTTAAATACTTATTTCCTTAATATATTTTATGATCAGGGCCAGTTTCGTTCATCGCGAGCATTATCAACCAGTGAACATTAAAGTTAAGGAGAACAGCTTATCTACATCTTGCTAATTAAAGTACACGATTAAATATCGTATATTTAACTATTTAAATGTTTGACTGGCTATAGAATTTCGAAGAATATCGACTTCAGTTATTTTTAGGTTCGGCAAAAAACCCCTTTTGATCGTTACTTTGCCCATCTATATTAAGATCTATAATAAATTAAATTTAAAATAACTTATATAAAATGGAAAATTACACTCAAAATCTAATGAAATAAATAAACATTTTTTTTACTATCTGAAACGTCTTTCAAGCAAATCTTACATACAGCAGCAATCAGATAAATCGTATCCACGATAGAAGTTGAGTGACTGTCAGTGTGTGCGCGCTATCGAAGTAAATTTTAAAACGACATTCCCGCCTTACGCGCACAGTTCATATCTCGCCTATCAGCTGTTGCCTTTCGTTCAGGAAGGTGGGGTTACGTTATATTATCATTATCAGTTAGCAAACATATATCAACGCAAAACGAAGCTACACGAAATTAAAATAAAAAACGGTTCAAAAAATACTTTTGGCGTTTAAAGTTATAAGAGATGTATTTACAGAATCCATGGACCGCCCGCCACTGTACTCCACGTCTCTCAATGTGATATGGCAAGTTCGGTGTCTTTGCCAATTTGCTCTCGCAAACATAAACTAAAACGAATCTCATTTTACTTTACAGCTTGGACTTCGGCCAAGAAGTTTTCCAGCGAAGACAGCCGTCGCCCCAAACAGAAGAACCGGCCTTTCCGATTCGTAACGATTTCTCGGAACCATCCGCCAAAAAAGTCTCCAAATCTCCAGAGCGATATCCATCACCGTCGAAGATAGGAACCTTCGTCGACAACCCGTATTATCTTGAACCTTCGACGCGAAGGGAGCAAAGTATCGCAGCGTATTTGAGTCCTGTGCCACGCGGAATAACAGCTCCCAAAAACACTCCGGTTGCCGTATCGAGACCTGCGGAAAGACGCGGGAATTATCTGCCCGAACGCCGCAGGACCGTTGGATATTACGACGACAGCGAAGTCGAAAAATCACTTGAAAGGAGAAGAACTTCAGGGGACTTCGAAGTGACTTCAAGTACTTATAATAACGTGGATGATTCGTTAGATTATCTTCGTTCTCCTGACCGCGTGAGGGAAGTTGAATTCGCAAGGACAAGGGCTTCGAATGATTCCATTCATAAAGGTTTCCGTAAGATTTTGAACGAGTCAAAAGACAGTCCCGTAACAAAAGAGTTTAATAAAATATTCGAAGAGACTACCAGAAGGAATTCGCGCCATCTGGAAGATAGTCAATTAGATAAACTGATCTGGGATCTTTATTCCCAGTGTGATACTGACGAACCGACCAAAGTGTCGAGCACCAGAGTTAGTTCTTCAGGGGATGCCCCGTTGAGCTTGGCGGATCTCAGCCCGAGACGTGCAAATTTAGATTTGAAGCCATCCCCGACCAAAGCGGAACGTCCTAAGAAGTTGTTCGAGAGTCCTGAAAAGGAGGTTGGGTACCAGAGAGGTGGCAGGGAAGCGACCCTGCAGGAGTTGGACAGGCTCGAAGTTGAGTTGGAAGATGTGAGGACTGCGCTGGACGTCGACAGTAGCGCACTGTGTGGAGTTGACGCCGATCACTGGAGTCTCAACGTTTCCGTGGACAGCGGAGTGTTTAATAGAATGTCATCAGGTGATTCTGGACCACTTTCTGGTGAGTATGCTCAACACCTTCATTTACTTTAAAGTGCAAACTGTGACTTCTTGGTTAAAAGTCATTCATCATTGAAATGAAATTGATTGGTTGATAAAATTACAAATGGTTAGAATTATCTTTCATTGGATTTTTGTCTGCCAGCTGTTCTATGTGGAGAAAGCCACTAGTCACTTAGCTGTTTCTAGATTAAATGAACATACATCAACATTTACCAAATATTTAATATCAGAAAAACACTTGTTTGATGCAGGTGAAGGTATTAAATTATAGTATTAAAATATAGGAGATTGTATCAAGGAATTTTAGATATAAACACAAACCAATTAAGCTCATTGCCTTTATTAAATGAACAGTTAATTTTTATATATTATGTGAGATTAGTTCAACTAATCAGCAATCTAGACATATTTATTCTTATAATAGATCAACTGATATTTAATTCCACCGTAAAGCACCCGTTTAACATTAGTATTAAATTTAAATGGTAGTTGATTATTGTGAAAACCTCGCATCACAATTTTATTTTGCTGAATTGGTTTTAAGGTTATCTTTTCCAAATTTGATTGTCATTGTAATCAAATTAGTAGTTATTCAAATTGTTTAAGGTATATATTTCACTTTATTGATTGGATTGGCATTTACTTTGTAGAACGTCGTTATAACACAGTGAAAAAAATTCTAAATTTTTTTTTCTGTTCTACAAAATTTATAATATATATATATATATATAGTTGATAGCTTTTAATGTTTACCCTTTCCCATGATGTTTTTGATGAGGGTTAAGCCGAAATAGCTATCAACTACATATGTAAAAATTTGCTATTTTTCATTGTGTTAATAAATATTTTACTTTTAGCCTTAACCTCTATTGTTTGTTTTTTTTGATTTTTTTTGTACATAAGCATTGCAAAGTGTTAACTGCCTGTCAGTTCTGTTGCATCCGTGTGATAGAACGCTTGAGATAATATGAAAACCGATTTGTGAGTGACAAAATTTGTGGAATTGTACAGAGTTTTAATAATTCAAATTACTTTTGTGTATGTGCAAATTTATTGATATATTGCTATGAATATAAAATATATTAAAGCGGTTTCTGAATCGCTATTCTTGGCGTTTGAGATTTATTGCGTATAAAGTTCACGTTTGTTATCTTGAAGTGAGTTTGCTTTTAAATTAATTGCTATTATTGAAAGCACTGATGTGAAGTTTATAAATCAGTTATGTAGGCCGCATGAAATGTCCGAGCTAAAAGCATATTAAGATGAAATTGTGCGGTAAATGTTCTCATCGCTTTGACGATATCCATTACATATGCGGAACGAATAGCCACCACACAAAACCTTCAGGAATCTTTCTCATGGATAACCTGATGTGCATCTTTCTGGGTCTAGGCTTTGAATCTGTCAAAAAATTTTAAGTCCTGTTCTTGCAGGCTAATATTTTTCATAAGTCTTTTTGTATATAAGTGACGCAAATTGTTTTACTGTCAGTTCTATTGGATTTGTGTGATAGAATGCCTGAAGATACTAAAAGGTCACTTCAAAAACTCAGGTCGTGAGTAACATATAGACCCTAAAAGTAGTAGCTTAATATACATCAGAAATAATTTTAATAAGAAATTTGAATTATAAAAATGTAAAATTCCACATCTTCCCTAACAAACCGGGTTTCGCCATATGGCATCATCAGGTATTCTATCACACGGATGCAACAGATATAATAAACAGTTAGCATCGTCTATATACCAAAGGTATTAATTGAAGGAAAACACAGACCCCAAGGCAAGAACTAAATGACAGCTCAAATAAATTCAATAATATTGATTTGATAATAATTAATACAATTGCCTGTGATTAGTTTCATTAATGATAAATAATGTTAATGAGTCATTCCTGAAAGGATTTTACACGAATAATAATCAGTTTTTATTAAAATATAGTTTTTTAAAATAATATTTTTTTGTTAAGAAATACCTATTTATTTCAATTTGGTACAATTAAACATCTAGAGATGCGATGTAGGAATTAAATTGATATTGGAATTCCATCAAGCACCTTCACTCGATATCATTAATTAATTTTCATAGCATCAAATTTTAAGAAAGTTTACTAGTCTTAGGGTCAATTTCTCCTGTGTTATTCTACTTCAAAATAACCCTTGCAAATTATTATGTGTCAGTTCTATTACATCTGATTGATAGAAAGCATGAAGATGTCGAATGGGGAAACACAGGCCATGAGTGTTAAATTATGTCGAAATGTGCAATGTTTCAATGATTAAAATTTGTTATTGAAATTACGTCTCCTTTGTTTTTATGATACTTAAAGTTATTTTTGGAGAGATATTTGAAGAGGTGAACAAGTGTTTAGCAAATCTGTCCCGTTAAGAATCAGTTCAAATTCACCACAAAACGTTGACGATGAATATTAATGCTTCACATCAAAAGTTGTTGACAATTTTATAATCCTTTTAGCTTACCATAAAAAGTTTGCGCATATCAAAAAGCTTTTATACGCCAGTTTAGTATTTCTCCTTTATTCCCAGCCTTTCAAAAATAAAACCTGTCCTAAGCTTTTGCAAATCTCTTCTTTGAAAATAATACTTCAAAACTTTTTTAAAATGTAAATAGATACATTGTTTCCAGCAATAATTAAGTATGTCATATTGTCTTGTTCAAAAGCTCCCTTCTTTTGTGTTCGGTAATCTTTGACAAAAGTTTTGCTCAAAGAGCTTTACTGAGACAATCATAACTATTTAACAAAACTTTTTGCAGACAATATCATCTGCAACTTTGTTTCTGCTAACGTGACATTATTTGTTTAAGTTTAAACATCTTGTCAAAGTTTTGCCTGACTCCGCCATCTCTCTGAAAATTATATTTGACAATTTCGCAGAATTGTGATCATATATGTGTTATGATAATTCAACACGTGTAAATGTATTTACATTTTTTTAAATCAAACAGTTTTCAAGTATAACAGCATTGCTTTGAATATATTAAATATTAAGCATATTATCTAACATTTTATTTATAAAAGAAAACTAAATGCCCTTGGAAAATGATGTAATTAAAATGTTCTCTGCCTTAAAACCATTACTAATCAAATAACAGAGGATAGTTGATTTCTATTTCAACTTCACACTGTTGACAAAACTATGCTTTAACTTAAATTTCTCTTGAAGCCTTGAATTTCAAACGACCTAAAAATTGTAATATATGAACCTAAATTATCTAAATCTTGGTTTGGTAATTTTATACAAATTGTTGTAACATGAGTAACATTTTTTGATTAAAACTCCATCATGTATAAAATTAAGCGTCAATTTCTTATGGTTTTTTTTAAAAATTGGATGATAATGAAATTTCAAATTTTTTCAGGTGAGGAACCGTCTCTTCCTCTAGACGCCTCCAAGCAACCAGACGTGATACCGAAGTGCCCGATTTCAAAACAAATGCCACCCGCTGCGGTTAGTCCTATTTCACCACCCGACGAAAGAAAGGTTCTTGCCCCGTCAAGCCCACAATTGCAGAAGGAGATGGCTGAAGAGGCGAGGAAGGCCAGTCCGGTGAAGAATGTGCAAGATGACAGCGACGATAGCGACTCTGACGATGAACTGCCCGCCGGTGAAGATGCCAACAATCCCAGAGCTCTTCACGGCTTAATGAAGAGTAATAGTGTTTCGGCGAGAGCTTCTATGTGGCAGCAATTTCAAACGCAAGCAAGCAAAGGTAATGATGCTTTGCATCACATTTCTGTGTTGAATTTTTATACTAAACAGTTCAGAAACTTCACAGGACACTCAATAAGTAAACAATTCAAAGTAAAATATACATTCATTCATGAAAAATCAATGGACACTTACGTTTTCATTGCACCGTCATGTGATACAAAAGTATATTTCTGAAATGGCATTCTATCACACGGATGCAACACAACAGTTTTGTTGCATCCGTGTGATAGAATGCCTGAAAATGCCGAAAGGCGAAACCCGGGTTGTTAGTGACAAAACATGTGGAATCGTACAAAATTGCATCAATTCAAATTTGATATTGAAATTCCACCAAGCACCTTCAGTCGATATCATAAATTATTTTATATATATTTTTTCAAAAGTTTTTGAAGCACACTTATTTACTTCGTTTAGCATACAGGCTCAAATCCCTCTGCGAACCGTACGTGTTGATATAGATGTTAAAGGCATCTGAAAAATTCCCTTCCACTTTTTCAAACCTTAAAAAAACACCTAACCAATAATCCTATTCTAGCTCTATACCTTCTTTCTTTGTAAATGATGGGTTTAGCAACTGAGTTACAAGCAATTCTTGTGGAATAATGCTTATTAAGTTACCTTAATAGGAAAGCAATATACTGTACACTGGAAGTGGACATGTTAATATTTTTTAAGCTTACTTCAAGTTGTTGACTGATTTAATTGAAATTTACTTATAAGAACTTCATTATAACACGATGAAAAAATATATATTAATTCTACAAAATTTATGATATTAAAGTTGATCAGAACTATCATTAAATGTACATTTACCCTACAATATATGTACTGGTGTAGAAAATGTACACAATACATCTTCTCTTCCGTTCTAACATCCTAGTTATATATTGGGATGATAAATTCTCATATGCTTCAAATTGATTTTATGTTTTTCTCGAAGTGAGATTTTAGCTGAAAAAGCTATACATAGGTATTTTTTCACCACGTTCCTTCGAATCTATGATATGATCAGTTCTTCTCTACAATTCAATAAAACTTGACTTACCTGCCTTATTCAATCCTATGTTTGATCTGTTGGAAGTATGTAAATAATAATTTCATTATTATTTCTAGCTGCCATCAGACCTGTGCTTAGGCATTCCCGAACGAAGCCAAAGGATGGTTCACCGTCCATTCTCGACAGATTTAAAACTCAGCCGATCACATTGGAAGAGGTCACCATTGCGGCCAACGAAAACTGTCCTAACCCACTCAACCAATCGAGGAGCAGCTTCAATCTGACCCTGGAGCAAGATGAAGAATGTAAGTCGTTGAATTTTGGATTGGTGGATATTCTGCAATTGAAACGTCGGATTTATTCAAAGAAGCAATGTACCGTATATTGCTGTTTCTCTCGGGTTCTTTTTATTGCACTTGTAATTAACATCCAAGCACATGTTTCATCATCGGTTTTTTTTTTTTTGGCTAATTTTTAATTTATTTAATTATAATATTGGCATGTTTCCGTATGTATTTGGATTAGATATTTCAAAATGTCTTCATCGAAAAAACAAGGGCGAGTTGATTTCATTGAGTCTTCAAATATAAATTGCTGGAATAATTAGATTGACATATCAATTGTTGCATTTGAATGTTTGAATCCTTGGTTTCCTTCAGTTATTAAAATATATTTTCATTTGTATTTTACTGAAGATCACCGACATATTCCTACACTTTTTCAAATCATTTTTAATCATATGTTTGACTTGTAAATTAAAAACAGTGGCAATGTAATAGATCTTTCAAACTCCTTTTTTTTTGATGGAGGTAAACTCTCCCGCTGGAATATTTTTGAGTCATTGGATAATCAAAATCTATTTAAAAATCATTCTTAAAAAAAAGAGTTTATGAATTTTGTTTCTTTCGAATTTGTCACCAATATTTCAGGTGTTATATAGATCATAGTTTCTCAACCTTTTTACATCCGCGGACTACCAAAAAATTGAAAAAATGTTTTGCGGACCATCACCATTGGAATAAAATAATAAAATGTTATATAATTGATTTTTAATTCAAAACAATAAAAACACCACATAATGATACATGAACAATATTTAAGTATATTAAAACAGACGTTAAACAAAAAATATATTTTAAAATTCCATGAAATAATACATAAAATTGGATTGTTTATCGAAATAATATCACATCGCAGACCACCGGTTGAGAAACTAGAATATAGATTACATATGCAATCTCTGTAAGGGCTATCACAACAACTACAGTAAACCCCCCAATAATGAAGAGATAGGGGGATCATTATTGGGAGGTTAAGATTTTCAATTTCTTATTTGAAATGCGAAATTACATATTATTTTTTAATTAATTAATTGATCATAAATATGTATATTACTTAAGCATATACGTATTCAAAATTATTTAAGTCGTGCAAATTATCAAGACATGTGAATTTAGAGACACGAGACAATGCGCGACAGTATTTTAAATACAGATTTGTATGAACTATATTTATGAAAGCCTAATTCGGAGTTTTATTTTTTTCATTATTCGGGGGATTTAACTCATTATTGGAAAACCTGCCGCAAATGTTATTGGGTGGTTCATTAGCGGGGAGCTCATTATTGGGGGGTTTACTGTATTTGCTTTTTTAAAAGTTTTTATTTCAGTGTAGCCCTGTTTCAGCTATTTTATTTGAATGTGTATAATATAAGAATGGTTCATCATTTGAAAATTCTGAAAATTAGATAAAAAAAAAGTCCATGTATTGGTGGTTTGATAAATTATCTTTCTTATTATAATTTTTTCAATGTTTATTTTATAGTTTATATTTGATTTTATTATTTTATTTATAATATTTTTTTTCTTTTGCATGTTTTCTTCATAAATTATGGCCGCTTTCACATCATCGTACAACAAACGCCACAATATAAATTATTCTATATATTTCAAACTTTAATGCATCCTCGCCGATGATAATAAATGACTTTGTACATATGTCATATTAATATATTTAAAATTGCCTATTGCTTTTATTACACAAATTGTAATATACATTTATATACATCAATACGCACTGCTATATTATAATATTTGGGTGCAATACATACGAGTAGCGAAACTGGACGAGAATGATCCTGCAAAGCTCACATTGGCGGAGAAGATGAAGTTGTTCGGAGCGAAACTTCCGTTTAAACCACCCATGGGCACAATTAAAAAGCCCCGAAGTCCCAGGTTCCAGACTATGCCGGTTTTAGCTAGCGAGATCGATGATGCCAGGCAGCTTAACGCGAAGCAACATAACCTCGTTGTTAAAGACGACTTGGCGGATATTCCGTCTCCACGACACAAGATGATCAAGCTCGATCTTAAGCCTCCGTCGTTTGACGCCGGCAAGAATCGAAGATCTCTCATGGAAAACAAGTCACCCTCGCCTTCAGAGTTGAATAAACAGCGGAAATCCTCCGAGTCCACTGCGGAAGCCAAAAAGTCACCTACCAAAAGTGATAAGACTACCGCGGCATCGAAAGAACAGCCTGAACAAGATCCTCAACCGAAGCAGAAGAAAGAATTAGGTTCGAACTGTTTTAAGCGTGTTGTATTGGGTTTTGGTTTTTAGTTTGATTAACAGCACACTGGTTATGGTTTTTTATTTTGAATAATGTATATTTAGCAATTTTAGTGTTTTTATTGATAACATTGAAGTAATATCATGTTTTTAACTAACTTTTACCCATAATTTTTTACTTGTTGTTATGCTACATCAATTTGTGTGTTCATTGATTTTAGCACAGTTAATTTTTGTCATACCCTCATTCTTACATGTACATTTCTTATGTGAAGCTTTTGTGACAGTGGAGTCAAGTGTTATTGATATAAACTAAATCCTTACTTTGTTCGTAACATCTCTTTAAGAAAACTCGCATCTGATTCAGTGTACCTTTAAGATTTAGAGATCTAATTAAAAAAAATATATGTATAATTACACGTATATCAGTATATATAGATTTATTTGAAATCAAATCAATTATTTAATTTACAATATCAACTGAAGATACTAATATAATTTCAATACCAAATTTGTTGCTCACAATCCAGGTTTCGCATGCAATACATTTGACACACAGTAAACAGTTTACATCAGTTAACAAGTGCACAAGAGTAATTATTACACAGGAAAAAAGAAGGAAGGTTGGCCCTAAAACTAGAAGCTAAATATATATTTATCGGTCTTCTCAACAGTGAATCAAAGAAAATCTGTTGAGATTAGCTTCATCAGGAATATGTATTTCACTTTGGAACAAGTCTTGGATGCCAATAAAGTACAACCATAAAAGCTTCTAAATCTTCGCATTGTTGCATCATAACTATTTTAAGAGTCCAGTATCATTTATTCTTTGTTTAGCTTTCAATACTATTTGAATTTTCTTCATAAATAAACATTTGGATGGATAGATTTGCTCGTTAGGTTTTATATCTTTTTCATAAATAATAAAAAGTTTATCTTTTATTCTTCATTCAGTATACTCTGACCAAATTTGTTTACAGTTAGTTGTCTTTCAAATATTTTAACTTTGAGCGGATTGTTTTTGCTTTGAAAATAAAAACTATGCTAATTCAATACTAACATAACATATTTCAACTTATTTAAAATGATATACTGAGTATAACGTGTTAGCTGTCAGATCTCAATGGAAAGAAATTATATTTTAATTATGATAACCTAATGTTTAGTACTATTTTCACTGATTTATACTTTTCAAATCAAAACTAGGATCATTATTGTATTAATATTTTACAAAACAATTGCTTTAATGAAATAACCTCTTACTTATTTTGTTTATAACTAATAAGATAGTATTACCATTGTTGATCAGCTAAATTTTGTGTATTATTAACAATTTAATGCAAAAATAACTTTGATAATGTTGCCATATAATTCTGTGCTTGCCTTTCATCATTGACCCGTTTGTAGCTTTATAGGTCATGATATAAACCATTGACAATTTGCCAAAATTGTTTTTATTTTATACTCAGAATTATTGTCTATTAAACGTAGCATCTGTCATCAAGAATCTGTAATGCATTACTATATATTATTGGCTAGTGGAGAATCTTATTGGAGTTAGTACATTTTTATAAGAAACTTGTGATCTGTAAAAAAGGAAAAATTCTCTCTACATAAAATACAAAATCAACAGACATCAAACTTACTAATTATCGATCTGAAAAATGATTTTGAAGTATACAAACAATATCAAACTTTATCACTTTTTATGTGTCTGTCACTTCTTGATGGAAAGACATGATATTTTAAATAATAAAAACACATTTTTTTAGTACTTATTACCACAATATATTTTTTGATCAGGGTCAGTTTTGCCCAGCGCGAGCATTATCAACTGATGGAATATAATTTACAAACAAGTCTATTTTTACTACATTGTATAATGTTAAAAATAATGAATAGTTATTAATAGATCGTTCTACAGTTTTTTTTAGATGTCCATAGTTCTATTGTTTTGTATTGTTATGGTTATGGTGGCTTATAGTTCTATTTAAATAATACAATACAACACAATCAGATAAGGACCGGTTTCACCCATTGCAAGCATTATCATCTGATGCAATACAAATTAAAACATGACTATTTATACAAATAATTACTTTACCAAGTATACAAAACCAAATGTTCAAGAACTATGCAAATAATTTACAGGTAATCATACAATATGTATTGAAATGAAAATGACTAAAATGTGAAGGACCATTTAGTACTGATTAATACTAAGAGATCTTTTTAGTTTTAGTATACCTGGTAAATTTTTACTCTATTTTGTATAAATAATTTTGTATACGCGTGTATTGTATAAGTTGATAATGCTTAATATGAAGGAAACCGGTCCTTATCTTGTTTATTAAAAATTGTAGGAATAATTCTGGACAATGTGTTTTATTATTTGTAATGGTTTTCCACCAAAAATGTAACAGTTAATACCTTAAAAGTGCTTTTTTAGTTCTGATGATTGTGTAAGCGAAATAGTATATACATCGCTTTGAACTATATATGTATATAAAAAAATTTTTGAACTGAATACTGTTTTATTTTATCAAATTAACATCATCTTCATCATTTAAAATATCCAAACGCTTCTTGAACAATTCTTTTGATCATACATAATCTGACCGCTGTTAATTTTCCTGTACAGCAGGTGCAAACTTCCGCCAAGCTCAGAATAAATTAGCAGAGCAAGCATCACGGATGCTGACATCGGAAGTGAAAGGCATTCTCAAGTCGAGAACTGGTGCCGTTCCTCTTCTTCCATCTGCAGTTGACGCGGCGGTCAAGAAACCTGCCGCTGATCAAGTTCAGCCGTCTGTGAAAGGCAAAGATGCCAGTACCAAGACCAAGGAAGCTGCCAAAACACTCACCAAGGGAGAAAGCTCTGAGGTATTATTGATACTTTTAATTTGGTAACAGATCTTTGTATAATTAATTGTCATTATCTTATTTGTGTTAATGCCCTAATTTCGTGGGCATTGGTTATTATTTTTAACCCTTTGAGCTCTAATTTATCAACTGTTGATACGGAAAGTCACAGTTTGTTGATTGAACCAATTGGTTCTCATAAAAATGAATATTAAGAGTGTTCAATGTTTTTTATTAGAGCTAATTTGTGTGTTGAAATATAGCCTGTTTGTCCTGACATTCTCTATAAGTTGAATTAACGCCAACAATGCTGAATTAACATCTGAAATGTTCAGTATTGGAATATTCTTTACATGTTTCAACAGGGAACGGGTATCAATTTAAAAATTTTAATGACTTTTGAATGTTTATATTGTTATAATGTAGTCTAAATTTATGGAAAAGCAAATCGATAGACTATATTTTGGAATCAAAGTCTCTGCGAAAACATATAACTTTAAAACTGCAATTTTTTTATTAGATCACTTTTTTGTACTATTTAAAAAAAATATATTTTTTGATGAGAACTAGTTTCACTCATAATGAACATTATTAACTGATCTCTATAAAATATTAATTATCTTTTAATTTCTTTTAGGGTCTGAAAGATGAAGGAATCGACAGCTCATCGGATGATGAAAGTTCTTCTACTTCAAACAACTCCTTAGATCAAAGCTGCTCATCGTCAAGTTCTTCCGAAGAATCAGAAGAAGAACCCTCTAAAAGTGCATCACCTGAACCGACTCTAGTCAAACCTTCCATGCTGAAGTCATGCAGGACCGAGTCAGACTTACTGAGGAGGCGTAAGGAGGAAAATGATTTGAAGGCGGGAGGTAAGATCCAATTGCCTTGCATGGATGAAATGAGGGCCAGACAAATCATGGAAAGGTGTATGATGAGGTCCGACAGTACGGCCAAGGCTAAAACCCCTGTTCCTGCTCAACGGACTGTAAATATATTAGCGACCAAAGAAGAAAAAAGTGTGTTAACCACTACGAACTTATCTGCCGTTGTTCAACTGAAAAACCTTAAGAACGGTAGTTTGAGTCCCGTGAAACCAGTCGCAAACATTTTGGGTAACGGCAAAGCTGTCGCTGAAAAACCTGACATAGACGACGATGTGCCTGATCTTGTGAAGAAGTATGTGCCGCAAGTCAATACCACGAGCAGTGTGCACACTTTCAACTCGAAGCTGATGCAAGAATTGAAGTTAAGGAAGGGTAGCGGAGCGAGTTTGGCTAGGAGCGCCATAATGAGAGAAGAGGGTTCCGGAAGTGATGGGGAGAGTAGTGGAGGACGAGAGGTGCGGCAGATCAACAACAGGCGACGCGGGATGAGAGGGTGAGTCAAATTTCCTGTGATGCTCTGTTATTACAATTACACCCTCCTTGGATTGATCTCTCTGACAAATTACAAGGCATTCAAAGAGTTTGTGTCGTTATATGAGTTTACCAATTAATATTTCTTTTTTTGAATTTTGAGGAATTTCTTAACATTTACATCACTGAATTATTTTTTGAATTTTTCGCTGTTGAGAGATACTCTTCTTAAGTGCCTCAGCATGGAACAGGTTAATAAGATTATGTTTTGTAGGTGCCACATGGGGTACAGTCTACAATGTGGTATTTGGATTTTTTTTTGACAAAATGTCGGATTCTTCTAGCATTGTGTGCTTCATCCATCTGGTTCGGATTACATTCAACTGCATATTGTATAGATTATAAAATTTCATATAGTCACTAGACATTTGTTCTTAAAACTTTTCATCAAACATTAATGGACCCGTTTAAGTTAGAAAAAATATGTCGCAGACCATGTGTCAATCATATACACATATTTACATACAGTCAGTCGACGATGTATTTACTAGTAAATTATTTTTTAAATAATATTTGGCCGTGAGTGACCCATATAAATGTCAAAATTAGGCTGCTGAATATATTTATTATAACGCCGTCTATCGTATTTTTTATTTATTATTTCTATTGAATTCGTTTTACGTCCAAGGTGGCGGAACCGAAACAGTTTTTTTTACTACAAAATTTACTGTCCATCTAGGAAAAATTATAATTTTTCGAAACATGAATGTTTTCGCAGTGCCGGTACGCGAAACACACGTTAACCGGTTGGCTACCTGAGATGAGATATCTCGTCAGTATCCTTGAACGTATTTTCCACCAAAAATATTCGTTCTATTAAAATGATTCTTTGACAGGATACACGGTGATATCTATAAGAAAGGATTAAAAACATTTCACCATTTTTCAGTAAACGATTTCTACATCGATTTTTTTGCGATTTCTTCGAGTGTTTGAACTGTCACTTGACAGATGTCAATAGTTTCAGGGTTACCGAAATCAATTTTCTTCAAACTTCTTCAAGAAACCCTGCTTTTTTATGATATAAAAATAAACGGTTGTTAAGATTATTAATAAGTCTGTATATAAATTTAAAAAAACATTGGAAGTTCACTTTTTTATGGCAGCCAAAGGATTAATCAACACTGATTTAGGCGGCCAAGAACAGAAAAGAAACAATAATTGTTCAATTTAATCTTGTCAGGTGTATATTATTGGTCAGGCCAGTATAATAAGCTGAATTATTGTTTTGTTGTAAAAGTGAAAAGAAAATAAGCAATGGTGAAAAGTGTTATTCTTTTGTAAACAAACCCCGTTTACACTGCGAACAGCTGGCGTGTGACGTCATGATTATAATTACAGCGATCATTTACGCCGCTGCGACCACAGACAATCGAATCTTCTTCCCCCTTCCCGCACCCGTGAAATAACACAGCGCCGCCGTCTCTCGCCATTGTACTCGTTTCCCGCCAAATGTTTTATTTACCACAATGCCCGTCGGATGCGTCGTGGCGCATGCGCTATGAAATGGAAAACATTTGAAAAATTTATCGTCTTTTGTTCTTTTTTTTTGTGTTGCATTCATTCTTTTACTTTGTGTGTTTGTTTATATTAATTTATACGATGTACGGTTTGTAACGGACGCTTAGTTTTTTTTTATTTCTTTATTGTAAAGAGGCGTCAGAGATGCGAGTGTCATTTCAAATCATATCAAATAAAGAACACTTTTTTTTCAATCGTGGTATGTATCATATTTACGTATGTAACAAGGCATGGGTTTTTGTGATTACTAGAAAATACTTTCCACACCCATCCGTTCATCAAAACGGAGCTTAGCGAGGTATTAGTTGACAACTATTTTCATTTTAAACGATAAACACATTTTTTAGTACGATGATGATAATGTCGGTTGATAATGATCGCGTTGAACGAAACCGGCACTAATATTAATAACATAAAAGTTGCTTCCGTGTGACAGAATGCCTGAAGATTCCGAAAGGCGAAACCTGGGTCGTTAGTGACAAAACATGTAGAATCGTACAAAGTTGTAGCAATTCAAATTTTGACATTGAAATTCCATCAAGCACCATCAGTCGATATCATAAATACGACAAGAATGTTTATTAAAATTTTTTATGGGTATGTTTTTTTGTTTTGTATTACATACCGGATACATATCAGTTGATAATGGTCGCGATTAGCGAAATCGACCTTATTATCGATTATATAAAATTGCGGAAATAGTGCAAGCATCGTTTTCCGCTATTTGAGTAGATCGCATAACAACATTTTTTATAACTCAACGTTACAACACGTATGGAACAAAATTGTTTTAGCAGAACTTGGGATGTATTAGAATTATAAAATTATAATTATTAACATTATAAAATATTAACCGTAGTAAACCGTGAAAAATGAGAAATTAACCTCATTTGTTTGGATATGAGACCGCTGCTTGAACTCAATTGCCCGCGTTAAATTAGCATATAACGTATAACAAAATTATGACCGAACCTATTTATGAACTCTATTCGGCAACTATGTAACATTAACGAAAATTTTGTTATTGAGTTAAATATCACATAATAAATATACTTTGAATTCTTTATCTTTTTATGGTTTTATTTCAGGCAGTTAATCCATTTCCATGGATTTCTGACATAAGTTCTTTTGACACGATTTATATATAATACCTCGCCATAAAAGGAGCGTAAAGTGAAATTTAAATGTATATTTTTTAATGATGTTGAATTTTTAATACAAAAAGATTATATCAGGGTTCGAGTTGAAACAAATCGAACCGGAACGTAGCTTTTAATTTCATCACAAAGTAATTTGGTGAATTACAGTAAATCTCATTAAAATTCATACGGCCTGCTTAAATTTTCGAAATATCAATTTGACCATTGTCACATTCAATATTTCAATTGTCACTTCTTGGTGGAAAAGCACTACAAAAAAACTTATTGAAATGCTTCATCAATAAGTCTGTTCGATCGAAATTTTTATCTTTTCTGTGTTTATTCCGTGAATTATTTCCACTTGGTTCGTTGTCAACCGGCCAACCTCGAAATTTACAACCGCAATAATGAACGGATATAATAAAATTGACTTAACATCGTGAATCAGCAGGTCAGACGTTCATTTTTTTGTTATCTGCAAGGTGAAATTGTTATTGCTTTTTTTTCATTATTCAGAGATATTTTATAGCTCGTACTAAATCAACGGAACGTGTATTTTCAAACATTTTCACGGTGTGCTATCTGTGTTTTATTCTTGGGTAGTTGAACCGTGTGAAATGAGAAATTCATCAAAATAATATCGACCTCAGAAAGGCAACAGTATAAAATCAAATATATAATATAATCGGCTATGTAAAACATGTTCATCGGTATGAATTAATTCACGAAGAGGGTGCTTGATCGAGTGCTGAATCTCTGTTTAGTTCTACAAGTTTTGTTACCGGCGACCCGGTTTCTTCTTTCGGTATCGTCAGCTTTTCTATTACACGGATATAATTGATACTGATAGTAAGTAGACAGTTTCGACCGTCAAAAGAGGAATCGCAAAGAATATAGAAAACGTACAATGCTAAGTAAAAATTCAATCCAACCCATCCGATTCTAACGAATGAAACGTAGCGACAGCGGTTGGCTAACAATTAACTCTATCCTTTCTATAATTTATTTATATCTTTAACAAATGGGTGATTAATTGATAAGAAAGCATTTATCGTAGAAAAAGTTATGTCGAGTTATCTTAGTATGCTCCTCGTTCGGGAAAAACAGGACTTTAAAAAAAATGGGTAATTTTAAATCCTAATGCTCCGTAGTGGATAAATAGAATTGTCGCAGTCCGGTTTAAGTCTTTGCAACCGGACATTTCGAGCCCTTAAAAACATCCAGCTTAGATTAAAATTTTACGATTCAGCCCGTGGCTGATGGGTCTAATTTAGTCCGGGAATCGACCCCTAAGCATTATATTACCTCCCCCATCGTACCTCAGCAGTGAGTACCGATTACCATGATCTCTCCGCGGGGGAGAATTTTATTTTACTTAACCCTTATTTTGAAATATACGAATGCGGAGTTTTAAACTGTCTCAGATTTATTTAAATTGATATAATAGTATTTGTCTTTTCATTTGAAAGTACAACACGCACACAGACACACTCTCGTTCGTTCTGCGCTTCGTGCGCGTTGAGTGAACACTGACAGGTGATACCGCAACCTGGATAAATGAATCCTGATAGTTAAAGTTACCGCTTCCACCTAGACAGGAAACATACAACTGCTAAAAATGTAATTGACCTCTGCAATAACTTTTATCTCTTTTTAAAGCAGTGTTCTTTTCTTTGTTGTATCAGTTTCGGGGTGTGTAAAAAAGCAGGTCGCCAGGAATATGTACGCACGTCTAATAAAAAGAAGACAAAAAAAAAACTAGACTTTATCAATGTTCTAAATAAGACGAGAGATTCTCTGCGCGGAAAATCTGAGCTTAAGACCGAGTAGGACAAGCCAACAAATGCGCGGCATAACTTACACATTTTTCCAAACAATAACATTCAATAGTACTGAAAAATTGTTTTTATTATTTGAAATATCATGCCTTTATATCGAGAAGTGACAGTTAACACATTAAAAGTGATTTATATAAGGTTATATATGTTTGTTAAAAAAATGCGATTTCTTACATTTGTTGTAACAGAAATATGAAAAAATATTACATAAGCGAAATTTTTATCAATATATTTGTCAATGAATATACATATAATATTTGATTGACAAAACTTAATAATATAGTGCTTATCGTACGTCTACTATTTGATTACATTTATAAAGATTCTTGTATCTAAACTACAATAGTTTTAATTAAATAATTAGTTATGTATTGACTTTCTAAAACTTGCCGCGCAGCCGTGTACGCGCGCAACTTACAGAAAACATCGATGGCATGTTTAAAGATACATTCTAAAAATCAGGACTATATTATATATAGCTTGATTTGCCCTGCTTCCGTGATATGGTATATTACCCTATTAGTCCATTCTGAGCTCCATTACGGTTTGTTAACCCCTTTAAATTTAGTCGAAGGGGATGTATGATAGATAGTACCTTTACTCATAAATATGATCAAGCGCGTTCTGTGCCCAGCGTACGATTAGGCGTTCAATTTTTTTTAATTACAGGGTCGTTTAGGAGTTAAGGGGTTGTAGATTATCTAGCATTTAACGTTATTATTTAAGCGAGGAATATATAGGTAAATGATCAAAGCAAGGAACCTTTAATACTCCTTTGGGAAAAGAATGTTATAATATTTTATACTGGAACATCCGGTTATTATCGGTAGCTTTCTTTTATTTGATGTATTCATTTATGAATTCCCGACATTTGTTACGGAAATGAATTCTTTTTGATTTGAGTTTTGGAGATAAGACTGGCGTTTATAAATTGCTGCGCCATAATTGCCAACATTTTTACGTGGGTAAAGCCACGCATACTTGAAGACTAGAACACTTAAATAAAGATGCATCAACATTTGCTAACCATTTATTGTCAGAAAACATTCATTTAACGCGTATACATTCAAAAAAGGTGTTCAATTATTATATCATAACGCGGGACACCATAAATTATTTTATCAGGAGATTTAAGTAATAAGCAGGGGTCAATTATTAAATTCAAGTTATATTCTGAACGACCAGTTAATTCGTCTCAATGAATCGACAACCTCATATACAATATTACGTCACCTTATATTAAATTCTTACCGTTACCTCCCAACTTGAAATATATAGGTATTTCTAAGTCTAAAATTACTCAATTGCATATAAATGATAGCTGGTTATTATTTGTTTTAAAATCCTTTAATGATAGACTCGTTAGACAGTACTTAGCATCACTAAACTTATCACAGGAAATTGAGTGTTTATATTATTAAATCAATAGTATTGAAATTTATTTCAGTTGTTTATTTGATCCTAGCCTTAGGCTCTGCGTTTTTCCTATGTAATTAACTTTTTTTGGTATATTACCGATGCTAACTGTTTATTGTGTGTCAGTTCTGTTGCATCAGTGTGGTAGAATGACAGAAGATGTCGGAAGGTCAAATCTCTTGTCGCTTAAATGCTTTTTCAGTAAACATATTACGTTACTTGGTTTCAGACTGCCATCTGCATAATTAATCAGCGTCTTGTGACAGTGTGATACCTTTTCCATTGGACCACATTGCTTCACGAATCCAAGCCGGATTAGTTTTGTTTCAAAACCTGCACCGTTCCCACAGCTATCCTTTTTGGTCGCACAGTGTGGTCCATAGTTTGGCTAACTATGAAATAATCATTTAGATATAATAAATATATTTACTCTTTATAGGATATTGTTAAGTTTATCGAACGAGTTATTCATCAGATAGCTCTGAGCAATAGCAATGTATTTTAGTTCTACATTTTTTTAATAACATATATAATAGTTGATAGCTTTTTCGGCTCACGCCTATTCAAAACTATTCTTAAAATCGTCAGAGGAATCCTTATAAATAAAGAGATCGTGGTTCATTAAATTGATAGCAGGAGCATTATTCGACTGCATTTGGTCAATTATTACCACTAACCCAACGAAGAATGGTGGAAGATAAAGAATTCTGAAGACACCACATTTGGTGGTCATATACTCCAATCAGGGAGTTGACACGCTGTTCACAATTTCAACGTAGAAAAATCAATAAAATGTACAAATTCCATAAACTTTCACCGTTTACTACGGTTACTCACATAGAAAAATTAAACGTTATTGAGGAGTGAGAATTTTTTTTTGATGGGTGAATTGTTTTTGAGTCACACCATTAAAATACGCTTATTTCGTAAAGAAGATCAAGTATGTCCAATGGTTACGTGTTGCAAGTACATTCGCTACGGTTTTATTTATGTGAGCGCTACGTAAATTTTTTTATCGTAAATTAATTCTATATAATATATTTTCTAACTCGGCAGGCAAATTAATAATAATTTCCCCGTAAGAGATAAAAATGTTAGGCTGTTTTTCTGGGTAATAGGAAAAGAAACAAAATAATCATAATATACAATTTGAAGATGTTTTCCCATTCTTAGTTATTTTTCTCATTTGCCCAAAAACCTGCCTTTGTATAATACACACCATCTTCGATACCTTATGCGGGTTAGAGCGTACCAAACCGTATGTAAACAATAAAACAAATTGCTTGGTACTACATTTTTTTATTATTAAAATCAGGACCGGTTTCTCTCAACATGAGCATTATCAACTGACTCAATACAAATTATAACAAAGCTTTTGGTACAAATTTTGGGATAATAATTTCCAGGTAACACGGTGTAGAAATTGCTATGTATTTTAGTTCTACAATATAAGAGATATATAGTTGATATTGGACTTCTACCAAGAAAATGCCAATTTAATCAATAAATTTCCAGGTACACACACAAACAATGGTTCAATCGAATGTATGTACGATTAACTCGAATTTATTTATAGTAATGATCCCTTTTAAGATGTTAAATATCACTTCTTAGTACTATTTCGACAATGTTATTATATTTAGACGTTCAGGACCAGCTTCGTTCATCTCGAGCATTATTAACTGATATTATAATTACCACTATCACTCCTCTGTTAGTTTACTCATTAAAAAATTATAATGGAAAACCTATAATGACAATTTACTATTTCGTAAATAATATCCTCGATTCTGGAAAGTACTCGCCCATTACCTGCCGGCCGGCGTGAGCTTACCGTGAGTCGGTATCCCGAAAACCGGTCAGGCTCCTTCGGAACACTGGCTAGAAACCGGCGGTGAACCTGTTTAGGGAACACGGAACTCTTCCGTAGGCACCACGGTGACCCAAGCTAGGATCTCAGTCTGCGATCGAAACTATCCGTGGAATTCCGTTAATGGCTATTTATTTTTTTAGTGTGTTTTTTTTAGGGCTTAGAAATAGGGTAGATATTTTTGGGTGGTCCTGTCCTTTTCCGCTTTCTTACATACTCGGTACTTGTTTAATTGTCTTTTACGTCCAATATAAGAGTAATAGTAATTAATAGTTTTAATATTTTTTGTAATAGTGTTACCTATCCCTCGATTTGCACGATAGATAGGTTCCTGAGAAATACGTGTAAATCGGGGAAAGTACACAACAAACGCATAATTTGGTTGCTTTCTAATACACATAAATAAAACAAAAATATTAAAAAGTACAAATATACTGTACATATTCTCTTAATAATAATAAATACGCATAAACCATATATAGAGGAACAAAAAAATGAAATCCAAAAGATTCATAAAAAAAATATTGCAACGCTTGCAATCACTATCTCAAATCACTGTCATACTCTTCTCCGTGACTGGTTCAAAGTCACTTTCATCACTCGAAATTATTTGTGCCAATTCGATGTTTGAAATAGAAAAATTTACATCTCGAGGAGATTTTATAATAAAATCCGTTATTAACATTTGCTTCGAATTTCTTGTTAGATCTTTATGGACCTCGTCATATTGAGCTAAGCATTGATTAATATCACGTTGGAATCTAAGGGCCCGTTCAACATTTGAGTCATTTTGTACAAAATGACTACCTAATTCCCAATTCATTGTTTCTGTTGATCATAGCCAGTTATTTTCAACATTTTTTTAATCTGTGTAAAAGCGAAAACGTGTAAAAAAAGTACCATGTAAATTGGGGATAGGTGTATTTATTAGGTAGGTCCAAGGATGCTTTTCAAAGACGCGAAACACAGTTACACGAGTTACCGCTAAATCTATGGTCAATTTCGTTATTGAATGCTGAACTCACACGTTGATGTGTCACGTGTTGTTCTGCCAAGTAAATATTTACTATGATATTACGCATCGGTGGTGTTTATATATATATATATATATATATTTTATTCATTGTTTGAAATTTTCATTCTTTTGTTTCTATTATGTATTTTTATTTTTTCATTTCGTGTGCTCGGTGTGCAGTCGGCAGAACGGACATTTTGAATTTGTATGGGGCTTATGTTTCCACAAACAATGCTTATATTACATATACGAAAGACAATAGTGACACTGTTTAAATTTATTTAAAATAACATATTCTTCACTACATTATCAGCTGAGTTCAAATTCTTTCTAAAAATGGCGGCAGAATCGATTTTCGAAAAGTCCTATGCGCAGACCAAACAATCCGATGCGTAACACAATGTTTACCTATTAGTAAAGATAAATATGATATGAATATTTTTTACCGTCAGTAATAGTGTGTCATGTATCATTATTTAATATATTGAAAATTCAAAACTATTGCTAATCACTTTAAATGTGTCGACACGTTCACTTCTTGATGTAAAGGTTTTATATTTAAATAATAAAACACAATTTTAAATATACAAGATCAGGAAAGGTTTTGCAATTAATCAAAATAAAATTAAAATATATTCGTGCCGGGATTCAAATACTAGAGTTTCAATAATGATTACGACGAGGATTATACGTTAAACACAAGAAAAGTATTTTTTGATACAATTCACTTATTTTAAATCAGGCTCCAATCTTCAAAAAAAAAAATTTCACTTATCTCATCAATCGACTATTTTTCGTTTGTTTTATGTAAATAAAGCAGATTTTTTTATTATGACGAACGATTCAATAATATTTATAAGCTATTCTACATTATAATAAATGAACGCAATCGCATCAAAGTGTAGTCATGCACACGAGAGGAGATCAATATTTACAATAAGTTATGCTTGGTGAATTTTCGAGGATCGAAATAATTTTAATTTTAATTGTTTTTTTCTCAAATTTTGTCAACGTGGACAAAACAATGTGGGATTATAATATCGTTCCCTTTTACTTGCGACAGTTTCTATATAATTCCCAGAGTATTTAAATAATACATTTAATTGTATTGTTTTATTTCCATAATTCGTTGATATTAAGACTAAAAACAGTTTCGCTCATCGCGAACAATTTCAATTATATTTTATAATTGTTCACTTAATGTATACATGATGTATACAAAGTCGTGTTATACATGGTTCCACAATATATTTTATGATCTGTATTGGTTTAACTAGTCGCGAGCGTTATCAACTAATTGATTGAATTGGCATTCACTTGGTAGAACTCCATTATAACATATTTTCTGCACAGCTATATATAGATAAGCAAATGTTAGTTTAAGCATAGTTCTGACGATGGCGTGAGCCGAAATAGCTATCAACTATATTTGTTAAAAATAATTTTGTAGAACTAAAATACATTGCTATTTTTTTACCGTATTATCAACTAACTACATGTTGATAATACTAATCCTGTCCAGTCCCAATCATAAATTATACTGTGGAAATTGTAGTAAAAGTGTGTTTTTTTATTATCATTTAAAATATCATGCCTTTCCATCTATACGTGACAGTTATCACCTTCAATGTTGTAATTTGTATTGTATCGATTGATAATTGACTGCGCTAAATAAAACCGGCCTCGATTTAATTATATATATTTGTAGAAATAGTACTAAGCATTGTGTTTTATTATTTAAATGAAATGTCTCTCCGCTAAAAGAGTTATTATTAATCTTTACCATTTGTATATTTCTTATTCAATTATTATCATTCTTTCAAATATGGATGCCACATTTTATTTTATTAATAATAGCATAGCAGTTTAAGCACACACACATGTATGCCCATATTACTTAAAGGATTTTTTTGACACACAAATATGATTTTAGACTCATCACTCTTGTTTCTTCGATCTGGCTTCTACTATGCGATGCACAACGTAACAATCGTATGCAAGTACAAATACTACAGAAGACTAGCCTCTATCGCGACTCTCCCCGTTCCCCCCTCGCCGCCCCTGCCCATAACAGCAGTGACATCAAACCACTTTACTCACCGTTGCTGTTACTATCGTTCCGGGGTACCATTCGATCGGTTGTACTGGTACAGAATTTCAGTACCCCAACCAGTCAGTGTTGCCAATTCAAGCGTTTTTCAGCACAGATCATCAGGGTAACTTGTCAACTAGTTACTTGAAATATGTACTTACTAATAAAAACACAAAAAAAAATTCTAATCAATTTAAAGAATAGAATAGATAGAACTATTTCATTATTTTTTATTAATAAGACCAGGACCGGTTTCACTCGTCGTGAGCGTTATCAGATGATAATTTTGAGCTAGCATTACAACTGATAAATTATGTTAAGAATGCTCGCAATGAGTGAAACCGGCCCTGATCTTATTAATAAAATATTTAATTGTAATAAACTTTGCTTTTTATTATTCAAATATTTTTACTAACATCACTTTTTAGGAATGTCAAGGAAAAAAATTACAGCTTAGAAAGATTGAATGGATAAGTTAGTTTTATTATCGATAAAAATAACGAAACTGTTTTCCTTACATAAAATTTTCAATAACCTTATCCATAGTCGTTTTTACGTTTTGAATAATTTTCTGAATATAAAAAGGGGGCGTTCAAACGTGGCGACTTGATTTTCATATTAGTACATTCATTATTTTATATTGTAATTTTTCTATATGAGAGGGAGGGGCGTTAGGAAATATTCGTATACTCTAATTCGTATTTGACCTACGATTATATTAGAATTATAATATTCTTATATATATTATAATAATTTATGATGTCGACTTAAGGTGCTTGATGGGACTTCAATATCAAATTTTAATTGTTACAACTTCGTACGATTCCACATGTTTTGTCACTAACGACCCGGGTTTCGCCTTTCGGCATCTTCAGGCATTCTATCACAAAATTTGATAGAATTGTGATATAATGCATGAAGATGTCGAAAGGTGAAACCCGGGTCGTTACTGTCAAATCATGTGGAACCGTTCAAAGTTGTAACGATTCAAATTATATATAAAAATATTTACATTCGATCAAGACTTGGGGTATAATTATTTTTAATGCTGCTTGCATTTTTAATTATAATTTAAATAATATTTTATCTATAAAATTTATAGCTACATTTCCACAAGCATAGATGTGAAGACGGTGACTTATTAAACAAATGAAACTCAACATGTTTTTGATAAAAAAATATATTATCTTGATTTCGTGTAGTTTTTTTTTTTTTATTGAGATCTGACAACACTGCAGTCATTACTGCCAGTACCTTTTAGGCGCGCATGCCGGCGCGACGTCGCGCACCGCTTGTTGCACGCGCAATCGATCGATAAATCGCGGCCAATATATCGCGCGTATATAACTATACCGTTGCCTACAATAGGAATCGGACACCAAACGATCGTGTGTCTCAGTTTCTACTCCTCAACACTGTGTCGGAATATATATTTTTTTCTTTCAATCGTAAACAAATACTGTAACATGTCACAATGCTGCAGTGGTATCCCGTTAATATTTGTTTATTTTTGTTTTTGTTATTGTTAACTAAATAACAACAAGAACAGGTTTTGTTTTTTTTTTTGCTTTTCTATGCTGTGATGTAGTGAATGAACTGTTATAAATGACAAGTGATTGTGGCTTAATTTTTTATTTACTGACTCGTGTCTGGGTATCTGGAGTTTCAGTTTAAAGGTTAATTTTCTATATTTACTGCATATATATATATATATTGAATGTTGAAATTATTTTGATTGAGATTTTTACGCGTTTCACGATTTACGACCGGTATACGTAACGATCGTTAAATTATCGATTGAATTGACATTTATTTGGTAGAACTCAATTATAACACGGTGAAAGAATAGCAATGTATTTCAAAACTATAGTTATATATGATAGTTCTGAAATAGCTATCAACTATATCTTAAAAATTTTGTAGAACTAATATACATTGCTATTTTTTCATCGTGCTATCGTTAAATTATTTTGATCAAAGCTTCCCTAGGTAATTGTTAACATTGTATGAAGACTGCCTAAATGTGTTATAATAGAGTTCTGCCAAGTAAATGGCAATTCAATCAATAAACTTCTAGTTGTATTTCAATACATGTACACCCAGTCCTCTTTTTACGCGATTTTTTTTTACGCGAATTCGATTATACGCGATTTTTTTGGACGGCACCGTTACATTTTTTTACGCGCTTCACTCGATTTTACGCGATTTTTTCCCCAAAATTGTTTCAAAGAAGAAATTTATATATGATGCTAGGCATGCACATATATGAAAATGTAAATAAAAAAATATGTGTATTAAAATTTTGTAAGGCATTCCATTTTTTTAAATACACATACAATTGCCAAATGTTGACAAGTGTATCGGATATTATGCGAATTTATGTTTTAGGGTGTGTAAAGAAATTTAATGCAATTGGGTAAAATCATGGGATGTATGTCCGCTCGTAAACTTGTTTAAACACAATGCATTTCTTATATTCTTTGAATAGCACTATTCTCGACCTTTAATAATTCATGTAAATGTATATAAAATCATAAAATATATTTTTTTTTGCACGAATTTCAAAAAGCAAATTTTGGTTTTTTTCATACGTTTCTGGTACTTTTTTGCGCGATATTTTAATTTTTGGAACCAATTTATCAAATTATACGAAAGCTATGACTTTTTTACGCGATTTTTTTTACGCGCCATTTTCTGGAACCAATGTATCGCGTAAAAAAAGGACTGGGTGTATTACATATCTCCACCTGTGAGATAAACGCCTCTCAGTTAATGTCTGCCTACATATATAATATGTTAACATATTTGATCTGTCGACATATGAGATGCAATTTTTTGGATATATCCAATTATTATGATATTTTGTCAACTTGAAAACTGCATTAGTTTATTGATTGAATTGGCATTCACTTGGTAGAACTCCATTATAACACGGTGAAAAAAATAGCAATGTATTTTAGTTCTACAATTTTTTTTTTTTAAATATAGTTGATGGCTATTATCCTGTGGCTATGTACCTTATGTATTGTGTAACTTTTCTACACAGCTATGTATAGATAAGCAAATGTTAGTTTAAGCATAGTTCTGACGATGGCGTGAGCCAAAATAGTTATCAACTATATTTTTTAAAAATAATTTTGTAGAACTAAAATACATTGCTATTTTTTTCACCGTAACAATGTTACATTAGTTTAGTACACTTCGTTATAATTTATATATAAAATATTCAATAAGCTTTGGTGTTGAAAAAAATTATGGAGATTACCACCAAAAATAGAGATTGCAATATTTGAAGAAACAAAAATTAGCTCTTACACAAACGTTTTGCATTTTATTTACTCTCTTAGATTTTTAATATCAACCATCAACACGTTAGAATCAACTGTCTCGACAGTTGATACGTTAGCGGTCAGTTAAAGTACGATATAATATATAGCATTAGATATATAGCATAACATATAATGTTCATTACCCAGTTAACCTATCAAATACAATTTTTGACAATACTGTAGTTTACCTCCCACGTACAGATATGTTTTATTGAAAAAATCTATAAAATATGTAAAATCACTCACAAACATTTCTCGTTGCTCATTTACAAAACAAACTTTTAAAACTTTAAAAATTTTAAGTAGTACGTATTATTTAAATAATCAAAACATCTTTTAAATCATCATAGTATAATACTTGTTAACATATTTTTTCATAAACTGTTAAAAAAAAACTAAATCAGTTTTAATAAAATGCAAACGAAAAAACACTTCTCTAAATATTCATCGTATGTTACTTGTGCCGTTTCAAGAAAACTTCATTTGGTATTTTTTTTGAAATACGATGTTTTTGAGACCAGCCCCTTTTCTCATATTGCTTCCACTGTAACGTAAAATATTATATGTTCGGAATTATGGAGCGTTCTACTTATTTTCCTAATGGGTTAATTGGTCCATTAACTTCAATTAATATTTCGAATAAACTTTGTTTATTTTATTGACACTTTCGGCCACAGGTCGGCTAAGGTTACATACCAACAGTTTGAGATTATACACCTAATCGTTTTTTTAGTCGTCTACTTTAAAGGTGTTAACTGTAACTTATTGATTGAAAGGCATGCTATTTTAAATAATAAAAATATATTTTTAGTATTTATTTCTACAATATATTGAATGTTCTGGACCGGTTGATAATTTATAATATTGCAAACTAAGAATTGTAATTTTGGTAATTAATTTACGGGATAATACGTCAGTCACAATCTAAGAATTAAACCGTTCCTTTTTGAGTCGCGAAATGGAATATTCCAAAACGAATATTTTATCATTTACAACTAGAAAAAAATAGCACGCAATCAGAGATGTCACTTTAATAATAGATGAAGAGTTAAAAAGCGTTACCCTCAATTAGAAAGGCGTAAGAAAAAAAAAGTTTTAAATTAACGTATCAATGACTACGCCAAAGCGGTGGCGATCGAATGGAAGAGGTTAAAAAGTATTGCTAAAGTTTTCCAAACTTATTTAGATAATCAGGATGTGTTTCGCCTTTTTACATCTTCAGAAATTCTTTCTCACGGACGGAATATAAGTGGCAGACAGTAAACAGCTGTCATCGCTTACTTTCAAGAAGAAACACACAAAAAATCTATGGTACCCAAAGCGGGGAGCTAAATACTGTTTTACTTATTTCTTACCGTTAAACGGCTAAAAACTATTGATTTCATTATAATGATATTCAAATTTGGAAAAGATTATCTTAAAACCAATACTGCCTAATGACTCTGTGATCAGAGGTTTTCTGTAATTATAATATATGTCTACTTATTTTAAATGGGTGATATTTTAACTATCAACTGATGAATGCTCGCGATGAGCGAAACCGGTCCTGACCAAAAAATATATTGTGGAAATAAGTACTAAAAAAATGTGTTTTTATTATTTAAAATATAATGCCTTTCCATCAAGAAGTGACAGTTAACACCTTAAAAGTGATTAAATGGGTGAGTTTATGGATGGGTTACCTATAAAATTATTTATGTTATATAACCGATGTAAACTGTTTACTGTGTTTCAACTCATCTGCATTCGTTTGGTTGAATGTCTGAAGATTCCTCAGAAAAAATCAGATTAATTGTACCAATCTTGCATAAGGGATATAACAATAAATAAACAAATATAGCTGCTCGTTTACTAGAGACATTGAATTATGTTGGGCTCTGTTTATTATCTATTTATAAAAATTTTCCGATTCCCAGTGTTTTGATGCGATAATTCAACACATTGATCTGCGTTGAATGAATGATTAGCAAATACATTATAAAAAATGTTTATTTATTTAGTTACAGTTTCAAGCATTTAACTCAACTCTTTCTTCCTGTAACTTTCCCTCGCGGTTTTTTTACTATTCAATGTTATCTATAATCGCTCATATTGAATAATAAATTTAAATTGCCGGATCGTAAATACATTCGAACATTTCGATACATTAGCGTAATTATCAATTATATACGATACGTGCTTTGTTTACTCGTTAATATATCAAATAATTTACAACGTTATCAGCTGTGCTCGTGCAGTTAACGAATATTTCATGTCCAATGACAGTACAAATTAATTTATTACATTTATACCGTTTTTATTTTCACTAATATATGCTTTTCAAATATGAATTTTTGAAACTTTGTATGATTCCACATGTTTTATCGCTTAGGACCAGGGGTTTCGCTTTTCGGTTCCGTTGCATTCTTGTGATGGAATGTATGAAGATGCCGAAAGACGAAATCCGGTCCGTTTATGAGAAAACATGTTTATAAAGTTTTAACAATTTAAATTTGATATTGAAATTCATATATTAGATAATTTATCCAAAACATTTTTAATGCGTTCGCTCCTGAAGATTTTCACGTAACAGTACAGATTTTTATTCGTATTTCACTTTTAATGTTTTAAATGTCACTTATTCACTGAAGTGAACTCCTCGCGGTTAGTGAAACCGGTCCTGATCATAAAATATATTGCGGAAATACGTACAAAAAAATGTGTTTTTATTATTTAAAAATCGTATTTTCTATTTATTCGACGGTAAATTGTTGAAAGTTCATTTTGAATACAAAATTGGAATTGTCCCGAACGAATCACATGCTGGACGTGACACGTGTTTCAATTCTTTGATTAACTGACGAATTCACATATTTTGTCACTAACGATGTCCGCATGTTTGGACCCTAGCCGTAGGGTCAATGTTTTTCCTTTGTAATTAACTCCTTTGGTGTATGTCCTATCTCAGCTGTTTATTTTGTATCAGTTCTGTTGCATCCGTGCGACGGAATGCCTGAAGACGTGGAATCGCACAACATTTCAACAGTTCGAATTGGATAAAAGCAAATTTCTCTGCAGAAATTTAGTATAAAAAGCGGTATCCATTAAATTTCCTTCAGATGTTTTATATCGAAACGTTAAGTTATTTTGAACTCCGAATTGGAGTCATCAATGACGAAATGTCGGCGCGTACGATGTGTCAACTTATTATCGAGTGTTATGGAGCGGTACCGGCAAACCTGCCGTGCAATCTGGATTGCGGCCATTGGCGGTCCCGATAGGCGATTTCTAACCACAATAGACATTCGCGAAGACAATTTGTCCGCATACAAAAGGTATCATAATGGGATCATTACTACCGATAGAAGTTTCTTTGTAGCTTAATAAATGTCCAATCGCAACACAATAAAGCAATATAATATTAATCCTCTGTCTGTGGACGTCTCATCTATTGAAACAGTCGAAAATTTCTTCAAACGTTAAATTAACCCTGCCGTGCCTTACAAAATATCTGTAATCAACGACCACTTAAAAAAAATCAGTGATGCTGGTGATGATTAAACCTGTGCTGGCTATCGAGAGAATTCATGTTATATTTAAATCGATAGATTAGCTATTGCACAAATGTTTTGATTGTAATAATATAAATGCATTAACTATCAATTGTTAATTCTCTCGATGAGCCAAACCGGTTCTGATCATAAATATAATGTATTGTTAGTGTTATTAATATATATTAATGTTTATTTGTTATTTTATATACAATGACATTCCTCCAAAAAGCGACAGTAAACGCCTTAAAGTGATATTTTGACACTGTCAAATATCTTTTCAGCCAGGGGCTTGGAGTTGGAGACGGATTCGTGAAAAACGAGTGACTCCGACTCGTTATTCGATAAGGCGATTTTGAAGAATGTCTTAATAAACAATTCGCCGGATTGATTGGTTAATTTTTAATGCACATGAATAGGAAAGGTAGGAAAACACTTTTCTTTAAACGTTTTTTTCGTTAGAATCGAGTTTTTTTACGAGTCGCCTCGACGTTTGCGACGAAGTAGTCAAAGGGCTAACACTACTGTGTTGTCTATTGAAATATTCTTCATTAGAACCTCTTAAAAGTGTCTCGGCAGCGAGCGGGTTAAATAAGATTGCTGGAGAAACAATATCGCCGCTCCGTTCGGTCGAACATCGAATTCGTTCCCGTACGAGATGTGATGGCGGTGTTCGCAAACTTGATGTCATTAGCGTGTTTTTTGCGACCACATGCTAGTCGTATTGAATGTTTTTATTACATTAAACATACGTGATTGTTTGGAATTGAGCTGTAAAAAAAATGGCCAGATTGTGTTTAGAACTGTGCGGGAGGGGCTTAGCTATCCATAGACACTAATGCTGTTACAAAGTGACAGTTAAATCCATTGTTAATCTGACAACATTGACCATATTATCGACATTTGAACACAGAACAAGTTTTACTGAGATTTTCGGGGCTTTGTTAAGATTATGCGGTAATTTAGAATCTGTCAAAAGAGTTTAACTGTTATATTAGTATTTCAATAAAATTTATCTGTTTATACAAAGTTTGCCTTATAAGGAGATAAAAAAAGTTAAATTTTGTTTTATTATAAGTTATAGCTCAAGTCTTGAAAATAAATAAATCATCATTGATTATGTCCGAGACTATTTCATGAAGAGGCTCTAATTAATATTTAATTTGTTTTTTCGATTCAAAAACGTTACAAAAATATAACACGGTGAAAAAAATAGCAATGTATTTTAGTTCTACAAAATTTTGTAGAACTAAAGTATTTTATTACAGCTATTTTTTTCATGTTATAATGGAGTTCTACCAAGTGAATGTACAATTTCTGAAGTTTTTCCGTTTACGACCCGGTTTTCATCTTTTGGCATCTTCACGCATAGTATCACGTGGACGCAATATAACTGACAGACAGTATACAGTCTGATTGTTGTTACAACTTTAATAACTACTGATTTGACTATAATTTCGCATATTTTTTTGTAATTCTTTTTGTATATAAGCGATCAAACTGTTTACTGACTGATTTATATCGTATCCGTGTGATAGAATGTCTGAATATATTGAAAGTCTAAACCCAGGTGGTTACCATACAAAACTGGTATAATTTTATATATTTTGAACGATTCAAATTTCTTGAAATTTTGTAAAGCTACCATAGTTAGTCCATACTATACTTAGTCCATATTATTTATAAGGTGTTAACTGTCACTTCTTAATGCAATCGCCAATAAATACTATATAATTAATTTATCATTAGAATACACTCTTGTTATGCCGTCGAACGATTGGTTCACCACAGTGATAATAATCGATTGAACGGTCATAATTGCATGGATCTAATCACGGTGCAACGTGCATTTCGCTGCATCTGTTGTGAATCGCAACGGGACGGTGTATTCAATGCAAATAGAATCGGGCGCACATCTGCCTGTGGGTATAGATGAATTTCGTGACAAAAATGAATTACATGATTGCAACTTTGCTGTACGAGTATTGTCAAATGTATGAATGTGAAGTAATCCTATTTCGAAAGCAATTCATCCAATGCTTAGTATTATTTCCATAATTTTATTTTATAACGAATAAATCGATTTCGCTGATTGTCATCGATTGATAATCTTAGATCATTAAAAGCCTTAATATATTTTATTCATGTTGCATATTATTGTAGCTTGTTTTTAATAGTTCATAATATGAACTAATTTATGAAATCAATTCAAGGAGCTTGATGGTATTTGAATATCAAATTTGAATTGTTGAAATTTTGTACGAATCCTCATATATTTTAGTGACGATGTCCACATGTTTGGACTGGCCTGGGGTCTGTGTTTTTCCTTTGTAGTTAACTCTTCTGGTATGTGATGATATTGTTTATTATTATAACTGTTTATTGCTTATCAGCTCCGTTGCATTCGTGTGATAGAATGCTTGAAGATGCCAAAAGGAAAAACCAGGCTCGTGGGTGACAATACATGTGGATTCGTACAAAGTTTCTACAATTTCAATTTGATAAAATATTTTTTAAAATTTTATTATGCTAACCGTTTTTTTTTTTACCAAAAACGCATTATATTTTAATAATAAAACACAGTTTTTGTTTTATTGATTGAATTGTTGATTGAACTATATGTCTTATAAATTTACGTGTTTTTAGTACTATTTAGATATTATGATGTCACAATTATATAATATATTTGACAGGAACTCCCTTCCTTCATGGAGAACATTTTCAGCTGATCCAATACAAAATTTTAAGCTAATAATTACCAGATGTACAAAACAAATAGCTGACTAACTAAAAAATAACTTTAAATGATTACTGATTTTGTGTGATTGTCTGCAACTAGAGGAAGAGAATACAGCCATTGTTCGATTACCGTGAAGAAAATTTATAAGCCCTTTATATCTGCAATAAAAATGTTTATGGACAACGCCATATATTATATTATGATACATTTGCTCTGTCGAGAATGTATTGTAGTAACAACGCCCACACAAAGATGGGCGCAATATTTTCTGATGTACATACAAATAACCTTGATAGATCATATAACATTAAAACTGCCATTGTTTATTCAGTGGCAAGCTGTGGCAACACTTAGCGATCTGGAATATTAATCAACCTATTATATATGACATTAATGCCAAAGATGGTTTGTTTTTACCAAACGAAATGCGATCATTCAATGATAGCCTAATATAAACGGAACATGGTAATGCATAACATGCATGTTCATTTTATTTACATCGATTTGTGGTCGTAATATATTTGTTCACTCATGCAATTACTAGATGCCGTTTTAATAAAGTAAAATTTCGTAGTAAAAATATTTAAATTTGAATTGTTACAACTTAGTACGATTCCACATGTTTTGTCACCAACGACCTAGGTTTCGCCTTTCAGGCATCTTCAGACATTCATCACACAGATTCCAAAACACAGACCCTAAGGCATGCACTAAATGGCAGCTAAAACAAATAATATTAATCTTATAATAATTTACACATTTGCCTGTGATAATTTTCATTAACGATTAATCTTGTTAATGAGACATTCTTGAAACGACAACAAGTAATAATCAACTATCATTAAAATATAATTGGGTTTTTTTTAAGAAATACCTACTTATTAGATAGAATATTAATATTAAAATTAGATATGGATGTTAAATAATTAAATTCATGATTAGTTTTATATATTGATTATGAAGAGATATACAGCATACTGTCGCATGCTTTCAAGCATCGACAATTTTACGTACAGAAACGTAAAATTGTGACGTATTTTTGCGTTTACCTGTTGAGTGGCAGACATTTCCAACTGTTTTTAACTATACAAACACATTTTTTGGTACTTAAAAATTTCCTATTTATGTGCATAAAAATAAATGTTAACCAATCAAACCGGCAAGTGGCCAATTTTAATAGGTTGGGACGAAAACGAGGACGATTTATTTATTTATGTTTATTGAGATGTTTTTCAAAATCGCTTTATCAACAAAGTAGTCGCTCCTATTTCACGACTCTGACTCCGGCCTAAACACGCGACTATTCAGTGCTGATATTATCCCTTTAACATTTTAAGGGTAACCTTAAAACCGAATATCTTTCAAAAAATAAACACATTTTTTAGTCCGGTGAAAAAATAGCAATGTATTTTAGTTCTACAAAATTATTTTTAACAAATATAGTTGATAACTATTTTGGCTCAAGCCATCGTCAGAACTATGCTTAAACTAACATTTGCTTATCTATATATAGCTGTGCAGAAAAGGCACACAACACATCCTCTCTCCTGTTCCAACGGCCTAGCTTGTTACTTAACACAATGACACTAAATTTTTAAAATTCTAAATGAAACAATAGGTGTCTATGACAATAAGATTATATGTGGGACGGAAGTGATCCTTCTGGAAGCAAATCAGACCACCCCTTTGTGCAACGGCTGGACAAGTGGCGATACTATAATGTTAGTTTGGTCCAAACTTTAGACACCTATTGCTTCATTTAGAATTTTGAAAATTTAGTGTCATTGTGTTAAGTAACAAGCTAGGCCGTTGGAACAGGAGAGAGGATGTGTTGTGTGCCTTTAGCGATGAGCGAAACCGATCCTGATCAAAAAACACATTGTGGAAATGAGTACTAAAAATGTGTATATACACCTTAAAAGCGAACGTCTTTATATATTTTTTTATAAATATTTTACTGTCTTATATACAAATTATCACCAATAAATAGATTACAGTCGTTATATTTATTAATGTAATTTAATTTCTGTTGTTTTTTTTTATGATTGAACTGTTTGTTTTTATTTTGATAAATTGAGTCAAATCAATTTTTTTATCGTCAACTTTGCCCAGGTTAATGTCCTCAAATCACTTCAGTACAATTCCAGCGGAAGTGAGACGTTTCTATTTCTTAGCTGGTTGTTCTTTATTTTGGTGCTCGTAAGTGCTTGTCTATTGTGGGATAGGAATTCAAGATACACTCGAGCTGATGTGATGAATGATGGATGCGTGATTTTCTATTATTGTCTATACAGGCAATTTGTCAGACAATACGTCGTGAAATATACATAAATTTTTATTGATAATTGTTTAAAATTGAATAACCGTATTGTTTTAATTATAATTTTAAATCACCTCAAATTTGTATTCTTGCGACAGTGTACAATTCGACATTTTTTCCCCACTCACAATCCGGGTTTCGCCTTTCGGAATCTTCAGGCATTCTTTCGCACGGATGATGTGGAATATTTCAATCCAAATCCGTTATATATATTTCTCTTAAGGTTTTCACCTACATGATAGTATTGTTGTTTGATTTTAACCTCTATTTACCCATTTAAAAGGAAAAAGTTCAATTCTACTCGTCGTATTTAAGTTAAAATGTAGATTCACTGCTTACCTTAGTAATAAATAGTTCTACAGTCACTGTAGTGACATACCTAGTGAAAAAGGAAAGCCATATTCATGAACATACTTTTAAGGTGTTTACTGTCAATTCTTGGTGGAAAAGCATCGTATAATAAAATCGTATTTTTCAATACTATTTCCTTAGCACATTTTATGCTAAGAACCGGTTTCGCCCATTGCATGCAAATATCAACTGATATTATTAAAAAATGTTTTTTATCTTTATTAAAATGTTATAAACTTGCACAAACTTACTGCTGAATCCATCGAAGAAAACTTATTTTTAAATATTTTCGATGACTACAGATTGTTAAAGTTGTTTTTCTACTGTTTGTCACTGGTTTTTCCAGCACTTATTTGTGATGTTTCCTTGAATTCAACTTCTTGTGTTTTCTTGGCTGATTCACGTATTAATGATGTGTTATTAAAAGTAGTATTGCGTGATGGTTTTTGACGGTCCCATGCACGATGGCCGCCGCCGTTCTTTCTCCGTCGCCGAACTGTCTGGCAATTTTGCAGACACGCGAAAAAAGCGGTTGCTTGATACCAACGCGCTTACATGATCATGTGAGTAAAAGATATACATCGATATTATTTGCTTGTAGCTGTTTTCTCGAGAGACGAGCGACTTCTGTTTTTTTTTACCAATGGACAGATTTTGTATAAGAATATACACTGATAGTTTCAAAATCATTGTCGCAGTACAATGATAGAAGAAGATTGGTAACGATTTACATATTTTTAGTTACCAAGTTACAATACTTTGTATAAAAACATTGTATTGATTAATGATGACAAAACATTTTTTTGGGTTATTCTATAATTTAAAAAATTATAATTATTCACACTATAGTGTCCTTAATTTCAAACAATATTCGAGGAAATGAAAGTCTAACGTAGCTTTTTAATAAAATTAGATTTATATCAACTTGTATAATGATGGATACAGGACAGATTTTTCTTCATTCAGTTATTTTTTGTCACATTAAGCAACTCGAAAACAGTTTTTTCAGGCTCGCAGTCGAATGGTTAACGTCGTGGTAAGCAGGGACAGTTTCATAAATATATAATTTATGATAACGAATGAAGACGCTTGATGAAATTTCAATATCAAATTTGAATTGTTGAATCTGTGTACGATCGCACATGTTGTGTCACTTACGACCCGGACTTAACCAAAGTCAGTTTTGTTGCATCCGTGTGATGGCATGTCTGAAGATAGTGAAAAGCGAAACCCGGGTCGTTAGTGACAAAACATGTGGAATCGTACAAAATTTCAACAATTCAAATTGTATAAATGTATATTTTCTGAACATTTATGGAGTTCTGTTCATAGACGTGGGTGTTAATAATAACTGACATTCGTATCCGATTCAAAAATTAGGTCGTAACGATGTTTTCAAATCTCTATTTAGAAAAAAAAGTTTAATAAACTAGTAACAAGCAATTCGCGTAGGTTTTTCTTCTTATACCTCAATGATAGGCCACGTAATACATATCGCGAGCATACATGATTTTTAGAAAAAACAATACCATTTACTCTTCTTTTATTCTAAATAAATTGATCGTTTAATTTACTTGTATTTCAAATATGAGTTTGCATAATTTTACTATTCAATAAAAAAAAATATGATATCAGAAAAAACTGTTAATTTATATAATGCTTATTTTTTAAACGTTTCGTTAAGCTAATGAACGTTTCCACGTGAGTTGACATAACTATCCTAACATCTTATTGGAAACAAATAAAATTTGCTGAATATCGGCACAGTTTTCTGATGAAAACAATGCCGTCTTACTTTGCCAATCGTGAGTGATTTATCGATATATGCATACATCCAATGCTTATTAAATAATATTGATTTCGCTAACATAACTCGCCATTTTTATTAATGAGTATGATAGTATGAACACGTTTTGTTCATTTAATTGTAATTGCTTTCATTGCAAAATTCTGCAGACATTTTAGATTGGTATCTGACCATTTTTTTTTTTGCTGAAAATGATTCCAAATGCCATACTATGAGATATCATGCTGTGATGTTTTTAGCGATACTAAATCAGAGCTATTCAGGTCCTTCATCTCAATGTATATATTATTTTTTCGTATAATTGTTGTGTCGCTGCAGAGCTGAGCAATCCACAGTTAATCCGGTTCGTGTGGACACTACACGCATTATACCTATAGCTACACGTTAGACGCAATTCGTGGGCGAATTGTGTTAAATAATACCATTTTTAATGCACATGGATGTATGGTTGAACGATGATTCTTTTGTAGTTCTGCCCAATTTGTGATCAATCATAATAGAAGTGTCACACTAGTTACACAACCAGTAGTATATTTGTTCATTTATTTTTATAATCGATTGCGTATATATATTGTATATTACACATAATTTATCGATATTTAATTTGTAAAACTCCATTCTAATTCAGTAAAAGTATCAAATTATTTTTTTATTGATTGAATTGGCATTTACTTGGTAGAACTCCATTATAATATGATAAAAAAATAGCAATGCATTTTAGTTCTATAATATTTTTTTTATATATATAAGATATAGTCGATAGCTCTTTCGGCTCGCGGCATCGTCAGATGTCGATTATCGCTCATAGTTCTGACGACGGCGTGAGCCAAAATAGCCATCAATATATATGAATATATCTTATAAAAAAAAATTGTAGAACTAAAACACATTGCTATTTTTTTCACAGTGTTACATTTTTTTAGATTTAGTTCATTCTGCTATATATTTTTGACGATGGATAAGCTGAAATAGCTACCAAACAACAATACAATTAAATATACATCTAAATATTTAAAATATAATTTTCAATAAAACGAAGCATTATTTTATGTTAGCCAAGAACATCTTTGTACTATAAATTTTACAAATACTTATTGTTAGTTTGCGTTTGAATATACTCAAAAAGAACTTACTACTTACTGCACGAGCTCTGTTGCTATGAACATGTTATCGTTGTTTCTGCTAATGCCGTAGGGGAGAGAAATATCCACTCTGCAGCGTTCCCCTCTCAAGGATTCGGAGGGATGATTTCGGGGGTTGCAATTCGTACCCCTAAAATAGCCTTGATCGAATGAATGCAGGGCAGGCCTCGATGAACGGTTGAGCTATTTGCGCGACGTTGCAAAGAAACGCGTTATTTATTTTATGTCGAATATATTCTCAAGTGCCATTTTTTTACAACTTAAAACACTTTCGACGTTTACATAATTCAATATAGGATAAGAAAAACTTCAAAATCAGAACCGGTACTATTGAAAGATTTTGTAGAGCTCATCGGTTATGAGTCACAAGACGAGCACATCTTGTTTAAGTTGATTTTTTTTCTATATGTCGATATTTTTGATTCAAAGCATGTATATTTAATTATAAAATCTAATAATGTAATGTTTTTTTCTAATTTAATTGTTTTGCAACACCATAACGAATTTTAAAATACCGTTTTTCATCACTGGTCTAAAATATTTTTTTTTTATGATATCGGCTGAAGGTGCTCGATGGTGCTTGATGGAATTTCCATATCAAATTTGAATTTTTACAAATTTAACAACAAAAAAAATGATAACTTTAATAGTGTGATACAATGCCTGAAGATGCTGAAAGGCGAAACGCGGGTCGTTAGTGACAGAACAAGGAATCGTACAAAGTTTTCATCATTTTTTTTGTTGTTAAATATGTCACAATTTCTTTCGATGGCCGTAATCGAGAAGATCGTTATCCAAATATGTTGAACGGCCATTTGTTTGATTTCCTTACATGGATGCTTGCATTACTTATTTTATAATAAAAAACCATTCATCAGTAACGGTGCATAGACAGTGTGTTTTGCGAACATAAAATTTCAGAATGTAAAATTTTGATAACTGGCTTACAACCGGTTCTTTTAAATATTCTAAGCCGACCTCTTCAATATAGCGGTCAATATCAAACATTTTTTTTCCGTTGGCTTGTAACGTCTTTCGTTCACCACATGATTTCGAACAGCTTAAGTAAGTTAGGTGATTTTTAATTAAGCAATATTTGCGTTATTGTTTTGAATTTTTTAAATGTTAGTTTGTAAAAAACACTAGTTTTATATAAGAACACATAATGTTGAATACTGTTTCTATAAATTTATTTAACAAGATCGGAACAGGTTTCGTTCATTGTTACATTGTTACACATTGAGTCAGTTGATTTGAATTAATTTTAATACGTATATATATTTATGTATATCCAATATAGTTTATTTATTTATTTGAAGCATATATTTTATCAAACTTACAAATTGTATGTTTATTGCTTTTGCAACGTAGAAAATATTCATAAATGGTAACATTATATATAAAAAATAACAGAGAAGAGATCTAAGTATGCACTGACAAAGTCTAATACTGCTCTCTAATCATTGGCAGACTTGTTCAACTCTTAGAAGAACAAACAAACAATTCATATCCATTGCATTGATTGATTTGGCATTCGCTTGGTAGAACTCCTTTATAACACGGTGAAAAAAATAGCAATGTATTTTAGTTCTACAAAATTATTTAAAAAAAATATAGTTGATAGCTATTTCGGCTCACGCCATCGTCAGAACTATGCTTAAACGAACATTTCTGACGATGGCGTGAGCCGAAATAGCTATCAACTATATTTAAAAGATTATTTTATAGAACTTAAATATGTTGCTATTTTTTGCCGTCTTATTGATGTAGCCGCCTTTTTAGTTTCATTTAAAATTTTTGATTTTTTTTAGTTTAATTGATAGCAAGAAACAAGCTAGGTCGCTAAAACAGGAGAGAATATGTAATGTGTCCCTTTTCTACACAGCTATACAAAGATAAGCAAATGTTCGTTTAAGCATAGTTCTGGCGATGGCGTGAGCCGAAATAGCTTTTAACTATATCTTTAAAAAAAATTGTAGAACTAAAATACATTGCTATTTTTTTCACTGTGTTAATTCATATCTACTTCTCGAAATTCTCACTATCTGCAACAAAACTAACCTTTAGGAATGATCTTTATATGGTATAAAAAAAAAATATTCTCGCCTTAATGATGATGCTCATCGCGGAATTAACGCTTTGCGTGCCCATCATGGGTGGCAGAGGGTCAACAGACTCAACGATGTCCACAACCAGTTATATAAATTGATTATAAAAAAATTCTCACCGCAATATTTTTCTATACTGAACATCTATTCGAATACTGATTGACTGTCTCCATTTAGACGTAATAGGTTTTGCGGTAGATACAACTGTTAGTTTTTTTCTCCTTATTGGACCAACCTGATCTCGTCAATCAGCAACTTTTTGCCAACCTGCTTTTCGCGATATGTCACTTTGCACAGTGTTTTTTTTTTCCCGCCGTACTGTGCCGTAACAGTAACATGACTTGTATTCTCACATCCAAAATAAAATCTGTTATGCAATGTGTAGTATTTTTTCCCATATAATTTTTTTTCCCAAAAAGCGTTTTTTTTTTATAGTAATAAAATTATTTTTTATCGTTAGCTTATTATGATAGCGATGAGCGAACCCGGTTCTGATTATAAAGCATTGAGAATATGTGTTTCTATTATTTAATATATGCCTTTACGTCAAGAAGTGACAGTTAACACAGTAAAATTGATAATTTACTTGCATCTTTTAATTCATAATGTACGGTTATTTTTTGCTAGACAAATTCTATAAAAACATGTTTATTTAGACAGGAGTAGAATTTATGTAAATTCCAATGTGACATATCCTTTATCAGTGATGTTATATTAAAAGCATTTTTTAAACAATCAATTGTGAAACTAACGCTCAAAAATATATCGAAGTGCAAGTAATGATATCGATTGGAAGATCTTCGGCGGAATTTGAATATCAAATTAGAATTGTTGAATACATTTATACGATTCCCCATGTTTGGTCACTTTTTAATCGGATTTCGCCTTTTGGCATCTTCAGGTATTGTATCACACGGACGCAACAGAATTGACATTTTGTATCAATTGTATACAAGAGTAATAATTTTCAAATGACAAACACAGACCTTATGGCTAGGGCTAAACATTTATCTTAAATAATTCTCAAAACTACTTAATGATAATGCCGATCAATTGCAAATGATATGTTGTGAACTATTTTACTTTTTACTTCATTTAGACACATATTTTATAATTACCTGTACTCGATCATAAAAAACATTTTTTTTGAGATTAATAGTCTTGTCTTAATTTGTATTATAGCAGTTGATAATGCATGCGATGAGAAAAAACGGTTTTATTACGTATATATATATTTCTACTAAGAATTGACAGCTGATACCGTAAAAATGGTTGACATTTAGATTGATTTACTATGGGCGTTTGTAAAGTATTAATTTTTAACTTTAGAGGACAGAAGTTCTTTCAAAAATCACCTCCAATTATGTGACGTCATAATAATTTGATTATGTGTTTCAACGTTCAACGCCGGTCCAAAGGCCATGTCTGTAAAAGCGTTAACAATGTTACACGCTGAATTATGCATATTATTTATTTCCCGCGCTCGTTACTTCGGCTAAACGTTTTTGTTTTTTATCGTATCCATCTGGCATTTTTTCTCTATTATTACACAGTATTTTCTTTGCTTTACACCTGTTCTGTTGTTAGAATTAATTATTCGTTACTAAACGTTGGCGGTCGTTAGACTGTGCGGCTCAGGCCGAGCGCATCCGCATATTTTAAGGTGTCTACATATAACCTTATCTTCGTATACATAAAAATGAATGTTTGTTTGTTTGTTCGTTTCGTGTGCGTTCATATACATTTACATTTTATTGAATTAGTACAATCAGTATCGGTTTCGCTTATCGCGAGCATTATCAACTAATACACTGGGCTGTGTGGATGTACTTAACAACTTTATTAGCCTGCTGACGTGTCGTAAAACCTTCTATTCTATTTATTTCTGTAAGCAACAGACGGACAAACAAGAAATATTGTGTATCCAATAGCATTTCTAATGGACGGAATTTTAACACAAACACTTTCTTTGTTTGATTGGTATTGCAGCGCATGACGGGTACACCATAGGTGGTCTTAGTAAACGATTACCGAGACCAAGTCGTAACGATCCCTGCTTCCGTTAAAACTTAAAGGACTATGAGCTGAAATAAAATCAGTGAGGCGATGGGGGGATTTACTAGACCCCAAGAAAAATGGCTTAATTCTCTTACATTACAATAAAAAATGATTTTGAATTTTCGTATTTATGTTTACATTGATCGGTTCTTACATATTATAGTATTTTTTGATATATTTTTGCTCGTGCGTAAACAATACTAAATCGCGGCTCAAAAATTGTAAATTTGCATGACAGCGTTTATTAATGTATCAAAGTAAACGAGGCAAATATAAAATCTTGTCAATTAAAACGTCAACAACAAGGTCTATTAAAAACGCAGACTTATCCGACAGCCTAATAATGAATGCTCTATTGACAAAATAGTAGGGTTATGTCACATTGATCATTCGCAGTCAAAATGTAGTCTTTTGGCAGCCGTTCGGGTGAAAGGTGAACGATCTGTCAATTCGGAGATGATGATATTGTGACGTTTAAATTGGCGCGAAAATGCCGTGACCGAAGTTGTTCTTTTTTGAAATTCATTACAATCCGTGGCGCTTCGTCGCGCAAGTGTTGCGGAACAGCGCCGAACTTCACGCACCATTTGTCAGTTACGACAGTCGAGGTTGCTAATGAGTGGAAAGATCACTTATTTGGGGGTTTTCCCCAGTTTCGGGGAATGCAAATTACAATTATTGAATTATTCCAGAAGGAATAATTCAATCTTGTAATATTTGACCGCTCAACCATTAATTGATAATTCCCTTAAATATAAAAAATACTAATTATCTAGTACAAGAAATCCCAACCCCCTTTATGATCGCCAACTTAAATAATCAGCTTAAAAAATATTAACTATAATGCAATTATTATTGCTAATGGTGTCTTGAAGCTTGAATGATTTCATATTTTGATACATTGAGATGCAATTTGATGATATTTTGCGCGGGTCACATTTATTTTATAAAAAGGGTCGCCACTCAACAAACTTGAGAACCAATGATCTTGTATGTAAGTACTGCTTTCATGAACATCATCTTCTGATAATAAATTAACACTGACAACGCTATTTACCTAAATATGTTATAAAAAAAACTTTAAAACTCCGACAAAAATTTTGAAATTTTGAATAAAATTTTTGACTCAAAATTTTGCGGACCTCCTAAAAATTAATATCTAATAATGTAAAAATATCAAAGTATTTAGCTCTATTGTTGATAGCTATTTCGACTTGCGCCATCTTCAAAACTTATTAAATATGCAAACAAAATGTGTTTCATAGCTTGTGCTGATTAATCAAAGCAATCTTTATCCTTAACTGGCCGACCGTTTTATCTACTTCTTACTTTACTAATAGGACGATTCAGAGTCTGCGTTACAGGCTTTCAGTTACTCCTATTGTGGCTACAGACTGCATTTATGTCCTTTTTCGTTTCTTTTGAAACATAACATCTGGTCTCTGATTGCCTGTCTCGGTATGATATAACTCTTATCAATATTCAATCGCGTACATTCCATTGTTGCCGCAATAAAAAAGACTGATAATGTCGAAACCTCGGGTGTTGACTTTTCTTGCCCATAATTTATTTCTAGTTATTTATTTTATGTGGGTTAGTTACCTTAACAGGTGATACGTGTGGGCCACACTCGTCTGCCCCCACCCTTCCAGTTATAACGCAATCCTGCATCGATTAAGATTACTTCGTAACTGCCCACTGTTGGGACTGCATGGATGCTCGGTATACTATATTGCAGTTGTTGCCAACCACTGTTCAACGTGCCCACCAAATGTTTTCTTGCTAAACAAGTTAATTTCAATATAATAAAAAAAAACTGACTGTAACGCCTCATGTCTTGAGATAAGTGAAAGCAGTATGTTGATAGATTATTCACAAAAATCGTTTTTGAAAAATTAGGCCTAGCAAGGAATGGTTTAGCCTGTTAAATACTGATCCACGCAAATGGTATTCAAGTAATGAACGTTTCAAAAAATTATTAAGTATTTTCTGTAATTAATTATCATCTAATATGTAGATGAAAATCAGGTCATGTTTCAATTTAAAAAAATAGCTCAAACACAAAATCATCACATTTTATGTAGTAGAAGTTTTAGCTGTTAAAACTGTAACTCGAAATTAATACTTAAAACTGTAAATTGAATTTATATTATGTGATTCATTAATAACGTGATTAGCGAATTGCGAATCTGTTTTTTTATTGTTGAATGATCTTACATGTTCCTTAGCTCGAGTAGATATACTTCTACCTGTCTGTCCGATATAAACGGATAAACATGAGCCACAGGACATTTTATAAATACCGCTTCTGTCCAGTTTATCAGTTAAAACTGTAGGCAATCAATAGGTTTCTTCTTTTGACATCTTCAGATATTCTATCACACGCATGCCATAGAGCTGTATAGATTGACATTTTGCGTCATTGATATACAAGAGAAATTGTAAAAATATAGATTAACGAATTAACACTCTAATAACAAAGTGTTTTATAGAATATTCACTGTCGTTTGATCATATTCTTGATGATGACTGAAGCCAAAATATTATAGTTTTCAACGATTGTATCTAAAAAACTTTTATAGCAAAATAATTTTATATTTTTATCTTATTATGTGTTTCAATTTAGTCGCTCGCGCACCGTTGTTTCAGCATCGCAGACTTCTCGTATGCTGCAATTTGAGTGCATTAGCCGTTGCATCTGATTGAGGTTTATTGACTGCAACGTACAAGCCTTGCAGCTGATTTTGTTGTGATTTAGCACTCTAAACATATACTATTATAAGTGTTAACTGTCACGTCTTGATTGAAAAGTATGATATTTTATACTATAATAACACATTTCTTGGGTCTGTTTTCACAATATAATTATGGAAATATGTGTTTTTATTATTTTAAATAAATTCATTGAGTATTCATAGTTGATCTTTAATTAATTTTCAATTTACGTTATACACCTCGTGTAGTGAACCAATTTGCTGTCTTTTTTATAACATATTAATTGTTATTTATTTATACTGAATTTCGAGGTTGTAGCGAAGTGGTATGTTTCAATGTTAGCACAGCTTCGAATCCCACTATAGACTGATTCATAAATTTAGTATTACCAACGATTAATGGATTTTCAATGGATAATCAGTGCGTCTGTGATGTTCTTAAATATATTTACATCGTCCACGTTCTTTGTTACATTTCCGCAATTTTATAATATTTAGATCAGTATTAATTACGTTCACTGCGAGCATTATCAACGCATGCAATACAAAATAAAACTGAGCTACCTGTTTAAATTTGATTTATAATATCGACTGAAGGTGCTTGATGAAATTTCAATATCAAATTTGAATTGTTACAATTTTGTACTTTTTATCACTAACGACCCGGGTTTCGCCTTTTGGCATCTTCAGGCAATTCTATCACACATTTAGTTTCATCCGTGTGATAGAATGTCTGAAGATGCCGAACGGGGAAACCCGCGGTATATATATATATAGCTATTTCGGCTTATAATTCTGATGAAGGTGTAAGCCGAAAAAACTAGCAATTATATATTTTATAAGTTATTCTTTTCACCGTATTATGAATAAAATAATTCTCGTGTATTCATTTCTCGATTTACAAGCAACATTTTCTCATCGACTGGCTAAACAATCGTATTTCTGTCACGCGTCAGAATATCGTCAATATTATGTGATAGTTTATAACATGGATTAGTGTAGCTTTCAACATTAAACCTTGTTTACAGAAGCTTAATTTAGAAAGCTTTGCCTATCGTGTGCAGCCTTATCCGATAGCTTGTATGATTTGTGACTACATCGCGCCATTTCTAGTTCATTCTGGTATAAAATATGTACTGGCTTTCCAACTACACATCACGCTGTAGGCATTGCAGTAATTAATTTAAGATTTATATTGTACAATGTTGTCTTGCTTTATATATTATACAATATTTTAATAAAAAAAAACATAGTACTATTTCTGAATTTTTATTGTATTTAGTTTCGTTCATCACGAGCATTATCAATTGAAATATTAACACATCGAATCCCCGAGCCTTATTTTCACGCCTTTCAAAAACCAGACAAATAAGTGACATCAAGCGATGTATTTGACGGAAGAATGTTTACTTATATTAAAGACTCGAATCTTTTTTAAATAATCATCCATTTCATCTTATCGCCTATGTTTTGATTTACACAATGTAAAAACTCAATTGTTTCTAATTTGAATTGTTACAACTTTGTGCGATCCCACATGTTTTATCACTAACGACCCGTCAGTTCTGCTGCATCCGGGTGATAGAATGACTGAAGATGCTGAAAGGTGAAACCCGAGTCGTTAGTGACAAAACATGTGGTATCATACAAAGTTGTAACAATTATTTGATGTCGAAATTCTATCAAGCTGGTTTAGTCGATATCATAAATTACATCAATTGTTTTGCGCGCAATGCATGATAATAACGTTCTCCCAATAATTTTCAACTGAAAATAGTACAAACATTTTTTACATTTTTTAAATAAATGTGATGCACTTTTACGAAGTGAGAGTTAACACATTAAAAGTGATAATGCTGTTGTCTTTCTTATTATATCTATTTTGAACTTCCACTTATTGAAATTATAAGACTTGAGTCATATGTGCATTCGTTTCGCATGTTTAAAGAGTGATTTAATCTAATATATTTTTTATTTTCTTTTCAGGTATGTACAAAAATAATCCGTATTGTTGTGGTGGTTAGAGTTTTGGTAAGTCTTTTTTATATTAAGTATTTCGTTCTCGGAATACAATTTTTTATTTGCAAATATCGTATATTATCATCACGAACACAACCAATGGGGATATTCTCAAAAATAAGATGTAGCTGTAGCTAGACAGCTTAGGTGATGATAGACTGTCTGTATTTGTTTTAATACATATTGAAAAATTAATAAGTATATATGATGACCATTTCCATTCTTACTATTTGTTAATTGGTGCTAAATATTTTGTATTTCTAAGTCTAAAATTACTCAATTGCAATTTAATGACACCTGATTATTATTTGTTGTACAATCCTTTCAATGAAGACTCATTCACAGTATTTAACGTTAATAATTCTTATCACAGGCAGTTGAGTGCTAATATTAATATATCATTATAATTGAATTTTATTTTAGTTGTTTATTTGTATCCTTGTGTATCATAAGCCTTGGATGTCCGTGTTTTTCCTTTGTAATTAACTTATTTAATATATAACCGATGCAAACTGTTTATTGTGTGTCAGTTCTGTTGCATCTGTGTGATAGAATGCCTTAAGGTTCCGAAACGCAAAACCCATGTCGTTAGTGGCAAAACGTGAAAGTGTAATATAATAACAAAGTTTTACCGTGTGTTGTTGTTGATAAAAGGCAATGAATCCTTTTGTATCGGTGTATATTGCTTACTGTCAATAATACCTTTTCTTGTTTGTTTCAATAGCTATTTATTAAATGGTCTTTTCAAAACGGTTCATGTCTCTATCGGATGAGGTTGACGCGCTAAATCTTGCGTAGCATTAGTTAGGCTTCTAATCATTATGCAGGCATCGAGAAATGCGCTTGTATACAGCCGTAGGCGGGAATCGCATAGTGCATTCATTCGTTTAGCGAGGCCTTCGATCCAGATTAACGGCAGTGTATATGCACTATGCAGACATCCGTTTTGCACTGGGACTGCATTCATCTTTGAGCATTTTACCAAACTGAACGTATGTTTATAAAATTAAATTTCATATGCATTATTAGTTATTAAAAGGGCTGTAGTGTCGATAACAAATAACCGACGCGAAAAATGAACAAATTGCCGGATTGATTGGTTTATCTTTAATTTTATGCATATAAATAGGAAAGGTATGTAAAAAACTTGACAAAAATTAACTTTTTTTTATTCGGAGTCGTGGTGTTGGTCAATGTCACAGCCCTGATAATAAATATGACAATCGACCGATGTACCATTGAATTTTTTCGTTCGCATGTTGTATTTGGCGCCAATACACTTTTACCAACATCCTAATGAAGTCATTCCAATGAAAGCGTCCGTAAAAACAAACTCCTACGTGTTAATGTTTTTTGACATTAATTCAATCAGCTTCACAAGGTAAAATTCGCGCGTATTTATTTATTTACCCGAATCCCACTCCGCAATTTATTTTGAGTGGTATAACACGGCAACGCGAAGAGTATCATTATTTCAATTACTACCACAACCTACGTTCTTTTTTTGTTTAATGTGAATTCTTGAAATATTATTAATGTGTGATTTTATATTCGTCTTCCTCCTCGTCAGATATCTCATGCTGCAAACGTGGGTTTTTAACTATACGCCTTCCGCACAATCGACGGTAATGGAGCGTAGTGATTATTGGTAAATTAACTGTCATATTTAACTCTACTAACACAATTCTTACTTCACACGAGTGTAACAGAATTGACAATTGGTAAACAGTTTGCATCGCTTATATGCATAAAAAAAATCCAGGAAATATAGATCCTCGCGCTAGGAGCTAAATATATATCTGGAATAATTTAAAAAAAAAACACGATCCGACTACAAAAAGTTGATTTTTGTTAAAAGTTTTTTTCCTTCATTTTCTGTTTATGTGCATTAAATTAAAGATGGCAAATCGTTATTTGTCTATTTTGAACAAAACCGTCTAATCGAAAAAGCAGTCGAAGTCGTTTTTCACACCCCCATTCATTATTTATTTTAACAGGGCTTTTAATATAAGATGTCATTTTTATTATTGAGGTTCTTAGAATTTTTTTTTTATTTATCTCGCTTTCTCGGAACCGACACAGTTTATTGATTCTTTCGTCACTGCGATAAGACAAACATCCGAACAGGTGTGCCGCGGTCAGCTGATTGAGTAATTTTACACCTGTGGTTAAAGTGGTGCCTGTGGTGAGTAATATTACACCTAAAAAAACAAGGTTTTTCGTATCTGAAAACTTATATTATACAAAAAGAGAAACGTGCCACCCTGCTTATAATTGTAAATTAGATTCACTGCTTACGATACAGTTAGTCTGACGATGCTTCTCAAATAAGCGAAATACGTGTAACACCTGTTACCACAACAAGTGGAATAACAAAGTAATCTATTTGAATGTAACTATTGAGGTGTCAACTGTTTCTTCTCTATGGAAAGGCATTATATTTGAAATAATTAAACCACTCTTTTTAGTTCATATCACCACAATATATTTTATAATCGGGAACGGTTTCCCTCATCGCGAGCATTATTATCAACTGATAGGATATAAATTAAAATCGAGTCTATTTTGAGTTAATTAAGCAGATATAAAAAACCATACGTTCAAGAAGGCAGTGCCAGAAGAAACACGACTACACGACTCCGATTCTACAGCCCTGAAATAAACCGCAGTGATTGTAAGAACCTTTTTATGGATTCATTGTGATCTTGAATCATTCAATCGATTCTATAATTTGTACAAATTATTCAGGTATTGAGTACAGTCTTGACTCGTCAATTATTCATAAATCTTCATCGACGTCAATGTTTTGTTAAAGGTTAATGCTGTGAATCATTGATTGCACAGTTGAAACATTCCTAGGACTATCAGATTTGGTTCTGAACCTTCAATTATTGATTTCTCGCCTTATTAATTATGTGAGAGATCGTCGGACCTAGCCGGATTTGTGCTTTGACGTTTAAACGAAAATCGCACCCACTCTTGGCAGGTTTTTTCGCCGTTGAAGATTTCTTTATTTATTTATTACCTGACGTGAGAGTGTTAGGGCTTGCAATGTTTGTAATAAACCGGTTTAACGGTTTTCACAAAAAAAAAATATCAAAAATTTTAATGCATTTTCTTTAGTATATTTCCTTAAAATTATCTTTTTAACTGTTTCGTAATCAATGGCAAATATAATTTATGATATCAACTGAAGGCGACCCGTGAACCCGTATTGACCCGTGAACAGCATCCGTGTGAGGCTGTAATGTGAAAAATGGATCGTTTGTGAGAAAACACATGAAATCCTACAATTCAAATTTAATGACAAATATATTTGACGAAACATCTTAAGTGCAATTATATTTACTGATCATTCTATTATATGTTACTGTATGTAGTAATAAAAAAGCGCCACCCACAAGCTTTAAAAACTTTTGGTAATCTTTTTATTTTGATGGACTCGGCGGTAGCTTTGGTACTATTCTACTTGTAGTGAACTTAATATTGAGTCTCTTTTTCGCTTCTTTCATATCTGCACAGAATATAACGAGTCTAAATTAGTTTCTTGCCAAAAGTTGCTGAACACGTCACTTCAAGTAGAATAAAATCAATTATAGTTCATAATATCTATAAAGTTTTTTCTCTTGAAAGTCTCTTATGTTGCAATTTTATGTAAGGGTGTTTTTATATAGAAAAAAAAACACCAAGACTTTCTAAAGTACCATTTCCACATTCCACAAGATAATCCCTTATATATATTTCACTTGAGGTAATCGTTATGATTCAATTGAGTTATTTATATGATTAAAAAAAACAAACATTTGTTTAAAATTTTCCATCCATTTATTTCATGTCTTGAGGTTAGTAAAATAATTGAATGATTCACGAAAATTACCTTAAAATAGTATTTATTTACTATATATAATATTCTTTTCAGAAAACATGTATAGATAGATAAGTGTAAAAGATTTGTCCAACATTTTTTCTCAGTCATTTGACTGAATAACCGGTACCGACAGTTATTAAAGCCGGTTAATTTGCCATCCCTACACTAAACTATACGAAGCTGGTTACCCTTGACACTTTACTAGTGAAACCTCTCGAGTGGAATGAAGTAAGAACGTAACGTTAAATAATTATTATCTATTCACTTGAATTTCAACCCACTGACTCACAATCATATTGTTCGAGCAGAGATCGCATGATTGAGCACTGAACGCATATCGTGAAATAGAATGTATTTTTTTCATTGACAGACGTCATATGGCATATTTTTATTTTTCATTTAAAATTCTTATTGAATAAAAGAAATAGTCGATATTTGTGACGTAAAAGAAAAACCTTTCGACATGTCCACCGCCATATTAAAATTAAACGACATTGTTGTGTTTCGTACATTTATAGTAAATGTTTGTTTCTTTGAAGGCATATTTATCACTTTTTAGTGGAAAGCCAATAATGAGAATAAAAAGAAAGGAAATAATCAAACACAATTTTTAGTACTTTTGACTCAATATTGATCAAGACTTTAAAGAGGTAGTTTAAATTATTTTACATCCTTAAGATGACGTCATTAGTAATTTCTTTAACCGGTTAACTGCCGGCAGGTACATGTATGGCGGTACCCAGCACGCCGTGAATTTTACCACATAAATAAAACCTTCTAAACATATCGTTATTGAAAGTGTAATAAAGTTTATTTATAAAACTTACCAAATAAATGAAGAGCGCGCCAGTCGTGCAGTCATTTATCCAAATCATAAAATTAATTGTTCATGGTGCAGGGTTGTCAAAAAAACAAGGTCAAGGTTGTTAAAACGGCGCGTCTTAAGACGTAATTTTTGTATGAGCGGCGCTCCGTTCACAGAAAATTATGCGTCTTAAGACGCTTTTGGCAGTTAACCGGTTAACTCTTAGTTTAGTACCTGTTAATTATTAACTCACTTTTTGTGTTAAAAGCCTTATTTCAGTTTTTTTATAAGCATCACTCTCCCTGAACTTTATAATTAAAAAATGTGGAAATAGTAATAAACAATATGTTTTTTTAAAATTTTAATTTAATGTCTTTTCACCGTAAATTGACAGTATGAATTAAAAACTAACGGAAATCAAATATATAACTGCAGCTTTGTGCATATGAAGTTATTTTGAATCATGTCGACCAAGCTTAATGCATCCGGACGCCATTTGAATTCAACGGCGTCGTTTCGACACCATTAGACGCCTCAGCTGGAGGCCTTCTTCCTCTGAATGCTTCCTGCGGCTTTATTACCATTTCAATTTCCTAGGAATATACAGACTGAATAAGGATGTTGTGATGTTACATTATCTATATTTGAGGTATACGTTTTTGTCCGATGTGAAATATACATTCCAATATATCGGATATCCAATACTGGAAATTGAACGCAGTCCATTTTAATATTTTTACTTTATAGATAAAAACTGTCACTTGAAGAAGAGGGGTGATATTTTAAATAACAAAAACATATTTTTATTGCTTTTTCCAAAATATATTTTATGATCGGGATCGATTTCGCTCATCGTGAGCATTATTATCAACTGACAGGATAGAAATTACAAACAAGCCATAAATACACATATTTTAGTTAATATTTAGTAGATATCGATGTAAAGGCATGATATTTTAAATAATAAAAACGGATTCATAGTACTGTTTCCACAATATATTTTATGATCAGAGCCGGTTTCGCTTATTGCTAGCATTATCAACTGATAGGACACAAATTACAAACAAGCATTTTTATACAATTTTTTTGTGTTTTCACTTAGCAGATGTGTAAAACCAAAGGTTCATGAACTGAGAAAACAATTTACATGAAGTCATACAATATGCATTCAAATTAAGAAAATTAATCTTATAATGAAATGTCAACAATACGCAAAAAAATAATAATTTTTATATAATATAAAGACAAATCAATAATACGTTAGAGCTTAGAACAATCGTAGAAGACGCGATAGCAAGAATAACAAGTGGGAAATTTTTATAATCGAAATTAAGCCTGCAATTAAATATTTTTTGGAATATAATGCATTATTGAATGAGGGTTTGATGGTAGTTAAAATAATGAGGAGAAATGATTAGTCAGGGGCGTCCCAATAATTTTTGAACACACAAAAAACAATATCACTTAAAAAACCCCTTTAATATTAATAAATATACGAATATATTAATCTAATAGATGTAATAATGATGACCTCACGAAAGTTGTTTGATCAGTCAAAAGATTTTAATTTGGCTAAAATTTATATCGGCTTATTATTTCTTACCTATACAAAAAAAAAAAAAATGAGATTTCTTTTAGTTTCGTTTCTTGTTTGGTGGTCCGAAAATGGATGAATTACGAGGTCATGTTTTTTTTTTTACTTTATTTTTTTTTATCAAATTTTTACACTGATACGCTTTTTTACGTGTCATTTATTAGTGACGGTTTTGTGTGGTCACAATTTGTTTAAATATATAATATATTATTGTTTCTCACAATCACAAAACAGTATTTTAATTTATTGCTCCATATATATTCAATTTATTTTTATAAAATATTCTGCACTTAATTCAAAAGCTCAAATGGAATATCAGTGTCGAAATGGTGTCTTGTTTAAACTTTTTTACGTGCCCCATCTACGCTAATACTCGGTGATCGTGGAACAAGTGTCGGGACGCCGCTAGCTATCCCCGACGTCCGGATATAGGACTCGTTCGCCGGCGGAAGCTCCTGCAATCGCGACACCACTGCCTCCGGCGGTGTCTACTCAAACTGCAAACACCGCTTGGCATTTACTTTATCGAATATTGAGTCATAACTGTTTGTGTTTGAATGCTTTTGTTGGAATCTTTTCAGTACGTCATGTTTGATCAACCTCTTTGAAGCGTGCATCATTCATTGCGCTTTTTTATTTCGTTTTCTTTTCAAAGATTTCTTTTTGACTTATAAGGAGACAAATTTTAAGTTATGTTTTTTTTTTTATTAGGATATCATTTCCTTTACAGTTTATTTATTAAGAATATGAACATGATTGATAAACAAATAATTTACAAGTTTCTGATGAATATTTACGAATTTGCCCTTATTGTTGAAAAACAATTTTGTGTGCACAAAATGACAATGTAAATAATCGTAAGCGGAGGCTTTTTTTTTTCAAATACAATTTACTACAGACATACTTAACCTTTTCCTTATTCGGACCGCATGTTTGCGTGTGCTTATGTTGTGCCAGCCAAAGCATAGGAAACTGCAATTTTAAATATAAAAATTCAATAAATAAAAACCATAACAAAACAATATACAGTTTTGATGGTCGAAACTTTGTATTATTCCTCGTGTTTTGTCATTAACGGCCATCGGCATCTTCAGGAATTTTATCACACCGATGCAACAGAATTGACTCGTGACCTGCATCCGTGTGATATAATGCCTGAAGATGCCGAAGGTAGTTAGTGAGATAAAATATGTGAAATAGTACAAAGTTTTAAAAAGTGAAATTTTGTATTGAAATTCCATCACGCACGTTTAGTCGATATCTGAAATTGATTAAAAATAAATATTCCATTATTAGTTTTCTTTAAGAAATAAAATAGAATTTTTAGTATTATAACTACAATTTTACATAATTATGTTCAGGATCAGTTTCGCTCATCGCGAGCATTATCAACTCATCCAATATAAATTATAAGGATATTTTTTTTAAATTTACAGTTAATTTTTAACAATTACACAAAACCAATTGTCTAAGAATAATGAAACACAATGCTTAGTATTTTTTCTTCAATATTATATCATCCAGATCAGGACAGGTTTAGCTCATCGCTATCATTATAAATTAATACAAAACTTTTATTATAAAAAAACCTATGGTTCTTCAAAAACTAAATTAAATATTTATGGACAATCATAAAAAATATATTTATATAAATGAATTAAAATAGTTTACAGATAATCTGAAGGACCTCTAAAAATTAAATAGTAGATATTTATTAGTAATAAAAAATAAAACCTAATATAATCAGAGTTAAAAGAAATACAATGAGATCTCATTAATAACATGTTCCCAATTCACATAATACTTGTTAGCTTTGAGTGATTATCTTTTAAAAATTGTATTTTTGATTGACTGACATTACAAGATAATGAATACGTTTTTCGAGTGTCAACGGAAGACTCGTGTCAATATCTCGAATATAATACGCCCGAATGAAGTATTGGAGTCGTTTGACCTGCTTTCCATGCAAATCGTATACGCTCCTTTTCATTGAGCGTTTTCCTTTTATTCGTGTCATCCGATCGGTCAATCGAGTCACGCACCTCTTGATTCGATGCGAAATCGAAACGATTCAATCATCGAATCACTCGAAAAGTGATTCACTGGTAACATATAAATGTGAATTATTATAGACGGACTGTTTTCATTTTTTAATCATTTTATGGTGCAGTTTTATCAAATATACACTAGTTTCAGAAAATGGTGAACGTTTGCAATACTACGTACTTCCCATCAAAAAATTTGAGTTTTTCAAAATTATTGAGAGGAAACTCGTTTTCATCGAAATAATGCTAAATTTAAACAAACTATCCCAAGGTAACAAATTTATTTTCCAATGGAAAGATAATCATAGATCACCGAAATAAACCGGACTTCGACCCCCATCTTTTTTTATCTATTTATTTATTTCTATTATATACACGTTACAAAAATTACAAATAACAATTTCAATGCTTTTGCAACGTCAAAATATTTAAATATTTAATGTGAAAAATAACAAAAAATAAGGATAGTAAGAAAGTCAAGCAAGCAAGCCCATGAAAAATCTACTTAAACACATTAAAAAAATAGTATTCGACTGAATTCACTTTTGTCCACATGGAAAATGTCGACATCCGAAGCAATACTATTGAACATAGTTAATGCTCTTACCATTAGCATCCTCAGTGGCGGACTGGTTCAACAGATATTTTTCAAATTGTCGTATTTTTTCGAGTCGCTCGTTTTTAACGACTACATCGCGACTCCACGACTGCAACTCCGAATCCACAGTCCTCGTAAAAATATTAAACATAAAATAAAAAATAAAAAAATTCTTCGATGTGTAAATGATACTTCTTCGTGAAAAGGCGTTATATTTGAATTGTAAAAACACAATGTGTAGTTTTAATTACACAATTATATCATACGGTGAAAAAAATAGCAATGCATTTTCGTTCTACAAAATTATTATTTTTTAAGGTTGATAGCTATTTCGGCTCACGCCATCGTCACAACTATGCTTAAACGATTTATTTGTAATGCTCACGATGTGTGAATTCGGTCCTAATTTCAAATTCATAACATTGTATAAATATAAATATATATTGTGTCTTATATATTTCTTGATATTTTTACCAAGAAAATTCCATTTCGATAAATAATGTTTCGTTGTGCGTGTTTCGAGGCAGGTAAAATAATGTAACGTCTCCGCGAAATTTGTCCAGTTGTACAGAAATACATAGAAAGTGATGTAGGTACTATGAAAACATTTGCCTGTATATTTGCGGATATCGTTTATCAGTGTTTAATACTATACCTTAGATCATTGCGAATCGACACAGATTCATTGCTCTAGTTGCATTTAATTACATCGGCACACATAGAGCGCACTTTCGATCCATTTCGTCGCAACGGCGATCAACAATAATCGCTCCGCACGGACATCTCGCGGCGATATTCGAAAACCGAACCCGGCGCCGCGGCCTTGTCACGTCCGTTGGGCGATTTCCCGCGCAATTTGCCACCGACCGCGATCCGTGATAACATCGCCGCCATGTTGTGCACTATTTGTTATTATCAGGAGCGGCCATTTGCATCGCTCTATCTGTTTTGGCATACTTTTGCGTCGGTCGTCTTCGTGAATTATATGTTGTAGTGGTCCGTGATGAACTAGCTGGAACGGGTAATATTATAGTAACACTAATGGATCAAAGTGGTTTGTTATAATGCGTGATTACATGAAGATCGATCCAGACTTAATCAAAATCTTTACTTTTATAACTTTATTCGTTTGGAAGATAACCCATTAGCCTCTCCTTACTCCGTACATGTTTCGTAAAGATTTTCAATGAACTATGATTTTATTTAATAAAAAAGTCATTGTTTACAGTAGGGATTACCAAACTATTTGCACATTAGAGCACATTTTAAAATATCGGTAGGGCGGCGGCAAGTCAATGTGATTTTTGGAATTGTATTTTATTGGCCAGTGCCTCATAATTAGGTGAGTGTGATGATGTTCTTGGGGACAAATTCTGAGAAATATAATGCTGAATAATTTGACCTGGTCTGCGCGATAACTGTCACAAAATCAACCCCAAACGAAGAAAGTAAACAATGCTAGGTAATGAGTAAACTTTCACTATAGCTCCTCTAGAAAGCGTGGTTGGCTACACTATTCTAGAATTGACTTGTATCGATTCATACAGACAAATGCTATGAACGAAACCAATTCTGATCATAAAATATATTATAGAAAAAATTACTAAGAATTGTTTTTTTATTATTTTAAATATCTTGCCTATCCACCAAAAAGTAAATGTTGAATTGGGTACGGCTTAACTTACTGTCTTATTTAAAATACACAAATTAAAACAGTCTTAAGCAACAACAAAAAAAGATTAGTTGATATCGCTCGCGATGAGCAAAACCGGTCCTCATAATAAAATTTATTATGAAATATGTACTAAAAATCTGTTTTTATTATTTAAAATGATTATAAATTTTTGACCAGAATTGTACACTTTGGGCTTGATCATCATGCTGTTCCAAAAAAACGGTGCAACTTAACATACATTCGATATGTCAATGTAATTATTGAGAATTTATCGAAACTTTCTCGGTGAACACCATGTATTAAGTTTACCTCTGCGGTTTTTTTCTGAAATCCAATAAAACGGCGTGTGTGATTTAATTCATCGATTTACATCCAATTCTTTGACAATATCAACGAAGATACGCCGTTTGTCTGATACAAGGTTCATGGTTCTAAACAACATGTTAATGTTATTACATATAAATTCTGCAAAAATCCGCTCTTTGGACATTCAAATATTAAAATAAGCCTTGCAGATAAATTATTAGCTTTAAAATCGAGTGGCACTTCTATGCACCCTTCATTTTTCCAGACTACCGCCGTCTACTTTTTTCTCAACGAAGCATCCATCCTCCATTGTCTGGTTTGCGTCTCTGATTCTTTTTGTTTCACCCCTTCGGGCGCTACGATGTATAACGAAAGTTTTAAGATCGTTTTTGCGCTAAAAATCCTACAATTTACTGCGTTGGCTGGAACAATATTAAAAAAGATAAACGCTTTTCCGAGAAGAAAATTTGGTTTTAAACTGTTTATTTTATCTCGAGCGCTCGTTTCGCCAACTTTTAATTGTTTTTTTACAGCAGTTTCGGTAATGTGCGTACTGTAATGAAAGTCGTATCGTTCAGATTAAGTAAGGTTTCAAAGAATTTGGAGTATTTTATCTCGTTTTGAGATTTAAATGCATCGAAAAATGTATTTAAAAAAAAAACAGATGCGAGCGTTATCAGTTGATAATGCTCGCGATGAGCGAAACCGGTCCTGATCAAAAAATATATTGTGGAAAGAAGTACTAAAAAAGTGTGTTTTTATTATTTAAAATATCATGCCTTTCCATCAAGAAGTGACAGTTAACACCTTAAAAGTGTTTAAAAAAAAAGTATAATAATAAGCCGACTACACGAAGCCATCTTCTCAACCATGCGATGTCGCCATTGCTTGTCACAGCAAAGTTTGATATAGCAACACACGAATACATTCCGACCGATATCGTATGTTGCAGGTTGCACTTTACTGGGTCTACACCAGTATAATGACGCATTATAGCAATAGTCTAGAAGCTGATTCTGTGTTGCATACTTGACATGGTTTCAATATGTAAACAATATTCATTTGAATTAGGTGAGATCGTATTTTTAAAAACGTTTACACGCATATCCATGCAATTATTAATCGAATTGGTGTTTACTTGGTAGAATTATACCACGGTGAAAAATAGCAGTTTATTTTAGTTCTATCTAGACAGCTCTGATGAGGGCGTAAACCGAAATAACTTTTAACTGTATACTTCATAAATTTTGTAGAAGTAAAAAAACATTTCTATTTTTTCACGGTGAGCTAATATTTTGTAATGTGGTTAGATAGATCTTCTCTGAGCTTATTTGGTTGAATTCGTTGCGAATCTTTGAACATATTTTAATCGTTCTTACGTTACAAAATCAATAAACTAATATTTATATTTTGTTTAAATGTGTTTGTTATAACGATTGTGTATTTCAAGTAAAAATATCTTTCATGTTTCGGTGAAACCATATCCCGTGACTTTCTCATCATATAGATATGATCCAAAATTTAATACATTTTATTCGATTTCTGCTGAGCTGTATTTAGAACATTCTGATATAAATTTGTTTGGCGATATTTCAATACAAAAATCAGCTTTCACACAAAAGCTCAACTCATTTAACACTCGTATAGTACTAAGAATTTTCAATTAAAGTCTCTCGCCTCAGCAGTATATAGAGCAAAAACAAACTTCTCAATTAACGGCGTGTCCTATTCTACACGTATCGCAAACCACCCCTTCCAAATTGACTCGAATCCGTCGCCAATATATTAGCGGCGAGACTTCTTTCCGTTGCTGTATCACACCCTCTCGCCTCCGCGATCCGTTGGTTCTGTTGGGGGCGCAGACGGTCGTTAAACGGCGCGTCTAGACTGCCCACCTTTTCCTCCCCCGCCCGCCGATCCGCAACCCTATCACCTCAGCTGAACTTGCACTCGGAATGTTAGTTTAAAATTAATATATAGTTATCTGGTTATCTCTATAGTGTAAGAATAGGATATATTGAATGATCACGCATTCTGTGTGGAGAACTTAGAAAAAATACTGTCGTTGAAATTTACTTGGTGTCCACTGCCAAAGCATTGATAAAGCTCGTGGGAAGAGGTGTGTCACCAAAAATTAACATTATTATTTTTTCTTTAAACCGATATTAATATTGTATTAAAATTAAATTTTAAAATTTATAAAAGACAAGCTTTTGTTTTGATAAAAGTTACTTTATAGAATATAAAATATAAAAGCAATCAAATCTAATATTAGTTATTTTGGATTGAAATATATATCTATATTTGCCTTATTATTATTTCTTCTATGTCCTCTTCCACTCTCCACCACTCGCAAATTTTACACTGCAGTATCCAGTGGCGTGTATATTTGGAATTTTTTCGATAGTTGGAAGTGTCTCAGGAGCAACTGCTTAAAACGCCTGAATCTGTTGGTAATCGAGAATATTCTACGAATTGAGGTATACTAGCTATCCGTATGACGTCGATTTATTTTTATCAAGTCAGCGTGGCCGATCGGTCCAATTGATGGTCGTACCTACTTGCGCAATTTTTTCATATATTATAATTGTACTAATTAAATACTAATTTGATTTATAAATAATTTTTTATCTTGCTCTTCTAAAAGTATTCACCAATTGCGTATTTTATCAAAACTGGACGTCAGATAAATATGTTTTTTTTTATTATAATACAATGTTTTATACATATTTATCTTTTATTCGTATGACTCCTGTTATCGAATTTGGTACCACTATTGCAGTTTACTTACAACAATAACATTGCAAATTTATTTTAAGTCGTATCGCTGCCCGTCGTATTGATGGGGTCGAAAATTTTGTGTGTGGTGAGCAGAAGTACAGGAAGTGTGGGGAGGGAAATGTCAAGGGCACGATGACGTCCCGAGAGGATTGGGGTGGGTTCGCCGACCGCCGCAACGTCATTAGGATCTTATCCGCCGATCGGAGCGGGGTGTTTTGTTTTTCCCCAGGTGCTGCGACACAAAAAAAATGCATTACGGGACATATGTTGCATATCGTCATTCCGCCAAAGAAATGTCGTGAGTACTGTTTGACGGTATTTTAGGGCGGTGATCGAGAGAAGGAATAAGCTGGGCCTGGTGATATTTTCCCGTTACTAAAATGTATCATATAATAGATTGGTGTTCGGAAACTTTTCCGTTTTCCCGGATTTCCATAAAGTATCTTATTTCTTGCGGACACGCTGTTTATATTCTTGTTCTTTTTATGTTTGATTATTGTAGTAAAATAAATGAGTGCTAATTAAAAAAAATATTTCAGAAGCATAAATTAACGATAATAAGTCACTTCAAAGGTGTTTAACGTATTGTATAGATGTGATAGAATGCTTGAAGATTAATTCGGGTCCTGAATGACAATATATGTGGAAATGTACAAAGTTTCAACAATTCAAAATTGATATAGAATTTCCGCCGAAGTCGATGTCATTAATTACAGAAATATTTCTGTATATGTTCTTTGGTGGAATATCATTTCTGATGCTTAGCGGTGCTGTTTCCTTGGTTCAATGGTCAACATCGTTGGCTACCGTGATAGATCACGGTACAAGTTTCGACAGTTAAAATTTTACAATCTTCCATGTTTTTATTGTTTGGAAATTTCCGTATTGGAATTTAAACCCGTGAACTTCTGGCGATGCTTACCACTCGGCCAGGTGTCTAGTTTATGTTTATTACTGACTATACGCATTCTAAGATATTTATTGTGTAATATTGTGAGTCAATTTAAAAAAAGAGTTTGATTTTTTTTCGTCTACACTGTTACGTTAGTGTGTCAGTTTTTAATATGATTATATTCATTACTCAATTGTACAATATTATTTGTGTTATTTGGTTGAAAACTTTTCTCACTTGAAGGTTTTTTTTTTTTGTATAGTTGAAGATAATTTCGTTGAGGTTTGACTGTGGAATAAATATTCTTACATCAAACGCACGTCTTGTAAGGATGTCTGGGCAGTTAACTTGAAGAGCTGAAGATCTAGCGAAGGGTTTTTCAAGTACAGGGGGTAACCTTGTACTTATCTTGAGTGGAAGATTTTCTGCTTGCGTTGACACTCCTCAACAGCGAGAGGCGTAGACTATCTGACCGATCTGTGAATTAAATGGTTTACTTGGAAACATAATTCATTAAAAAATGTTTTGTGTATCGAAAAAATCCAATACAGACGGTTTCGAAAACCCAATTCTGAAGGATTGTTCAAAATCCACGACTGAATATATATTAACCACTAAAATAGACAATGGTGTTGACTCTTATTTCTCATTGAGCGGACATTATATTTGAATTTAAAAATAAAATGTTGTACTATAAAATGTAGAAGTAATAATGAATGATTTTTTTTCAATTTTTGTTGTTTTTACAACTAAATGAATTTCGTTAAGATGTGTAGTAAAATGCACGTATGTTGGTTTTTGTTTAACCCGCTCTTGCGATTCATTGCAGCGAACATAAGTTGCCAAAGTTGTTGCAATTCAATGGCTGTATAAAATAAACAATTATAAAATACAAAAATATATTGGCGTCGAAGTAATATGTGATATAAGTTCGGTTTCAAACCATTAAAACTAAAAGCTACGCCCTACGGACTACTTAAATGGGCAAATATCATTTCCCAAACTCTGGTCTATTCTATTCTATTATTTCTCATATGTCCGCGTGCAGGATATAATCGCATCCCGGTTGGTTCGGCCGCTGGCATAAATAAATCAACAAAAACAACACGTGCGCATTATAAATTGGATCACTCGTTCGGACTGCATGCTGCACGTCGCCGAAACGAGATTTGCACTGCATACACACATGTAAAGTATAGAATGCACTTCGGGTGCATTGCGCTTCGTGTGTTTTTTTTTTTTTTGTTGATTTTTCTTTGCATTAGCTTTTCATTGTAGGCAGCTGATATTTTGGGGTGACGTTTGCTTGCTGCCAGTATGTGAATACCAGATACGATGGTTTTGATTTCACGTTGAACTTTGAGAAATTTGAGATTTTAATATATGTATATCATCGACACATGTGTATGTATGAGATGCACCCGCAATGGATAAAAGTTTAAGTCAACGAAACGTGAACTGAAATCTTGATCATTTATTTGCAATATTTGGTGACAAAATAGTTTAATAGCCTCCTGCAATTGTTCTATAGAAATAAGGAAAACTTTTGTTCAACAGATAAAATAATTTTTAGCCAAAATAATCGAAAACAGCCGATTTTACTTCATTGATATCATATTATTTAAAAATGCTTAATCGACGGTGTATAACAGTTATATGAGAAAAAGTCCGGCAAGTATGCGAGGTGCAATAAAATTAATTGAAGAAACTTTCTCGAGCAGAAATTCTCATAGGTCATGGACGAATTGATTAAATGAATAGTCTGGTTTATAATTTATATTGTATCATTTGATAATGTTCGCCATTAGCGAAACCAATCCTGTTCTTTATATTATTTATTGGTCTCCGTATTTTAATGTGGAAATGTATTGAACTTAAAGTAAACTATATATTCTGTTTAATTATTAATTAAAAATATCAAAATATTTTTTCTGCACTTTTTTTTTCATGTAGTTGGCGATAGGTATTTTTTCGTGTTTTGGTTATTGATTTACTATCGGACCTATGGTGGGATCGTCCAGCTCCTAACGTCTAAGCCGAGATGGCCGAAATGCAATGTGTTGATTGTTAATACTCGAAAATGTTAGATTGATAAACAATGCTGTGAAAACTTTTTAAGTATATATTGATGTAGTCTGATAAGTTTGTTGAATTATTATAACATTCAAAGAGAATAGTTATTGCGTCTTTGATTCTGTAAAATAATGTTACTTCATGCCCACTGCATAACAATTTCAAATGGCGTCGAGCTTTCGTTAACTCACAGCTATTTGCATCTTATATGACAGCTCACAGTTCTGTGTGAATATTTAAAAGGATTCTGTAATACAGCAATAGTTATTTTTTAGTGGATGCGAATGCATTTAGAGTTAGTTGCAGCAGGGGTTGTAGATTGTGATTCGGTGGACGGCATAGCGTCTGCCACTCGACACCGCGGTGCATTTTCATCTGCATGCGGCCGCATCTGTCAGATTCAATGAATTATGTCGAAAGTGGATTTTTACTAGCAAAATGCATTTTCAGAGACGACTGAAAACACTGTGGTGATAACATATACCGTATGCTACTGAAATTTAAAATTTCTGTCTCGTATTGTTCATGCAAATTTAGAACTCGGTGTAGTCAATGCCAACCGCTAAACAAACGTCACAATGAAATTTTATAAACTTTAGACGACTTTTGGTGGAAAAGGATTATATTAAAATTACACAATGATAAACACTCCATATTTTTAACGATTTTATGTTAATAAGACTTGTTGCACTTATCGCGAGCATATTATCAACTGATACAATATAAATCACAAACAAGGCTACTTATATAAAATTTTGATCTTTACAAGTGAAGTCATGCCCCGAAAATCTCTTTTCGACTATTTGTATCTAGGCAGGCTATTGATCCAATAAAATACGATGTTTGATCGAGGAAATTCTATAGTATACGTTCGCTTTGAAGGTGTTAGTTCACTTCTTGGCGAGGAGGCATTATATTTTATAGAATAAAACAACGTTTTGTTCTATACATAATATATATCAATTAGATTAATACACATTTCTTCACTTGGAAACTGATTTACGGGTAATCTAACAATATATATACGGCCTAATTTATAATATTTTAGTCATAAAACCAATTGAAGAAAGCATTATTAATTTGACATACCCTGCCCTGGCAGGAATATCACGATCTATATTGAGTGGGCTTTTTCTTTGTAGGTAAAAATATGTTATTAGTGAAAATATACATATTTTTGCGAAGGCGTACCCTTTTATGTTGCCTTTAATTGTTTGTCTGGGATATGACGTAAATCGTTATTTTCCTTTATTTAATCTTGTCGTCGATAAAATTGTTTATTCCTCACCTAATTATTCTTTCTCGGGAGCTATTTTTAATATCTATTCATAGAATGTTATTTTGGTAACGAGGTGTTTTAACTACGCATTTTGTTTTTATGGTTTTGCTTTCCGATTTAAATTTTTGATTATATTACTGCGTTATTTTTTATAGGTTAAGAAAAAAATGTTTACCTACTGACTGCTAACGTGTCAGTTGTTGAGACAGCAGGTTGGATCTAATAAACATCTATAAGTGCCTATATCTCTGTCAAAAATTGTGTAGATGTCAAATCCAGTAATCCAAAAGTTTGCTTGACCGAACCCTACTCAATATTTTTTTCCAAATGTTCGTTGTTGGAATGTTGTTTATGCAGATGGGATAAAATTATTAGCCTTTGGTTTTCTTTATATCTGCTAATTGTTAACCCAAAATTTTGTATAACTAGGCCAGTTTACAATTTGTATTTTTTCATTCAATAGTGTACGCAATTAGTGAAAGCGTTCCTGATCAATAAATTTATTTGCAAATAGTATAATAAAATGTGTTGTTGGTGACGACAGACTGCGTTCATAATAAATATAAACATTTTTTATAACAACTCTGTGTCGATTTCATTCTTTGAGTTTTTGATATTTCTCTCGTCGTGTTTCATTCTACAATCTGGATTGATGGAAAAATTCTGTCTAGACTTTTGCAGTGTTGTCATTATACGCCTTGACAAAAAATCCCAGAAACTGCGAATTTCTTTTCAGCGAGCATGTTATCATCTATTCTTCCGTTGAGTGTAGTGTTTGAAAACTGCAGTTTGAATTTTGAATGCGCTTTTTAAAACGCCGGAAAGCCTAGAGATTTTTCATTTTCTAGCATAGTTTATTACATCTTCTGTCATATTTAGTGATAAATGCAATACGTGCATCTCAATCAATGGAAAACATATACTTTACGCAATCCTAGACTCTTTGGCGCATGGGAAAAACAACTTTTTTTATCAGTGTATAATTGTGAAATTTATGTTTACATATTTAATATGAAAGTTACCTAGAATACACGGGTCCTTACCGCCACTTCTCAGTAGAAAGGCATTATATTTTAATAAAATATAACACATTAGTTAGTAACATTTCCATAGTTTTTTCGCAAGCGTCAACCAAAATGTTTGGGAAATAAAAAAATAAATATCTTCTTATTTCTACCAAAATTAACAGCTGATTACGAGTTGAGAAATTTTTATAAAATGATTATCATTTATCAATGGTCTCGTTGAGTAAAATTCGTCTTATTCTTGAAAATAAAAATGTGGAAATAGTATTAAACAATGTGTCTATTCGCATATGACAGTTACTTTTAAGGTTTTAACTGACACATTTACCGGTTGATAATGCTCGCAATGGGAGAAACCGGCTCTAATCATAAAATATACTGCGAAATTAATATCCAAAAATGTGTTATTATTATTAAAAATATGACTGCAAAAAAAATAATCATTTCGTTCAATAAAATGGTTCAAATGAAGGAATCGTGAAATCGGCGTTATTTCCTTTGACCGAATTTCGAAGAGGGGTGTCAAGCAAAAAGTTATCAAGTATTCTCAAGTTATTGTGAATCACTGTTAAAGAATCGCAATTTAATTACGAAATTTATTATTTTTTTCTGTTGTATTTATTTTGCATTCATTCGTGTTTAAGTATAATTTGCTTTTTGTTACTACGTTTGTGACGTTTAATCCAATGTACGTTCCAAAAAAAAAAAACTCATTCAGCCGTAGACGTCGCGTCTCAACTACGTGAGTGTTGACCAAAATTTCCAAGCGTAGCTCCGTCTCGGCGCAGAAGGGTCCCGCAAACACGTGTACACCGACGTCCTTCCCCAACAAGATGACTTATGACCCGTAACGACGCGACTACACCGAAATTCGTAACCAAGGGCGTAGAAACAAATTGATTTGCAGCACTTTTTCAATCAAGCATATACCCAAAATGTAAGTTTCTGTTGTAAATATAATTTTTCCAGCTGGCGAAATACGCTTCATATTACAGACTATATTTTAGATTTTTACGATATCGACTTTTGATAGAACTTTGAAGTGCAATTTTGATTAATCTTTTTCTGTCACTCACGACCCGGGTTTCACTCTTCTGCATCTTCAATCATCATATTTCACGGATACAATATAATTCAGTTGTAATATCGATCACTTATCATATAATTATAACTGATCGATATTACAACTGAATTATATAAGTTAATATAATTTTCTACAACCTGAATCCTTAAATATTTTATCAGAGCTTTTCATCATTGTTCGTCATCATATTGGCCAAATAAATAATTGTATGCTATATAGCTGATAGCTATTTCGACTTACGAGAACTAGTTCTTATGAGGGCGTCAGCCGAAATAGCTTTTAACTATTTACCTTGTAAATTTTGAAGAACTCACTCGTTAAGTTGAAGAATATCACGAAAAAATGGTTTTCTGTTTCTAAATTAAGTGAAAAACAGTTTACATAGCTTGTATAGCAGATCGATTACACAAAAAAATATTTCCAGTTATAATATATTATATATATATAAGTTATGTTTGAGATGGAAGCAAATATCTGAAATAATTTTCATAACAACTGGTTTGATTTAAGTGTCTTTCAAATTTACAAAATATGAGCTAACAACTTTAAGATGAAAGTTTAAATAATACAAAATTGACATAGAAAGTCCATATAGTGAATTTCTTATTAAAGATTTATTTATTATTAGTTGTGGTTAAATATTTAAATATAGAATGACGCCACTGTATGGGGATCTCCCTAACTTTTAATTTTAAAACAACAAAAGCTCCCGACCCTTCACGCTGCGTAGCGCGTCGTCTACACTACGGCGTAGACTGCGCCGCTACGAGCAGCCTGCAACCGTAGCGTCAGTTGACTTGTATGTGTGCGTGCTCGCGATCGATATGTCTGCGAATTAATACTATGAACGACTCGTAGACCCGACTGTAGACCAAGAGCACGTGGTCTGCCGTTTGTTGCAAGTATAAAGACCCTTTCACAAACCTAATTGAATATATGAACGGGTTTCCGTTGTTGTAGATTTACGATGGTAGTTAATGTTTGTGTGAGAGGCTGCAATTTAAAAAAGTAGTTTTCAGTTGAACGTAAATTTTCAATCTTGATCAGGACTTAAAATTTACGACTTCGTATTGACATAATGAAATGTTTTGATTGTATCTATTAATTAAATTTAAAAGCGAAATACATCATAATGAAATAATAAAACCTAATTTTTTATACCATTTTTTATTATGCAGTTTCGAAACGGCTTAGCTCATTTCGAGCACTATCAACTGATGATCTAAATCATTTTAAATTTGGTTATGTCAAAATCATCTGTTGGTGTTAATTTATAAATTTTATTCACGATATTGATTTGAGTTTTTCCTTATATATATATATTAGTTTGTATCCCGACAGCATATGTCGAGCGATAAAAATCGTTATTATTTCATTAAATATTTATTTATCAATTTTAATCGGATTAAATAAAAGAACATTTTTTTCTATGAAAATTTTGTAATGTTTTTGATTGTTATTTCGACATCTCGCCATCGTCACAACTATGTTTAATTTAGCTGAGCTTTAAGTATTTTTTTTAAAAATGTTAGGCAATATGTCACCTCACGAATTATGTTTTGTCATAACATAGTGTTTTACGATAAATAAATATAAAATGGTTTTACTAAATATTTTTTAAAACAAATGCAATGAACATTTTTATCAGTGTACATATTATCGTTATGATTTAAATAAGGATGATGGGTTGATATTTTTTAACAGGTTGGATATTCACTAAAATAAATTCTGCAATGATTGTGTTTTATAAAATGCATTTACAAAATTTCTAGAGATTTATATAACGGGTCTTTTTCCATTGTTCAATTGTTCGTTTTTCGTCTGTCCTTTTTTAAAACGCATAAAAACGTTGATTTACTAAGTGCTCGGTTCTCCAATGAGACTGCTGTACTTTTAAGTTATTATTTTATTAATTGTTTGGCAAGGCGTAAATCGCATTTTTGGCGTAGCAGACACGTCCTTATTAAGTGAACGTTTCAGCCAAACCGGCGTTATCTAATCTTCAATTAACTAACTCAATTCTCTGCAGTTCAAAGTGAATTTTATTTCGTTATTCCGGTTATGAAGGGAGATGATTAGTCTATGATAGTTTAACTGATTATTAGTAAAATCATTGTATAAAGTATATATTTTCCCTATTAAAAATATATATAACATATATTAATAAACATTTGTAATTGATAAATGTTTTATGATATTTATCCAATTACTGCTAACGTATCAAACGCTAAGATGGATGATTGAATTTTATTGACACTCAAAATGAAAAAAAGAGCTTTCAGTGTTACAATATAGCCTCGTTTATTCGGATAAATTCGTCACTTTGTTGAACTTCAATATCTCTGAATTTATCTTTGAAATATTAAATAAGTTAGAAAATCTTTTAATCGCGTCAGCATGGACCGTGTTAACATCAATTTGTATCAAAAAAGTGGTTTCAAACAGAGTTGTTGAGTCGCTGTGTTATGATCAAATTATAGCGGCTCCGTATACTTTTTTTATTAGACGATTTAAATTAAATATTTAGGTATAAAAATAAATCTTCTTCTTCTTTGCTAGCATCTGTAACTTTTGGCCAAATCTTCAAATAAATGAAGCCGATTGTAGAAAACAAAAACACTCACAATTCAAATATTCGTCGGATGACTATTCATTAACAATATAATCAAATTAATATTAATGCCATTTTTTATGGAACGGCATTATACTGCAAAAAATAAAACACAATGTTTTGTGGTATTCCACAATTTTACATTATAATGTGCTTTGTGATTATCTACGCTTGCAGCGGTGCAAATATTTACACTGCAGGGGTAACAAACACCCCTTCCTCCAATACCCATACGATAAACTTTCCAATGAAGCCCCGCGTGTAACGTTTGGCAGAACGTGGTAAATTTCAATTACTCACTGCTGGAACGACCTGTTCATATCGTATGATAAGAACAACTTTCAAAAAACGCATAACAACGTTTAGTTCTTAGAAAGTGTTATTGGTAAATGTCGCTGTTCAGATCGACCTTCTATAATGCAAACAAAGATATATGCACACATACAAATATATTATAAAATATACACTTATGAGAATATAATAAGTGGAAGCGAAACCATGACGTTGGTATTTTGGACTTAAAATGTACTATTGTTTTCATTATATTATTATTATATCGACTAGGTGCTACACTCGAAGGTGCTAGATGGAATATCAATATCTTTTTTGAATCGTTATAATATTATATTGATTTATATTATAACGAATGACATATTTTTGTAGTCAAATAACGAACACTTTAGGAAGAGAAAAATAAATTGGATAAAACGGTGAAAAAAATAGCAATGTATTTTAGTTCTACAAAATTATTTTTAAAAAATATAGTTGATAGCTATTTCGGCTCACGCCATCGTCAGAACTATGCTTAAACTAACATTTGCTTATCTATGTATAGCTGTGTAGAAAAGGTACACAATACATCTTCTCTCCTGTTTTAACGGCCTAGCTTGTTTCTTTCTCGCAATAAAATTAAATTTTTCAAATTGTAAATGAAACTAAAAAATGCAGCTATGACAATAAGTTTACATGTGGCACGGAAATGGAAATGACCGCTTTGGAGCAGATGGAAATCAATAGACACCAACTATCACAAAGGATTCTTAACGAACAAACTAATATATTGTTTAGCCCATTGATTAAAGCGCTTTACGAGGGGGAAGGGGTCTGATTTGCTTCCGTAATGGACCGTTTCCGTGCCACATGTAAACTTATTGTCATAGCCGCATTTTTTTCATTCATCACACGGATACAGCATAACTGTCAGTGAGTTAGTAGATATGTGATTAAGAGACCCTTCACGTTATATTTTATTTAATTATATATAAATATTACCTGTAAGCTCTTTCTTAGTTTTTGAACATATTGCCTTACATACGTTGTGTTTTAATTTATTAATTAATATTGAAATAAATTGTCTTTCCACGAATGAGTGATAGTTCTTTACACCTATTGAAATCATGTCAAATAATCTCAGGCAATGTCATAAATTATGTATACGTATATAGACGTCAATCTTGTATTTGATAACCGTTCAATTTATTGGCTGGTGCTCAATCACAACGCGAATTAGAATCACCTGTATTGTTTCGATTATTGAACTCTTCTCAAAAATCTGTAAGGCAAATGAATATAATTATTCCCTTTGTATCGATCTGACCATTTTGGGCAGGGGCGTGGGGTATAATTTGGTTTGTTTATTGGCATGTTGACACAACACTTACGGACCGCAGTGGCGTGCCGCAACTTTCACGCGAGCTTTCCTCTTCTATAAATATTATATCAAAAATAATTCATCGTGTCATTGTAAATATGAACTGCATTTTACGCTCTATGAAATAATCAGCGGACGAGATTTCTTTCAATTTAGAAGTCAATTATGTTATTCAAGTTAAATTCTTAACCACCAGCTTATACTAACGACCCGGGCTTAGCCTTTCGGCAACTTCGGGCATTCTATCAAACGGATGCAATAGAACTGACATCCCGGGTCACTCACCATCACTTCTGTTGCATCCGTGTTATAGACTTTCTGAAGATGCCGAAAGGCGAAACCCGGGTGGTTAGTGACAAAACATGTGGAATCGTACAAAATTTGTAACGATTCAAATTTGATATTGAAATTCTATCAAGCACCTTCAGTCGAAATCAAACACACCCAATAAATACTATTCAACATTTTTTCTCATTGAAAATAATTTTTATCAATTCTGTTATATACTATATTTAAAAACACATTTCAATATGGTTTTGAAAACAAAACTATAATGCTTTTAAATTGTCCGGAAATAATAGTCTGTCCAATTTTCAGGACGCCGCTGTTTTACTTGATTCAAAATGAAGCTAAGAGTAATGATGATCCTTACAACGCGAAACGCCGGCGCGCTTGTTACGCCATTTATATATTTAACCGAAAAAAAATTTGATGTTATTGTGGGTTCAATAAAGTCGTTGAACTTTAATTCTGAACTGCTTAAATAATCAGGTATATATTTATTGCTTTTTTATGAATTCAATTAGGTGCAGAAATTGTTAGAAATTAGTTAAAATCAATGGTTACGTACCACTTTAAAAGCAGCTTTTTAACCCCCTCTATTATCAAACTACCGGGAGTATAATAACTATAAGAAGTCCGTTAACCTCTCATTTCAAAGGGGCTAAGAATAGAAAGAAACTGAGTAGTTGATTGCTTGTATTTAGCTAATCAATATATCTCAACGTGCTCATTTTCAAGAATACATTCCATCTATAAATGTTATTCAATTGGCATCGATATATCGAGAAGATTTAACTTTCTTGTGCCCGAGAGAAGAGACAACGTCCCCAAACTGTCGCTTAATTTTAAATAACTATTTTAATATTGGTGATACATTGTTTATAATCGCGGTAATCTGGATTGAACGTTTTTTTACGCACATTGCTCAAGAAAAAATACAAGGTGGCTAATTAAATTGCAAATAAATCTTTATTCTAAATAAAGATACATTATTATAAATCGATGGTTTATTTTATATAGAATCAGGCAATATTAAACGACCTAAATATGCGCTGGCTTACACACGTGATGATTGGCTAATTCGATTTAATCAGTCACGAATTATGATCTGTCTAAGATAAGTAGTTTTTTTTTTACTAAAAACTAAAAATTTGTTTTTTTTATTGAAAATGTTATATAATGATTGCAATATAAAATATGTCATGGCAGATGCTTGGCAATAATTTTCACTGAAATTTAAAAGAATAAAGTCAAATTTAGATTTTAGAAACTATTAGTACGATTCCACATGTTTCGCCCGAGTTTCGACATTCGGCGTCTTCGGGCCTTCCATTACACGACTGCCGAAAGGAAAAATCCCGGTCGTTATTGACAAAACATGTGAGGAATAGAAGAGTGTTTCAAAAATTCAATTTTTTATTCTTATTCTTAGGGTCTGGCATATCCCCAAACCGTCTCACAGGTTATTTGTTTTGGCCACTGTCCCTTAAACGTTAATAATGAATTCAAGACGATGAAGACAATGTGTTAAGTCAAAGGATTAATCTGTAAACAAAAGGTTTCATTTACAGCTTAATCCCAATTTGTATTTATCAATATAAAAATGAAAACTTCATTCAAAAGTCATTGAAATATTCTCAGCACTGATTTTGGTAAGCGTAAAGCATACGAAACAGATGTTTTAGCCAATATTGTGGATTTCACAATGTGACATCCATTTTCATTACTTTAAAATCTTGTTGTATGGGTTTACACCATCGAAAGTTGTTCCCTAAGCAATGCTATTCTTGCTACCAGTTGTTTTTGCGTTTGACACGAACACTTTACTAATACTGCTTTAAATTTATGGCCGTCGCTTTTGAAGCGTTTTTAACAACTTTCAGAAGCATCTTGAAGTGGATATTTACAATAAGCTGTCCGAAGTATACAATAGCTTTCACATAAATTTACTTCATAACAAAATATTGAATGAAAATTTGGCGCAAATGCTTCTTTTTTTGGCATGCACTTAACGTTTTGATACGTAAAAAACAGATTCAAAATTTGAAAACATCTCATAAAGGATCGCATTACATCAATTTGCATGTTGTCATAAAATCCCTTAGCTAAATGCAAGGAAACAATTAGAAATTAAAATATATATCGGCAATCAAATGACATTCTAAAAGAACAAATAAAATATAAATCTATCACCGCTTCTCGGACTATTACGGAAGGTTAATGCATTTTTTCAATAAATCATCTTATTATATAATACTTATTCACTATTTACGTATCCTCCCCAAATTATTTTTCATTTCGAGGAATGCATAAAATCAATTTGCTGCATTTTAGAAATTATTAACAAAATATGAAAATAATGTGTTAAAACATAACAGAATACATATTATTGATTGAATAGGCATCTACTTGGTAGAACTCCATTATAACACGGTAAAAATAATATTTATTATTTGTTCACCGTGTTAGAATACATACATTGTGTACCTTTTCTACAAATCGATTTATAGATAAGTAAATGTACGTCTAAACATACGAAATAGCTATCAACTATATATTTTATCAATTTTTGTAGAAGTAAAATACATTGCTATTTTTACCGCTTTATAATGGAGTCCTACTGAGTAAATGCGTATTCAATCAATACATTGATATATTTTCACCGTTTCAAAATGGAGTTCCAGCAAGTAAATGCCAATTCAATCAATCAGTAATTAAATTTAATAACATTTTGCATATGAAATTCCGTAGCTCGTTGTCAAGGCAACAAAACAAAGTATAAGACATCAATATGTATATATATGTTTTCAAAATCCTTAAATTATAAACTAGCTAGTTGATTCTACCTTCTGTAGTATATGTGATTTTCTATATTAGGTGCGAAACCATATCTCACTATTGGCAGATAATACAATGTGTGGTTAGATAGGTCGGATTTAAAAGCTCCGTCGGTCAGCGCGCGCATCCAGTAACGTGAGTACTTTCCCCTGCATGAATGCAAGCCTGTATTATTAAGTACAAAAGCGACGCCCCGTATAGCGTCTCAGCGTCCAGTCGGCAGGCGGCACTCAACCGGCGTCGTTTCGCCCCAGCAGAGCTTTCAGAAGCTTTTCAGTAAAGTGAAAGTTCGATTCAATTTGATTTAATTTTTCTTTTCGACGTGGAAAGCATTCTTGTGTTTGATTGTAACGTTGCTGTTTTGATCGCCTGAATTTGGAACATTCTTATAGGTGGGTTCATGATAGCCTTGTTGTTTTTACATCCTTCATTTCATGTTATATTGTTACTTTACAAAAAAATCTGTCATTATAAAGTATTAATGATTCATTTTTCTTTATGGCTTAGTTATATTACAGTTTTTCAATAAAACAAATAGAAATATTTAATAAACGTTTATATCAACATAACTCTTATAAAAATATTACAATTCCACTATAATATATTGCCAATGCTTATTTAGTTTTATCATAACGATAATTTGTAACGTCACGAATGTTTTTTTTTAATTTTACCGTTGTAAATGTTTGAACGGAATTTTTGTGGCATACAGACAGATTGATACATGTATTCTGAACGTATATTTCTTGTTTTTTAATATTTGCATTTCTAGATGTTTTATTATTGCTACTATGTCATAGGCGTAGAATATTGTTTCTGTGCAATTGTAAGCACGAACTGTGTTAATTTTTTTTTTTAATATACAATTAATTATACGTGTAATTTTAGCTTCCAAATGACAAAAAACATGACATTATGTTACTTCCTTGGACATCGATTTCCTCATATCTATAATTTTGAACATTTTCAATGTTAAATTTTATTACTTGATATTTTTATTAGTGCCTTGCAAAACATCGATTTGTGCCACAATAAAAATCGATTTAATTTATTTTATATATATTATATTATTATATTTATAAAACTTCTTATATTGTATTTACAAATAATTACTTTTAAGGTTCCGACTGTCACTTATCGTTTGAAAGACATTTTATTTAAATAATTTTATACATTTTTTTTCAATTATTTTCACTCATTTTCATTTCATTTTATATTTTTAAAATCAGGACCGGTTTCGTTCATCGCGAGCGTTATCAGCGTATAGAAACAGTTCTAATCATTCTGTTTTATTGTTTAAATTCACAAAGAATATTGCAAGTGCTATAACTCATTTAGTGAATGATTTGTAATTGAAATAGGGAAAATATATTCTTACTTGAATGTCCACATTCGTTAATTTAATATAAAGTCAAATAAACGAAACGTTACATCCTGAAATTGAATTGTCTGTTAGAAGTAACCGAAACCCCTGTATACAAAGTAAGATGTCATATCATTAGTCATTGTTGTTTTAATGTACGATATCGATCAAATTATCTTGTCAATCTCAAATATAATGTTTTATTCGCTTTTATCTTTCCACTATCTCAACAACAAGAAATTGTTTCTCATTGGCTATTTTTGTATCGCACTTTTTTATGATTATTTTCTCCAGTTACTACATTATCTTTATTATATGTGCTGCGGTAAGGTTTGCCAACGTCATAGTAATATGATAATAATCTTAATACAGAGAGGCTTCGAAATTCTATCGTTATTAAAATAAATAAAAAAACATTTTCTGTTAAAAATGTTTCGCTGACCTCAAATAATTGTGATTTGTTTATAATCTATGTAATACAGGGATTCCAAAGATAATTGTTGTCTTCGATGTATTAGAAATTGAAACAATGGCAGCGAGTGAAAACTGAAAAAAATATTAATTTAACTGTATATACAGTTAGTGTTGTAAATAAAACATTTTAGATTTGTAGGCATTTAATAGAAAAAAATATTTTCTTTTAATTTAATTTCAATCTTTCTAATATTCGTTTCGCCATTCGTCCGGACTCAACAACCTAACAATTCATTTGGTTATAAATAAAAATGACATACACTAGTAGATGATAGTTTCTCAACCTTTTTACATCCGCGGACCACCAGAAAATCCAAAAATCTTTTGCAGACCATCAACATTAAAATAAAAAATAAATATTTATATTTTAAATAATAAAAACACATTTATTTTAGTACTTATTTCCACAATATATTTTTTGATCAGGACCGGTTTCGCTCATCGCGAGCATTATCAACTGATAGAATACAATTTACAAACAAGTCTATTTATACAAAACAAAAAATTTATTTGAGTAGCAGGTGTACAAAACCATTGGTTCAAGAACTAGGAAACAATTAACATAAAATAATACAATATTGATACAAATAAAGTAAATTAGTATAAAAATTAAATTTTCACAATCACAATGTGGAAATAAGTACTAAAAAAAATTTGTTTTTATTATTTAAAATATCATGCCTTTCCATCAAGAAGCGACAGTTAACACCTTAAAAGTTAAATATTTATATAATTGCATTTTTATTCAAAACAATTAATTTTGCAACACTGTATGCTGCTATAACAATATTTGAGTATGTTAAAACGGACTGTAACAAAAAAATATGATTTAAAATCCATAAAATACAACATAAAATTCGATTGTTTATCGAAATAATGAAAATCAATTAATATGTGAGTTTTCTTAGTGGACCACCCGTTGAGAAACGAGGCTGTAGAGTATAACTATCTAATCCAATCTATTGGTGGGTGCAATATTGATTACCCTTGGTAATATAATAAAAATATTACTTATTTTCAAAAATAGTTTCTAATAGCATCTTAATTTCTCGTGCGCACTGTATAGGTGTTACTTTTTTGTAATCATTTCGCTTTGTTGAGTTTGTGACCCTGTTCCCAGGCGATTCTATGTAGTGCGTTCACTTTCATTGTTGGCTAAATGGTTAGGTGCTCACCGTATGTTAATCAATAATAAACAAATTCATATAAATATTAACGCAGCATTAATCATATATTGCACTATTACGAAATTTTTAAATTCACTTTCCCGCGATTTGTTTTTATTTTCCGCCGCGAGTGTTTCCGTGATTTTTTCGTACAGTAAACGTTCATTAACAATGTTCTTATAATCTTTAAAAGTGGTACAGTGCTCTTGCGTATACCTCTGGTGGAGATCATTTTCAGAATAATTGGATTGCAAATAATTACATCGGAATTCAATGAAATATTGATTGGCCGCTTAAATAATGTGAGATTCGAGTCGATATCAACAATTAATTATATATATATATATATTTTTTTTTATTTCGTTCGTATTTGAAATATTTTTTTAAACGTGTATTTATATTTATTGATTGAATTGGCATTCACTTGGTAGAACTCCATTATAACACGGTGAAAAAATAGCAATGTATTCTAGTTCTACAAAATTATTTTTAACAAATATAGTTGATAGCTATTTCGGCTCACGCCATCGTCAGAACTATGATTAAACTAATATTTGCCTATCTATGTATAGCTGTTCAGAAAAGGCACACAACACATCCTCTCTCCTGTTCCAACGGCCTAGCTTGTTATTTTAACACAATGACACAAAATTTTCAAAATTCTAAATGAAACAATAGGTGCCTATGACAATACGATTATATGTGGGACGGAAGTGGTCCTTCTGGGAGCAAATCAGACCACCCCTTTGTAGCTATAATAGCGAAATAGCTATCAACTATATTTGTTAAAAATAATTTTGTAGAACTAGAATACATTGCTATTTTTTCACCATGTTGTATTTATATTTCTAACATGTACGCAAAAATATTTTTTTAAATAATATTTTTATGAAATCAATGACAGATAAACCGTTTTTTCCGAGAATTTATAGTTTAATATATTAGATGTAATCATAAATAGCTTTTTCGACATTTCGGGTGTTAACTGTCACTTCTTGGTAGAAAGGCATTATATTTAAATAACTCTGAACACAACTGAGAGATAATTTATTCGACACGTCTTATCGTCGCATTGTTTATTGATAAAACAAATTCTTCCGGACACTATTTTCACTTAAATATTTCAATTGTTGTTGTTCCTGCTAATAAATAATCACTTTTGGTTACAAATCGGTACTTAACGAGGTACTTAACATTTCATTCTTATATTGTTTTACTTCATTTAAATATTGATATTGTATAATAAACTGAAAATAATCTTAATTCTTGAACCCTTGGTTTCACGCATACTAACCTTCATGATTAAATTGGCATTTACTTGATAGACCTTCATTATCACACGGTGAAAAAATAGCAATATACTTTAGTTCAATAAAATTTATTATGTATATAGTTGACAGCTGTTACGGCTAACGCACTCTTCAGAACTAAATACTTTATAATTTTATTGAAGCTAAAATAAATTGTTATAGTTCACCATGTTATACTAGCCTTGTTTTAATTTTGATTTTATCATTTGATAATACTCGAGATTTCTTCTTTCGGTCTAATTATTGTTTAAATGTACGCTTGTGTTTCGCTTAGCTTTTATAATGTCCCGGGGCTACGTCTTGGCGCTTAAAATTTAATATATGAGAAATTGTTTGTGTGGAAAAATAAATTTCGTTTAAATATTATTGTTTATGACAAGATGTTTACTAATTAATTTATTGTTATCCTAATGATTTTTTTAGCGATTCATTCGAATGCTATAAACGCTTTTATATGTTTATCTATTTTGAGCGCGTTATCAAAATGGAATTAAGAAAACGGCGTGATGTTATCATAAAAGAATTTCAATTTAACCTTGCCTTTTCGTTGAGATATGACTCACGTCCAATTTTGTTTTTTTTTTATGAGGATGATTATTTTTTATCGATTTTAATTTAATCATTTTGATTTTTTCGTGAACAGAATTGAAGTTATAAAAAAAATGAATTGTTGATACTTTGTACGATTCCACGTGTTTGGCATTCGGTCACTAGGCTGGTTCTCTTGCATCCTGAAGTTGCCGAAAGCCAAAATCCCGATCGCTAGAGACAAAACATGTGGAATTGTACAAAATTTCAACAATTATAATTTGATATTGAAATTCCATCAAGCAACCTCAATCCGATATCGTAAATTTAGGAATTGGTGTAATTCAGTGCTTACGAAACTTTTTCATGCTAAGAGAAAAAAACATGTTGAAAATAAAAATCTCGCGGCGCATAATTTGGATGTTATGGCTTGTATAATTTTATATCGAATAATGGTTTTTACTGACTATTATAGCACTTTTAAACTTCATTATTGTTCAAAATTTAATTCTTATTTATTGAAGTATGTTGCAAGTCAGGTGTATTCAAATATTTTTGTTAAAACTTATTTTTTTATAAGTATCAATATTTACTGTGAAGCCGTTTGTGGCCACAGCAAAATTTCCTGTTTGCTGCAAATGATAACCACCGGTACAGACCTTTAGAACGATTAGCGTTTATTATTTCATTTTTTATATGTGTTTTCAATTGTCTTTTTGAACTGTTTCCTTATCTTTGTTCCTCTTCGTTTCAGAGCACTTCCTCCTGCTCAGGAGTCCGGTCCACCAGCAGTTCTTCCGCCTGGTCTTCAGAACTCTCCGTGGGGGTTGCGGAGGAGCGCGACCCAACCCATGGCGGCCGCCATGCCACAACGTGGTGTCACAATCGCTGAAAGGTAAGAAAGACTCCAATCTCTTGTCTACTCGCTTGACCCGAACGCATTTACTTTCCTTTGCGTTTGATTAGTCTTTCAAATATTCCGATTAGACTTGTTAAAGTAACAAGAGGTCTGACTGTATGGGAAATTTCGTTGCTCATTTTGTATAGGGGGTAACTGACTCGTATTGATTTCCCCGCCGGTATTTTCGACGCCTTAATTGGGTTATAAAAAAATGATTTAACCCTTTCCACTCCGTAAAAAAAACCTTACCAATTCCTTAATTAATTTTAAGATTTTCATAATATTCGAACGTCGTGGAATCAAATGGACGATATACATGCTATAATTTTTTAATAACGTGTTTTATAATTATTTCATGATTGCTAAGCTTTCATGAAATAATATCAAATAAAAAATATTATATTTTAAAAATTATATGTACTATTTAAAACGTTTGAAAGTGTGATATTTTTGTAACGATAAAAACACTTTCTAAGTCAGTTTTCAGCTTGATTGGACTGCAACAAAATTATTGTTTGTTTAAACGTTTTGCATATGTCATAAATGGTTTTTGTTCCTGTGTAAGTCAGTAAAATTTTCTTAAATTTTAATAGTTACAACCTAGTACGATTCCATATTTTTTGTCGCTAACGACCAGGATTTCGCCGTTAGGCATCTTCAGGAATTTTATTACACGGATGCAACAGAACTGACGCACAATAATGAGGGGGGGCAATTGGGAAGATTTAGGTGATCTGCTTGTTGTATCCTTTACGTGAGATCGGTTCAATGATTCGACAATCCCATGAAGAAAATATAATGTATGTGATTGTCTCAATGTTCATGGATTATTATAAAATATTATTTTATTTTATAAAATATGAGTTTTTTTCTTTTACAGGCTCGCTGCTCTTCAGCAGAGTGGCAACAACGATTGGCGAAAACGAGTCTCCAAGTTGAGCCCTGACGATGACGTCAACACTGTCATCACTGCGAAGAATAAAATCAATGTAAGTCAATTATTACTTTAACAATGATACTAAGATGTTGGCACAAGGCTCGTATGTATAATATTATAAATCATATTTTTTTTTTCTATAAAGTTTTCTGGTGAATTATTGACGGACCGTCGATAATTTCGTTTCAATCATCTGTCAATTCTCTTTTTGTGTCTTAAGAGAAAAATGTTAATTGCTTTTTTTACTATCCGCGTAAATTCTTAAGCTAATTGTGTTTCATTGGCTTTCTTCCAAAAATAATAAAACATAACGTTTTCCAGCTGCGCGCTTTATATGGAAAACTTCTCTCTATACATTAGCAAACTCCGGCGTCAGCATGTCTGATATTTTTATATGTCGTATAGCACGTTTTCGCTAAAGGATTTGGTTTACCGTTTTTTTTTTGTACAGTTAATCCGATTTTTTAAATGCCGTTTGACAGAATGTATATATCGGTTTTCTGGTATAATCATTTGCTTTTCCGATATTTTTAAATACCATGTAATCCATTTTATATACCAGTTTTCCGATGTAATCATCTAGTTAATCGTTTTTTTTTAATATTGTTAAACCGATTTTTTACCGGTTTTTCATCCAAAATTAAAGTTGAAACTTTAATAGTGGATGAAGAATTAAGATGTATCACCATCAAACACAAAGGGTATAAGTAAGGTCAAATTATAATTTGTATCACATTTCAATGAGTTAGTTTGCTAGAGTGGTGGCAATGTCGCTTCGATTGCGGCATTCGAGTGCAATAGGTTAAAATAGCATTCAACCGATTTTATCATTTTAACCGTTTTTATTTTCCGGTTTTCCGGTATATCGCATTAGAATATTTATACACCTGGCAAGCGAATGCGGTTTGTTTGTACTGTACAAAAAACACACATTCAGTATTGAGCTGTTATGCAGATGATGGGCGAAATCGTGATCGTTGATCGTGACTACGTTGGAAGAATATCTCTCTTGTGTACTTGGTATCATTCCTCAGCCGTTGAAACATAATGCCATTGTGTTATATAATAGTTGGAAGATGCGCCTGTTGTGGCATTTGAAATGCACGATTCGGTTTATATAACCGGTAACTCTAAGCGGACCGGTTATGAGTTCATCGGGTGTACACATTGAACCGTTTAATATTCACTTACTAACCAAAGGTATAAAGGAGTGTCTGGCTATGTTCTAGAAGATTTCTTAAGACATTTTCTTCATACAATTTCAGTTTATTGATGCAAGTACAAGTGGTGGAACCTTTTGTATCGAAAGAACGTTGACATTCATCTGTAATCAAAATGAACCAACAACTTCGATTGGATTCAGTAACATTTACTAATTATTATACATTTTAATGATAAAGCGTATTTTTTGTACTATATAAATAATTTTATGAACCGATCCTAATTTTTATACTAAAAAATATAGAAATAGTTGTTTTTAGTAAAATTTTAATTATGTAAACTTTGGCTTCGCCTCTCATCATCTTTAGAAACTCTTCTACTAGCACGGGTGCAATAGAACTCACAAACTATAAATAGTTTACATCGGTTATATACAAGAGGAATTAATTACAAATGACAAATAAAGAAAAGAAAATATTTTTTTCGTATATACATGTTAAATAAAATATAATTTGATCGCTTTTACAACGTTTAAATATTTAAGAATGATGTTTAATGTTGAAAATTAAAGATATATAAAAAGACAAATAACAAGGATATCAAGAAAGCTTAACAAGCAAGCTCAAGTTAAATCTCCTTTAGTACATTAAAAAATACAATAATATTCGCCTGAACTTCCTCTCGTCCACATAGAATATGTTGACATGTGAAGCAATACTGTTGAGCAGTGTTAATGCTTTTACTATTGGCATCCCCATTGGCAAATTGCTACGATAGTTTGGAAGAACAGGCAATCCATGATATTGAAATTCCATAAAGCACCCTCGATCGCTATCGTAAATTGTGTATGTGTGTGTGTTTTTTTAAAATATATATAACGCATTAAACCGAGGACTAATAGTTACTCCTTATATATCATTATTTTTTAAGTCGATTTTTATTATTTAAATGTTTTTGTTTTATCCAGTAAATATGGTTGTCCGCATCTGGTCTAACTTGAAGATTGTTTTACTGTAGTACAGTGTACAAATTCACTTCTGACCTTTTCTGTAAATTTAATTTCAGTTTTTTTTTATGATGTATGTCTGGCAACATGATCAATGGTTGGCAAATAAAATTGTAAGCATGTGATTTGTCTATTGTCTCAAATTGACAGCATGTATCGTATTTAAAAAAATATACTTTTGCCAAGAATCTTTTATGTTATAATTTTACTTACTTTTAAAAAATTGGGCATTATTCTTTATGAACATAGTGTATATATAATATTTAGTAGTCAATACTATACAATAAATACATCTTTGTGAATCTAAATGTTTCACTTAGTAAGGAACCGTGCAACGGGTTTTCGAATATTAATTATTTTGAAAATAATTCAATAGTTTGGTTTTTAACACACGTATGGACAATTAAAGGATCGTCTCAACAGTTGAGATGTTAGCAGTGAGCGGGCTGAGTTTCTTTTCAAATGAGCGAAAAGAATATTGCTGTATTTATAACGATAATTGGTTTACAAATGTCGAACGCTTTTGTGTAGCTTTTTAATATAATGCCGTGGTCCAAAACTCGACTGCGTCCGTTTCGACCTTTGAAGGCACCGAGGCGTGCGGGACGTTGCGAAGACCATCCCCGAAATCGCGTGCCATTTAAAACGTTTCCGGGAGGACCGAAATAGAAGCCTGCCTGGTCGCGCCCCTGTCACCGGCGGAGGCTGGCGACGTACCCATCGTAATAATTTTATTGTCGTTAACTATCTATTCTTACCCTCTGCTGCTGTAAAATTTAAATTTATCATTTTTAATGATTGCAGTACTGATTACGTATTTTAATATTTAACATAAATTCCTGATACGGCTCTTAAAATAAAATAAAAATGCCGGAAAACTTTTTTTTTCAAGTTGTCAATTGTCACTTCGTGTTGAAAAGGCATTATATAAAATGTAATTTTTAGTCAGCTGATAATGCTTGCGATGAGCGAAACCGGTCCTGTTGTTTGTATTATAAAATTGTGAAAATAATACTCTCAACAATGAGTTGTTTCATTGCAGTTTTGGCAGTTCAGCTTAAACAAACGACCCTTAAACTAGGTTGCTATTGGAACAACGGATTCATCCATTTCCCTAGAATGATAAAATGATTTATTTTGTCAAATGCTAAAAACAGAATATATCCAGTAAGTTTATTGATTGAATTGGCATTTACTTGGTAGAATTCCATTATAACACGGTGAAAAAATAGCAATGTATTTTAGTTCTACACATTTTTTTTATAAGAGAACTATGAACTAATATAGTACTGACGATGGCGTGAGCCGCAATAGCTATCAACTATATCTTATAAAAAAAATTGTAGAACTAAAATACATTGTGTTATATCCAGTAATTGTGATCTTTTTTTTGGCGGGATCAAAATATTTAGACGATATTTGCGGGATTATTTAACATTATTTTTAATACTTGCATGTAACGAGACATTCGGGAAAACGTTGAATACGGTAACCTAAGGTACTAATTGTTTATTCGTTTTAACGATTGCGTAAGAAAGTTCATCGGCGCCGCGCACGGCTCCACCAAGTGGACCGCGTCTGTGTTGCGGATAGTTTCCTAATGCGTTAGCTATTTCTGACGATTGACATTTGATTTTCCGCAAGCGGGCGCCGTGCCCCAAATTCGCCCGCCGGAATAGCATTTGCGCGGAAAGTCCGACGGGTTGCCGATGCGTGACTCTCCATTCCCTCCCGCCTGTCACACGGTTCGAAGTGTGATTGATTGAGGCGAAGATAGGGAGGGCCTTTTGATGGCTTTACAAAGAGAACAATGTTTCCGCTCATTTAAATTTAGTGACGCCACGGTCTCGGTAATTAACCTTTTGCGCCCTTTGATAGTCACGCATCCGAGTGACATTTGATACAGCTCTTGGCGAGGGAAACCGCGGCTAGAAATGTCGATGATCCTCGCATTATGTCTTTATAAGCGCCAATTTTATCAGCGCATATTGAAGTTACCTAAATTACTAAACACTATTTCTTAGTTTATTTGAATTCCTTTTTTATTTTAAATAATAAAAACATATTTTTAGTGTTATTGCTACAATATTTTTTATGACCAGTTTCGCTCATCGTGAGCATTGAAATAACATTTCACTTTTAAGCAATCATTTCTTGGTCGATGTTTAAATAATTAAACAAAATAATAACGACGTGACGAGAAATGACAGATGTTCCGTTGTATCTGTATGACGAATGCCCGATGATGCCGAAAGGCGAAACCCGGATCGTTAATTGACAAAACATGTGGAATCGTACAAAGTTTCAACAAATTAGATTTAACAAATCGTTTATAGTTTTAAGGTGTTAACTGTCACTTCTTGATCGAAAAGCGTCATATTAAAATAATAAAACACATGTTCAGTACCATTTCCACGAGATCTGCACCGGTTTCGCTCATTGCGAGCATTATATTTTGGCATTACTTTTCAGTTTTTAATACTCGTGATGAGCGGAACCGGTCGTGATCTTGATGATATAGAATTTCGGAAACAGTACCAAACATTATTTATGATTGAAAATAACATACTCTATTCTGTATATAGGCTTCCGTTTCCATCATAAATAAAAACAGCTTTTAGAGAGCGGTTAGCTATTCATAAGTTTCGTTCTTGACTTTTTCCTTGTGTTTATATCTATTCGTAAAAAGAGAGGTCGATCAACTAAATGACTAGCAGTTCTCATTCGAATAAAACTTATATTGAGTTAACTCTATTAGCAACCAATATATAATATATTACTAAACGTTGAGAGCGAATGTGAGATGCGAAATAATTTTATACACGTATTATGTGACCCTTGATTAAAACTTTGAGATCCACTGTTGTTATGACGACATTGCATTACATCACGTTTAATGTTTATTAACCGCCAAAGAACTATGAACGATAAAAGAGGGGATTCGCTCTAGACCCCGAAAAAATGTCCTTATTGATTCACATTACAGCTTCTGTCCTAACATACTGTACTAAAAATTTTACATTTTTCAGTAAATTATTGTATTTATAGTGCTACGTAAAAAAACTATGTTTTCTCTGCTCATCAATTCAATTCGCGAATGATGATGCCATACTTAAATCGTTTGATTTTACTGAAGGTGCTTGATGGAATTTCAATATCAAATTTGAATTGTTCCACGTTTTTTGTCACTAACGACGCAGGTTTCGACTAATTGTTTATTGTGCGTCAGTTCTGTTGCATCACGTGTGATAGAATACCCGATAATGCCGAAAGGCGAAACCCAGGTCGTTAGTGACGAACCATGTAGAGTCGTACAAAGTTGTAACAATGCAAATGTGTTGCTATTTAGAGAAAATGTTTATTTACGACGTAACTGGTACCCGATTCCTACAACGATATGGATACAAAAAAAAACTACCAAAAAGTATAAAAATTGTACCGCCAATGTTATAATAGATATTTTAGATGAACTGTTCGGGGAGAATGTTGAATGGAGAATGAATACTTACTTGGGCATGGGAAAGTTACTATACGTCAAAAGATGCAGTGTGGCTGTAAATTGCATGCGGTATCCGCGATCTGACGATTATATTCTAAAAAAACGTTTTGCTCAGCGCTCTGAAATATAAGGATGTGCAGTATCTCGAATATTGCATACACGGTACTTAATTGTATTCTGTATGTAGTTTATTCAATATTCAGTAGTATTACGATGCTTGACGAATATACGTGGCTAATATTGTTATAATATTACACAGGTTGTTTTTTAGAGATCATAGAGACCACTTCGTGAATATTTTGTTCATATCCGACACTGATGAAATTTAAAGTGAAACGTCAATTTCGTCGTCTTCGATTACTGACTCCATTTTAAATACGAACAGCTTTATTTTTTGCATAATGCTTGAGAAATTATTTCTGCCCCATCCGTTTTTAAAAATATGGTAAAACAAGAAAAATTAACTTATTACTTCTCTGCTAGGTACTTCTATCCATTCCTCTCCCATCAAAAACAAATTTGGACGTCTAAATAACAAGCAGTTCTCATAGAAAAAATATCCGCTCAAATTCCTCGATTGATAGTCCACATGTTCCACATCATGACTGTACATCAATTAAAATTTTAAAAAAAAACCATCACTGGATCATTTTAATATGCTTTCGAATGCTCTTTTACAATGTTAATTAAGTTTTATATCACAAAAAGGATTTAGCGCATTTTGTTTGACTTTTATTATTTCTTAAATTTTGTTCAAGCCATATTTCGAATGCAGTACGTTCTCGAATTATAATATTAGAAGTTAATAAACTTTTTTCTTATATCTTAGAATAGCATTCTACTATGTATATCATTTATTGTTTTAACACGATTTTCGAAAGTGCATATATATGTTTAGTGTTATTTTTAGAGTTTTCCTTTTATTGTTCGTGTGAGAATGGATCATATGCAAAGAATCGCATCGTACATTTCCGCTGCTTTTTTTGTATGTATGTTACATAACAGATAAGTGCATTGCCAATGTTTGCTTAAAAAATATCTTATGCTAATTAAATGATAACATTATTTATATAAACGCACACCAACCCGCCTGGGCTGCGTGGTGTGCTATGTCCAAACAACCCCCCTGAAAGAAAAAGCAGGGGGAGGCCTTCATCTAGCAGTGGATCGACCCCGGCTGATGATGATGATGATGATATAAACATCTGGACCAGATGAGATTAGATAACAATGGTAGGTGTTTTTGTAAAATCATTTATCGGATAAGCTGTATTGTAAGATTATCATTTACAAAATTGAATGTCAATATAATCAAATCAGTAGTTATTAATATTATGTTCAATATGTATACACGATGCAAACTCTTTTAACGACTGTCGTTTCTATAGCGACCATGTGATGCCTTAATACCAAGATACCAAAATGAAGATAATATACGAGACAAAATACGAGATGGTTGTTGTGAGTGACAAAACATGTGAAAATGTACACAGTTTCAACGATTCAATCCAAATTTAATAATAATAACTTGATACCATTACGCTATACTCGAGTACTCAATACAAAAATCGAATACCCAAGTAGTCATTACCCAGAAATAATAAACACCTTTAATAATCTCACGTCAGGCACATTAGTTCTTTAGATTAACGATAAAACGGTTTCGTGGCTATTGCAGCAAGATGATTTGTTATTTGAGATAGGTAAATAGGTTAACGTGTGTTATGACATGATCAAATTCAGTTACAAATCAAAGACACGATAAAGTTTTTCTTTTATTTTTGGTTTATATTTTACTTAAACACATCTTTGGTTACGTACAAATATATACTTATTGTAAAAAGCCACGAACTTCTCGTCGCCCTTGCGTTACCCTTTCGCACATTTTAATTGCCAAAAAATCTTTAAAATTGGTAATTTTTTTTTAGAAGTATTTATCTCTATTGATTGAATTGGCATTTACTTGATAGAACTCCATTATAACACGGTGAAAAAATAGCAATGTGTTAAAGTTCTATCATTTTTTTAAAGTACATAGTAGGTAGTTTGCTTGGCGTCTTTTTCACTTCGTCTTAATGTTTTTGATGTGTGAATGGTTTCCCATGGGGTGCGTAGAGCTCTTTTCACAGAGGTAACGATGATCGTCGATACATTAAACGTTCATATGTATTCGGCTTACGTCCTCATCAGAACTATGTATAGTATGTATATATTTGTCTGATGAGGGCGTAAGCCGAAATAGCTATCAACTATATATCTCATAAACTTTGTAGAACAAAAATACATACCTATTTTTTATCGTGTTAAATTTTTCATTATGTATGATATTTTATTAAGTTTTAGTAGATAATAAATACTCATATTTTTTTAAATTACCATCAATAATTCTATAATTATTTTTATATTTTTACCTGACAATCATGTTTTTTTTCTTTTATGACTTTCTTACGTTATGTTTTTATTATTTACCTTTATTGACCTTTAGATTGTCCGTTTCTTTCCGGTGACAAAGTTTTAGTTTTGACCAAGTATTTCCAGTGAAATTAATAATATGAATCTTTTTTTATAAAACGTAGAAGCTCGTAATACAGAGTGAATAAATCATCTTTTGTTTTGACATCTTTCAAAATAATTAATTTAAATTTTTGAACCCGTTGCACTTGCCAACTATCAAAAGTCCGGCAGAGATTTTTTTAATTTGGGCTGATTTTGATGTGCCAAATTTTAATTGCTTTACGTTATAATTTTATATAATTCGTCTTTGGATTGAGCATTTTGACGCTACTGTATATATTTCCGTGTATTTTTTTACTGGGGTGAACATTCATCACACCTTTATTAGATATTTTTTTTTATTAATGTTGTATTTTTAAAAAAAAAAAAAAATGTTGTATTTGCTTACGATCCGGGTTTGGCCTTTCGGCATCTTCAGGCGCTTTTTTTTTACACGGATACAATATAACTGACATATCGTAAACGGTTTGTATCGGTTATCTATCGTACAAGCGAAATTACACGGGAAATATAAATACAAACCAAAATTGATGAAAATTACATAATATTTTTGAAATGATAATACATTAAATTTGAATTTTTACAACTTCGTACGATTTCACATGTTTTGTCACTAACGACTTGGGTTTCGCCTTTCGCTATCTTCAGGCAATTTTGATTTTGTAATTCTATCAAGCATCTTTAGTCGATATCAAAATTAGATAATAGATTAAACAATACACATTTACATTTTTTTGAATAATTAACTACCATTAAAGTATAATTGGGTATTTTAATGCTTTAAGAATTAATTATTATTACTTTAAATTGGACGAATAAATACATAATTTGTCTTTTGCTTATGGTTTTAATTTTTTTTAATCGATTTTTTACGATATGAAATGTTTAAAGCATAGGCTCCCAACCTTTTTCGGGTGGCGACTCCTTTTCATAAAATCCATGTGACCCGCGACCCTACATACAATCCAGAGAAGCATACAAAAAATTTTTTTTTTAGTTGACCGTATAAGTTGGCGACCCCCAGGTTGGAAGCCTATCATTTCAAGGCTTCCAGGCATTCAGTGCATCCGTGTGATTGAATACCTTAAGATGCCGAAAGGCGAAACCCGCGTCGGGGGGGTGATAAAACCTACGGAAGTGTACAGAGCTTGAACGATTAAAATTTTATTTTTAAATTTCATCGAGCAGTAAATGTGTTCGTAAATATATTTTATTGCCACTCGTATCGTAAAAAATGTATTTCGAGTATACTGACTGGATAAATACATGTGGAAAATTTTAGGGTGACCATTTGATGGTCGGTTGATATCGGACAAGTGCAGACACGTCGATGCGACGCGCTCGTCTCGTAAATCATCGCGGAACTGCGCGCAGGTTTTTCCAAAAAATGGCTACAGCACGCGTCGAAAATAAATTGGCGAGTTGGCGGGAGCCCCGTTACGCTTTTAGCCTCGAAAACACTCGCATCGGTCCGCACTGTCGTATAATATATATGATATTATATATGAATGTCTACAAATCGGCAAATACGTTTCGTGCTAATATCACGGTCGCGGTAAGGGAGGCGATCGCTTTGCATTTTTTCGCCGGCCGGCTGGTTAGTTAGTTACTCGTCCGGCAATCGTGTTCTGCAAGTGTTGACTCGAATACAATATCAAGAATTGCGCGACCGTCGTGTATATTGCGAAACGTGTTATTTTGTGGCAAACTTTGAAACAATTCCAATGTGATTTTTTTTTGTTAATTTAGTTTTGTGTAACCCTCTAAAATCTCGACGGACCTTTCATTCTTTTCATATTTATTGTTCTTGTTGCTGATTGATAACATTTCAACCGTTGATACTGCTGATTGTTGTGTATCGATATGTGATACAAAAAGATATAATAGAATTAAGCATGTGAGCTAATTTTCGTGGTGTAATACAGCAGCGGATGCATTCACGTAACGGGTAAAAGGAAAGACAACAATCTTATTAGGAGTGTACTCAAAAATATCAGTGCTTACGGTATCAAAAATTCATGCAAAAGCGCTATAATTCGTCTTTAAACATAACCTGGTGCTTTTACTTATGATATTGACCTATTGCCCGAAAGTACTTGATTGATGTACTCGAATTTCAATATCAAATGTGAATTTTTGAAACTTTGTATGATTCCAAATATTTTGTCGCTAACGAGTTGGGTTTCGCAAACAATAGCTGATTATTATTTGATGTAGAATCATTTAATCCGTTAATAAAACTTATCACACGCAACTGAGTGTTATTATTGTTAAATCAATGTTATTGAAACTTATTTTGTTTATTTGCATCCCTAGCTTTGGGGTGTGTGTTTTTCTTTTGTTATTGACTCATTTGGTATATAAACGATGCTAACTGTTTATTGTATGTTAGTTTTGTTGAATCCGTGTTATAGAAAGATTGAAGATGCTGAAAGGCGATACCTGAGTCTTTGTGACAAAATATGTGTAATCGTATATATTTTCAATAATTCAGATTTTATACCCTGGTTTTATTTATTAAATCATAAATAAAACACAATTTTTACTACAATATCCACAATTTTATATTCTTATGAGCAGGACCGGTTTCGATTTTAGCGATCATTGCCGAATAATGTTCGCGGATGCTCCCGATGAGCGAAACCGGTTCTTATCATAAATTTGACGATATTGAAATGCGCAAGGTCGAACTGTCGCAGTACACTTTATGTCTTGAGTTTTTTGTCTGTCAAGTCTAGTGACGTATTTACAATATTTTGTATCATATATTTTTATACACCTACGTAGATTTTTTGAATAGATTTTTATTCCATTTGCATAATGTGAAATCGGATATATTATAATTTACGATATCGTCGACAGAGGGTGTTAGATGAAATTTCAATATTAAATGGCATGAATGCAAAAGAATTGAACTGTCTAAAAATGTGTAAATATACAAAATTTCAACAATTCACAGACATATTAGTTGAATATATTACAATAATAAAACATTTTTGTCGTACTGTTTCCACAATTACATTTTATTCATATCAGAACCGGTTCCGCCCATCTCAAACATTACCAACTGATGGTTATTGAAATATAGTTTATATTTCCAACAAGAAATAACATTTAACACCTTAAGTAATAAATCAGTTAGATTGGATATGTTAAATCCCTTCTGTTTTTTTTTCCATAAACGTTATCCTAATACCAATATTTTTCCAAATACAATTCAGTAGTAAATTTGAATTTGATTTGAGGCTAGAAGCTTTTGATTTCTATTAATTTTGATGACTTTAAACTTGAAAATAAAGTTTAATAAACAAATCAGTAGTTACAACTTTGTACGATTCCACATGTTTCGTCACAAACGACCCAGGTTTCGTCTTTCGGCATTTAAATTTTCGATTTTGATATTAACATTCCATCAAGCACCTTCATTCGATATCATAAATAAAATCAGTAGTTGTTAAAATTATTTCAGATATACGCTTATTAAGCTCCTAGCCTTAAGCCTTATATTTCTCACATGTAATTCCGTTTGTATATAGCCAATGCAAATTATGTGTTGTGTCAGTTCTGTTTCATTGATAGAATGCCTGAAGATACCGAAACGTCAGTGAAAAAAACATGTGTAAAAGTAAAAAGTTTAAATGTGATTTGTTGAAACTTTATACGGAATTGTCAGTTCTTTTCAGTTTTCATCCGAATGATGAATAATGCGTGAAGACACCGAAAGCTGAAACACGGCTCGTAATTGATAAAATGTGTAATCTTACAAAATTTTACCGATTCAATACAGTAATATTGTCGGTTGACTTACGGAGATAATCGGGACAAATCAGGCTATATTTTATCACACAAATTGGCTCGGCTCGTATAAGAAATTTTTAATATATTGAACAGCTGTCTTAGAACAGTTGAGGTGCCGGTAGTCAATGAGTTAAGTCGGCCGTATAATATAGCGAGTGAATCTGGACAGTTTGCCTCGCCTCTTTGAACATTTAATCCCTTCAATAATTCGATATCGCTTAATTATTTTGATCTCAGCAATAGTTTATTCAGACATGCCCATTCGATTCCGCTGTTTATGTTGAGTTAATTGAATTCGGTCCCAGCTCGGCCATATGGCGGCAGTAAAAATCCCTTGCCAACTCGCACATGAATGCGAAATCACTTGAATGGAAAATAAACACGCTCGCGAGAACCATCCAACAATTTATCAGTCATATATGTTAAAATATTTTTTTTGTTTATATTGATAATGACATTCTGAGAAGTAATGAACAATACGCCACACAAGAAGTTTGATATACAAATATCGTATTCCGTTGAACTTGAATTATACACTAAAAGCAATTTCATTTGTCGTCATTCTTGTATGCAAGCAATTATAATATAATATATTTTCGTTGTCCTTATCATTGTGGTTTAACTTAATTTTTTTCTCATTCCCGATTATTGGGAATTATCCAATTAACATGATACGATGAAAAATAGCAATGTATTTTAGTTAGATAAAATTTACAAGCGATCAACTACATATATACCTTATAACGTTTGAAAAAATTAAAATACTTTGCTATTTTTTCACCTTGTTATGATGGAGTTCTACTAAGTTAATGCAAATTCAATCAACGCTTTTTTTAAATTCACGTGTCTTTTTCTCACGGCTTGGGTTTCGCCTTTCAGCATCTTCAGGCATGTGAAATTATACTCGGTTTCAGCAATCCGAATTTTTTATATTGAAAATCCACCAAAAACCCTCAGTCGATATCTTAAACGAAATAAAACACATTTTCAATTATCGAATACAATAAATTTTTAGTATAATTCATTCACGCATTGGTTGATAATTTTCACGATGACCGAAATCGATCCTAATTGTAGGGTTGCGAAAATAGTGAAAGAAATTTATTTATTCAAATAACGTACAACGTGTTTACTGTCACTTTTTGACGGAAAAGCATAATATTTTATTTAGACAATACATTGCAGTATGTTGATAATACTTGGGATGAGCGAAACGAACCTATACAAATTTCGTTTTATTATTTGAATATTTTGGTTCAATGGTTAATGGATATGAAAATGCAACATTTCATGTCTTTCAATATATCACTTTTAAGGTGTTAACTGTCACTTCTTGATGGAAAGGCATGATATTTTAAATAATAAAAACACATTTTTTTAGTACTTATTTCCACAATATATTTTTTGATCAGGACCGGTTTCGCTCATCGCAAGCATTATCATCAGTTGATAATGCTCGCGATGTGCGAAACCGGTCCTGATCAAAAAATATATTGGGGAAATAAGTACTAAAAAAATGTGTTTTTATTATTTAAAATAGCTCAATTCGTCTAGAAACTCTCTGTAGTTTTGGTTAAAACCAATAAAAATGAAGAATGGAATGGTATTTTTTTCAGTTGTATATGGGGATAGTATAAATTAATAAAAATGCTACCGAACATACCGAATCAATAGTATTAGAAGATGATAATTTTTGCCTTCCTTTCCACGTCCGATAGAAAGAGATACACCTATACATCACTTTTAACTTATGAAATAATATATTTATATGATAAATAAATGACAATACCATACAGCTAGTCCAAAAATGTTTCGCAAAAAGGCGTTGACATTGATAAATGATTTTGTTGAAAAAAATTCTTAAGAATCAATTTTTGAAATGTGAGAAATTTTTTAAAATCAAATTCGCTTTCAATATGCCGCATTTAAAAACAATATTATCAAATGTTGGCAAACGGAAAAAATATTAACGGTTTGAAAGCCTGAATTTCAAATGGAAGACGTTGTATTTATTGCCTGATAATGCAACGTATAAAAGATTTATAAAAGGTAACATTGGAAATCAAAAGAAAAAAAATAACAAGGAATATAATAATATGGAAGTCAATCGATTAAACAATAGCATTAGCCTGAACTCACTCTCGTCCACGTGGAATATGTCGACACCCAAAGCAATACTGCTGATCATTTTTAATGCTCTTACTATTTGCAGACTGGTAGAAGAACAAATCATTCATGTCCACGACTTTTCAAAAAATATCAATAAATAAAATTTGATATTCTCTAGGATTGCAGAATTCTCACTTTGACGTCGCATAAGTCTGAAGAAATATGTGACGAGGTATTTTTTTTCAGGTTTTCAAACTACTAAGGACGCATGCAACCTATATTCGAATTGTCAAAAAAGGCTAGAGACTCAATTAAACAAGCTTTCGTAGAACCACTTTCCAAATAGGTTGGGATATATGTCGACGGGAATGAGCAAGTTTGAAAATTATATCATTCCTCAAGTCGAAATTGTGATAAAACAGAGGCCCTGAACCAATACTGAAAAGCCCTGAAAAACCAAACTATTTTAAATAATAAAAACACATATTTTAGTACTTATTTCCACAATATATTTTTTGATCAGGACCGGTTTCGCTCATCGTGAGCATTATCAAGTGATGATCAGTTGATAATGCTCGCGATGAGTGAAACCAGTCCTGATCAAAAAATATATTGTGGAAATAAGTACTAAAAAAATGTGTTTTTATCTTTCAATATAATATCAATTGATTCTTTGGTTGCCATACATGAGATATATCGACTTTTGTTACTCGATCCATTGTATTTAGCGTCATAATGGATATATCCGAAACACTTAATAGCTGTATTTGTAGCTTATTGATCATAAGAGGCCCCGCCGTCATGTGGTCAAAGCATCATTTTTTATGATATATATTTATATAACATATATTTTTGCGTTTTTCACCCACGTCTTGACAAAATTTAATTAATATTCTACGCCCATGTGATTTTACTATTCTATCGACGTCGCTTGTATTTTTAATCCACGTCGATAGATCGAAAGTTGAGTGCTCGTCGTGAAATATGCCAATAATGTGCGAAGCATCTCGTTAAAATTTCGCGGCTCGTTGGTTAAAATCGAACCCGGCACACCGAAGATAACGCCTATCGGCTGGATGATTGGATTAGTTAACTGGGCATATTTAAGCCTTGTTGGTTTTTTTTCTTGTAAAATTCAAAAATTTCATACGGTTGTGCATTTTTACAATACAGAATCAATACAGAATTTGTGGTATTTGACATTATTGATGATTAAGACTGATTGATTTTTCAATAGACCATTAAATATCGCCGACGATTTTTTACAACTTATATTGTTTTAAATAATAAAAATACATTTTTGAGTTCTTATACAATTTACAAACAAGCCTATGTGTACAAAATATTTGAGTTAAAAGTAGCACGTATATAGTTCTTGAACGCATGGCTTTGTATACCTGCAACCTTCTACTCAAATATTTTTTACACATTGGCTTGTTTGTAAATTGTATTCTATCAGCCGATAATGCTCGCGATGAGCGAAACCGGTCCTGATCAAAAAAACATATTGTGGAAATAAGCGCTCAAAAGTGTGTTTTTATTATTTAAAATATCATGCTTTTTCATCCTTATATTGAAACTTATATTGTCTTTAAATTAATTTATGATATTGAATGAAGGTACTTTGAATTGGCGAAACTTTCTACAATTCCACATGTTTTGTCTCTATCGACCCCGGTTTCACCTTTCGGCATCTTCGGGCATTCTATCTATTCTATTTACCGAACTTATAATTGAAATGTTGAATGGCAATACAGCGGTCTCCAGAAATCATAAAAGATCACAACGATTTTTAAGAGTAAATTCAAAAAATAATGTTTGAACATTTATTTATTCCTATACTATGTATAAAATGAAAAATTGGGCTATTTGTCGGATTGGTTGGTTGATCTACAATTTAATGCACATAAAATGAAAAAGTAGAAAAAAAACTTTATAAAATTAAACTTATTTTTGGTCGGAGTTATGTTGTTGGCCAATATCGGAGTCGAAGCCGTGTTTTTTACTCCACATCCCTGATAGAAACGCTATGCATTTTTTTATGTGCATCGCATTTGGGTATTGCGTTCAAGGTTGCAGGCTTGCATTGTATATAATATATATTGCAATAATTCACTTTCATTTTAGTTTCGAATATATGTTGACGCAATTTTGTTATACCTGCTGTTTTATATGTGTATGATTAGAATGCGGCTGTTTTTGTACTCGTCGGTTAATTTTATATGATATATGCTTTTTAATTTTACAGAGTGAATCAAAAAAAGTCTTCAATTAGTTAAGTCGGTTAGATATGAAATTTTTTCGCCAACGTACACCCCGCTATAGATCGAATCAATTTTCAAGCGGTTTCATTCGAAATTTTTACTCATTCCTGGCACGATATTTGATAACGGAAGATTTAAAAAAAACAACTCCGTTGTCACTTTTGAAGTGTTAGTTATCACTTGGTGATGGAAAAGCATTGTGTTTTTACAATAAAACACAATTTTTAGTAATAATTTCATATTATTAAAATCATGTCCGGTTTCACTCATCGCGAGTATTATCAACTGATATTATACAAATTAAACAAGACTATTTTTGAAAAAAAAAAATAGTTAAAAATTACCAGGTATGCATAACTAAAGGTCCAAATACTAAGTAATTAATTTACTGGCAATATACAGTGTTTGCTACCTATGTTGTACACATGGCTTCCTAATGAAAAATAAAGTCTCATTTTTCTAAGAAAGTAAAGATATAAAAAATAGAACTGGAAAAAAAATAGTGGTTAGTTAATATTCCTGATAAGTTAAGGTTTTTAAAGATCGGGTGAGTGCGAAAGAATTTTTACGCATAACAAACACTCATGCCCTCGTACAGAAATCCGTAAATCGATAAGAAATATGTTCGTACCGGAACTCAATCCCGTGAAATCCATCAACAAAATTTTTGTGTAAAAATCATAACTCACGAAATTTTTACTTGGGTATTGGAAGTTAGAGCTGGGTGGGGGTCGAGCAAAATTAAACGTTTTTTGGTCGAATTCGGTGTCGTGTTTTTTTTACGACTCTACAGCTCTGATAAGCAAGCTACACTGACTTCTGTTAAAGATAAGCCGCGTGAAAAGAGATCGTAATTAATTTAAACAAATTAATTGCGAATAAATGTATCAATCAAGAAAACGTCGTCCGATTTCTTGAAATGTACAACAAGATGATCGCATGTTTTATAAATATATATTTATGTTTTAAGGCGCAGTCAACTTTCTGCCATTGTGTACATTGCGCGCACGATGAGCAATGTTTTGTGCAGCCGATTAATTTATTATCATTTCATTACTAACGCCAAGCGAGATATTACCTCACAAACCTGTATTTAACCAGAGGGTTATCTTAAAAGTTATCGCCAAAAAAATATTTTTGATTTTTCTGAATTTCACTGTAGTTTCGATTAGATTAGTTCTCGTCTTTTACTCAAATGTAAATAGCTGAGATTGCTAAGGAGAAATAGTGAAATTATTTCTTATCTATCTATTTTTATCGAAATCGCGGCTAAGTAATTGGTTGATGAATATATACTTTATGTATCAAAAATACGGTGATCGGTTCGGAGTGCGAACAAATCGGACGACGAACACACATTCGGATAACGAACTAAAACGATCTTTTTAATCCACTTATTCTATATGTAAAACTCGGTAAATCCGGTTAACGAACAATTCGGATAGCGAATATAGTCTTGGAACAGATTATGTTCGTTAACCGATCACCTTCTGCATTCGATATATGAAATATATTACAACATATACTGCCTTTTAACATTTACGCGCGTTAAAACGGTCCTTCTTTAGCGAGAAGCTTGACTATTGAATTTAAAATGACACGATGTTGCGGATTCGAAATATTACCGTTCCTATTTATATGCATTAAATTAAAGACCAACCAACCATTCTACAAATTTTTAATTGAGATATTTTTCAAAATTGTTTAATCCACAGCCCTGATTATTTTGGTTTCACGGAGTTGTAAAGATTGCAGCATATTAAGAGAGTTGAATGTTGCGACGCAAAATGCATTTCATATTTGTTTTTTATCGTCAGACTTTAGCACTTTGTCTCTTCCAAAGCATTAAGTATAAATTGACTTATATATACAAAGAAACAGTTTATAACGTATACCGTGACGGCTTTGCCAATGCCGGGAATAGAATAATGCTTTTACTATTGAACCGGCGGCTGTTTCCCATTAATATCCACCGGCCAGCTATCAAAGTTGGTAATATGTCAAACATTAAGACATGTTAGTAAATCTGATCCAACATCTCGAGCTGGATCTTTGCCAGTAGCAACAAACTGATGAATTTATCGGAAGGATTCTTTTGCAATCCAGGATATATCAAAATAGCGTAATCTGCGATCGAAATTTCGTTCTTTTAGAAGCATTTTTTCACTGCTGATCTGACGGAAAATAAATATGTTCAAGCAATTATGTTGCAAAAATGCAAGCAAATAAAACATTAAATTATCTTACTTCATTTATTGTCGTGTATTTATAAATTGACACCTGTAGAAATAAAAACGGATTTGTTCATAGGCTTACAGCGTTAATTTTACCACAACAATGAAATAAAAAACATACGATGAAGGAAAACAAAATTAACGCTCCAATTGCTGACTTCGTAACTGTTGACAAGACAAATTGCAGTATTTTGATAGTTGATACTCAATGACAAAAGAGCGTTAACAGTTATAGAAATTTTGTGTATGCTTTATTCTTAAATGAAAATATGTACATATATCCGGATTTGTTCTGATTATCTTCATACGTTTTTTCTGACTCCAATACTTCTGAAATAATTGATGAAACTTTCAGTGTTGGAATTTCTTTTATGCAGTTCAGCAGACAATGGGTTAATACATATTAATAATAAAACAGAATTTTTAGTACTATTTCCACGATTTTTTTGTATTAGGATCAGGACCGTCTTCAGTTGATAAGATGATAATATTCCCAAGTCGGCCCCGATATTAATGTTGTAAAATGTTGAATCAGCATCAAATTGTGTTTTATTATGTAAATAAATATTATTGAAGATGCCGAAAGGCGAATTCCGCTCGTCGATATCAAAAGCATGTGTAGATTTTCACACGTACATCAACTCCAATTTAACGCGTGGAAAAAATAGCAACGTATTGTAGCTATCTATAGTTCTGGTAAAGACATAAGCTGAAATATAATAGCTGTCAACTATATATCTTATAAATTTCGTGCAAATAAAATACATTGCTTTTTTTTACCGTGTTATAATAGAGTTCTACCAAGTAAATTCCAATTCAATTAATCAACAATAACAAAATAAATATACTTTTTGAAATTCCGTATTGTGTTTACATTAGCTATGTCACCATGTTATACCCGATCGCCTTATGACAAATTGAATATCTTTTAGTGTAAACGTGTACATTTTAAATATAATATTATTTTGTCGCACGCGAGCATTGTTAAAATTATGATTTTTAAAAAAAAATATTATTTTAGAATCGCGTCACTTACAGAAGTTTCCTCTGGACTTAGCGATAACGCATCGCGCATATAATATTATTACTAAACATATTAAAATGTAATACAGCTCGCTCCTGCCTGCGGTGGCATTTTTTCACCATTCGTATGTGGTCAACCAGTCTGTCCGGCGGACGGTCAGGCTTTACCGAAAAAGCCTTCCTTGCTCATCAATCAGCTCGCCAATTAATAATCGTGTACTGAAAACGGGAGACACCCAAGCGTCGGGATAATCAAGTTTTAAAGTATGATGTGTCGAAAAAAACCAATTCAGTCTCGATTCTTTCCGTTGTAATTGCATATTTATAATAACGGCATTTTGCTTCCACATGCCGTATCAAGATAGAATATAATTTAAAAATTGATCAAATAAAATAGTGAGGCTTTTTTTTAAATTCAATTATTTTAAATGCTTTGTCAGTGTTTGTTATGGAATAAAGTGCTTTTTGTGATGATCGAAACCAGCCCTGATCGTGATATTATCGAATTGTTAAAAAGTGTTAATAATTGTGTTTTATTTTTGAAATTAAAACGAATGAAATTGTTGACTTATTGAAGTTATTTAACGTCAGGAGGTGTAATTGTTCATTCAAAATTGGTTGATAATTTAATTGTTCTTTGTTTATTTTTAATATTTTCTTTAGTTAATTCATCCACGTTGAACAAATGTGTATTTTGTGCTTGATGGAATTTCAATATCAAATTTGAATTGTTGAAAATTTGTACGATTCCACATGTTTTGTCACTAACGAGCCGGGTTTCGCCTTTCGGCATCTTCAAGCATTTATTCATCATACGGATGTAACTGAACTGAAGAAATGATGAATGGAAATGTTTGATTAACAGTTCTGTTGCATCTGTGTGATTGAATACCTAAAGGTGAAAACCGGCTCATTAGTGACAAAACATGTGGAATCGTACAAAGCTTTTTAACAATTCAAATTCAAATGTGTACTTTTCGTTATTTTTGTTAGAGTTTGAATGATTCGAATTTGAAATTTTAACTGCATCAAGCTACGGAGACAGAGCTATGGAATCTTTAAAAAACACACCTCCGAATCTGCTTTTGACCAACAACACGACTCCGAATAAAAATAGTTTGTTTTTATCAGTTCTTTTCCTATTTACGTGAATTAAAATAAAGATCAACCAACCAATCCGGCAGTTGTTCAATTGTTGAGATATTCTTAAAAATCGCCCGAACAGCAAAGTTGTTGCAAAGTTGTTGCAAAAAACCACAGCCCTGATTTATGATATCTTAAAAAAAATCCTCGAAGATTTTCTGTGTGTTATAATAAATTCAGTTTATATTAGAGTTATGATTTCGTATGGAGTATATCGCGTTTTATTATTGAATCGATACAGCGTTACGTGTGTTATCGAGCAAAGATAATGTAAGACCTAACAATAAGACATGCGTTCATTGAATGAGGTATTACATTTCTTCAAGTTGAATGTTGGTAGTTGGCCAAAGGAACGTGCCTCTGTAAAATGCCACTTGTTATCTAAACACCAAATATTTATCCATGCGAAATGTATCTGCAGCTTTTTTACAGCGAATGTTGAATCATTTCTCTTTTTGTATTGTTGATAACAATTATTACACACTTCCTGGTGCGCTAATACACGAACAGGATATCCCAACACCGAACATTTCAAAGATTAATAAACATAAGTCAATTAAATTCAAGATATATTCTTAGCGACCAGCTTGCTATATCACTTACGTGAGATTAGTTGAATGTGCCGAAAATTTCATGAATTAAATTCCTATTATTATATTACGTCACCTGATGTTTTATTGCCATTGTTACCCACCAATTTGAAATGAGTAGGTATGAGCTATTATTGTAAGACGCCAATAATTCAGATCTTTGACTAATTGGAGTTATCTCGTGTAATCAATAAACAAAGTAGAATAAACGCGGCTAACTGCACGTTTGTTAATTTAAAGTTATTGACGGTATTGAAAGAAATTTTTGTTATTTGTTTGGATCCTAGCCTTACGGTCCTTGTTTTTGCTTTGTTATTAACTCCTCTTTCATATAACCGATGCAAACTGTTTATTTTGTGTCAGTGCTGTTGCATCCGTGTGATAGAATGATTGAAGGTGTCAAAACATGCGGAATCATACAGAGTTTCAACAAAATTAGATTTCAAAAGTTTGTGTTACCCAAACTTATGTAGATAATTAAGACTAAGAAAGATTTTCCAATACAAAAATTTGCTTTTAAAATTTAATTCTGCCTCCTTTAACTATCTTATATTTTGAATCGTCACCATTTGAGACGATTTTAGTCAAGGGCTACGCATATTTCATATTTCAAACATATTAATTTTATTATATGCATGTATTTAAATAATAAAAACGTATTTTTAGCACTATTTCCACATTATTTTAAAGATCAGAACCTATTTTAAACATTTTCATTGACGATAATCTCAATGAGTGAATCGTGAAAATAGAACTTAACATTGTGTTTTTATTATTTACATATTATGCTTTTCCAACAAGTGATAGTAAACAACTTAAATGTGGTTATGTGTACGTGTGATAGCGAGAGTGTTCAGTTTAATCAAATGCCAGGATATTCTCACCATGTCTAATCACATTATCACTACTTTAAATATACTCCTACGCGTGAAAATATATTCAAATACTACACTTTCCGGTGATATTATTCGTTTCATAATTTTAACCCGTTCCATACTGAACCACCTTAAAGGAGAATATTTAAAAAATAGTTCACTTGTTTTTTTATGCATAAATTGCTATTGAATCATTTAATCCGTTCTCTACGGGAGCCGCGTTAAGGATATTCCAACTCGAAATATTTAAAAAAAATCGGTAGTGTTGTTGTGAAACAATTTTATGGAAAATTATAGACGAATTGGCTTCTTGGGTTGGGTATCAACTATCAATATATTCCAAAATGCCGTCTCAAAAATTGAGACGTTAGCAGCTAGAAGGTTAATTGAAATCATAGACGACATTATGTTTTCTGCAATTTCGCTGTATGAATAAGTAAACAATATTTACACTTAAAATTTACTTTCGCCGGTTACGGCATTAAACATTTTAATATGTGTTAACACAATAATATAACGTTTTTTTTGTTTGTTAAGAATACATTACTAAAATCATTCACAGGGCACGGGCATAACTTTGAAATGCGTCAATTATTAAATTTATATCTTCGGTGACGGCATGAGAAAAGATCGCGTAAAATGTCTTCAGTTCGCAGGTAAACATTGTTTGAATTTTTGATTATGTTCTGACGTTTTTTCGCGTCTGTTAAAACGTCATTAAACAGGTGTTAAAATGAATACAATATCAACAATAAATATAATATATTTTTTTAATATGCATTGTTAAACTAAAAAAAACATCGCCGTTTTTTATCTAACAAAACTAACCATACATAAATTCTCTTAATAGCTTTAACTCTCGCATTTTCTAAATTTTACGTATACATTAGACGCATTTGATAAAAATATTGTAGAGCAAAGGCTCCCAACCTTATTCGGGTGGTGACTATTTTTTATAAAAGCCATGTTACCCGTAACACCCATGCAATTAAAAAGCCATCTATAATAAGTTGACTGGTGAAGTGAAGTGGCGACCCCTCAAAAACCCTCGAAACCCGCGCTATCGCCGCGAGTGATAAGATTAACATTATTTATTAATTATTTTACGCTTTTGCCACCTTCAAAACCTTTCAAATAAATAATATTTTTAATTATATTTAAGCGTGTCCGCTCTTGTGCTATGCATGTTTACGTCTTAAAGATTTCATCCTAACAGAAGTTTCCTATGAAAACTGCTTGCTACTTGGTTTTTCGAGTTTGTAGATACAGAAAAATTGGACTAGAGTTGTATTAGTCGTTGTTTTATCGCTCTTGCTTACCCCCCTTTTAAGAATCGGAGCGTAAGTGGCGATATTAAAGGACATCGTTGTCCTCGTAAAAATATTCATAAATCGATTAAAAATCATTTTTTTTTCCGCGCCAAGGTTGGAATATGTGAGCACCGCAACTGAATGAAGCAAACGCCGTTAACCACTCGACCGCGGTCTCTCGCAGTAATATCAATATTAAATTTAATATATGTTAATATACATCATTTTATGGTAATATTCCACACAGGGTTCTGGAGTCGGAGTCGTGAATAACGAACGATAATACGGTGAAAAAAATAGCTGATAGCTATTTCGGCTCACGCCATCGTCAGAACTATGCTTCAACTAACATTTGCTTATCTATATATAGCTGTGTAGAAAAGGTACACAATACATCTTCTCTCCTGTTTTAACGACCTAGCCTGTTTCCTGTTCGCAATAGAACTAACAATTTTAAATGAAACTAAAAAGGCAGCTATATCAATAAGTTTACATTTAGCACGGAAATGGTTCATTACAGAAACAAAGAGTCATCAGTCAGAGGAGTCAATAATGGTGACCGACATATATTAGTTTGTTCGTTAAGAATCCTTTGTGATAGTTGATAGATATCAAGTAAAATTAGTTTTATTGCGAACAGGAAACAGGCTAGGTCGTTAAAACAGGAGAGAGGATGTATTGTGTACCTTTTCTACACAGCTATATATAGATAAGCAAATGTTAGTTTAAGCATAGTTCTGACGATGGCGTGAGCCGAAATAGCTATCAACTATATTTAAAAAAATAATTTTGTAGAACTAAATTACATTGCTATTTTTTTCACCGTGTTATAATGGAATTCTACCAAGTGAATGCTAATTCAATCAACGAACGATAATTTTTTCGATTATACGATAATTTGCCGGATGGTTGGTTCATCTTTAATTTAATGCACGTAAATAGGAAAGGTTCGAAAAAAGCCAAAGCACACGACACAATAATATTCTTTATCGATAAAATCTGTTCTTTTTAAGCTTAACATTCTTAAAACAGGTGAATTTATGATGGAACGGAGCGTGTCTATTCGTGCCAATTAGCTCATACAATTATTTTTCATTGTTGGCTCATTCGAGGGGATTATTTATTGCGACGTTTTAATTGGAGATATTTATATCTTTTAACGGTAATTAAACATCAATTAATAAATCTACGTTTTATTAGTGGACTTGTGAGTATAAGTCCAAAAGGATTGTCCAGAAAAACTAACTAACTTAGTTACATAGTATTTCGTAATTTACCAAAAACTGGGTTGTACTCATAAGTGCACCTCATTAAAAAAGTGCAAAACACATATAATTTTAATTGATTATGTGTTTTTTTCCGTTGTTCGATTTCGTATGTTTTTGCAAAAATGCTTGACTTAAATATATATTGACGTTTTTTTTTAATGTAGAATAAAAAAATTGCCACTGATACGAACGGACTTGTGCAGTTTTTTCATTTCTGCATACATTCAATGTCTCATATAAGATGTTACAACTTTTCCGTGTTGATTTCTTCGCTGATCAACCAAGCTCGTACTGTTTGGCGGGGAAACGATTAATTAATTAGTAATTAATTTGCTCGTCCAGCAATATTATATTGAGGTAAAACAAACTTAAAGCGATTTGCGATTATTGCCCTCGACACTTTCCGCCTTGTATAGGATCAGCGCGATTGTATGTCAGCGCTACTGCCATCTTGGATTAACTAGGCGCAAACGCCTTTTACGGTTGTGACCTTATATTGTTTTCTATCAATTACAACTAACAGGTGGTCGGCCTTATGTATCCTTAGAGAGCCATCTATGGATTCGATGTGCTAGATACTTTCGTTAGACTATATTCGCAATATTATTTTATTAAATGGGTATATTATTAATTTTATTGAAGTCCAAATTCTATAAGTTGGCGAATCCGTCATCGTGGCCGTTTGTGGAACTAAATTTTCCATTGACTCTTTCGCAGCTCGATTAATCCACCGTGATGTCAATCTGTGATGAATATTACCTAAAAGTGTTACCTAATTTAAATATATTTACTTGCCAAAGTAGGGGTCGGCAACATTTTTATTAAAACGGGCTTCCCCAAATGGCTTTCCTACCCTTTCAATGCTGAGCCGCGTAAAAGATATTCAGTACTAGGGGCTGTATAAATTCCTACGAAAAACACTGTCTATTCGTTTTATGACGCATGGGACTCTTTTTAGATTAAACAGTGTAAATTTATCACAAAATTTGCTTTACTTAATAAAAGAACTAATATGCATCGAATTTGAATTAATTGTTACAACTTTGTACGATTCCACATTTTTCGTCATTAACGACCCGGGTTTCGCCTTTCGGCATCTCATTCACGCATTATTCTATCACACGGATGCAACGGAATTGGCCGATTCAATTATTTAAACTCTTCGAAATTTATCCGCAATATAGTTCGGCGCCGTTAGTTATGCATGTGTTTTATAAAATGTATGATATGTTACTTAATATTTTGTTTTATTATTTAAAAAAAAATATTATCTATCAGTGATGCATTCTTGCGAGTGTACTTTGAGAACCGCTGCTATTAGACTACTTGATTTGGTATTTTTAATGACTGTACCACTAATATTAAAAGCTGTGTAATGTACTTTATACAAAAGCGAATCATATTTTTGACGTAAATTTTCTGGAAATTAAGCAATCACATTTTTCAGAATTTGTTCGTAATGAAATTATATCTACTTGAGTCAAGTCTATTAATATTATAGATCGACACGATTCTTTCTTGACCGTTTTCCAGTACATTGGAATGTATTTTTTTATTCATTCAAACAACTGTGCGGCGAAGTGACGGATATCGATTTGAAACATTTTAATTTGATCAAAATAGTTTTAATATCTTTAAAATTGTGCCAATAAAATAAAGTTACTTCAATGTCAGTCAATATTTAAATAAAGTGAGATCTGGAGCGGTTTCGTTCGTCGCGAGCATTATCAACTGATAAAATAAAAATTAAAACAAAGCTAGTATACAAAACCAAAATTTCATGAACTAAGAAAATAAAATACAAAATTAATTAATTCTATTTTTCAATTTAAAATGATTTTTGAGGGAAAATTTTTGATTTTATATTGTATCAGTTTTATATTAATTGATCGGAAACTTCCCAATTCCTCTTCGCCCGAAGGTGTTTTGGGATATATATATACATAATATACATTTATATGAAAATAAAAATGTTATTCGCACAGTAGGACTGCAATTGACTTCAGTTGCTAAATAAGAAGACTGTTTGTGCCGATCAAATATAGATGTCACTGTTCTTAGTTTTAGATCACTGAAATCATTTTTGATTTTAAGATTTAAGACTGATTTCTGATATCAAATAGCGTAATTTAATACAGGATAAAAATAATACAATAATTTCATAAATATGTTAGTAAAGAAAATTGTGTATCTAGTGTCATCAAACGTTATGTGACAAACCAGTGTTTCGAAACAATTAAACCAAAATAACAATGTTTTTCTTACTTGAGTTAATACTCGGTCTTGCCGCGTTCGCATACTTCGCCGTGAAGGTAATCGGCCCGTACTGGGTTCCTGGCACGTTGCAACCTCCTCCTGTTGAGGTACCGCCGGTTTACAAGAAGCGAGACGGTCCCAAGAGACGAAAGAATGTGTCCTTTAGTGATATAGTTGAGGTTTCTGATCCGGAAGACGAATTGTACATCGATGAAGACATACAGGAGTCTGTGAACGAAGATGAACTTACGTTCGCTGAAAAGTTGGAGGTATTAATGGATGGTTGACATTTTTCTAGAGTTCAGAATTATTACCTTGGTATTGTATACTTTTTTGGTGATCATAGGTAGATACATCTTTATTTTTTCATATTGACTGTTGTCAACACATTGATGCAAAAAGGTTAAAAGGCAATATTTTTATCAATGTATATTTGACAATGTTAGTCCATTGACAGTCTCTTTGATTCGAGCCCTTTTTTTCTGAAGTTTCTTTTTTATTTATCATTACAGGAAACCCTCACACAGCAAGTAGAAGAGCAACGCCGTGCTGCACAGCTGGGACCACCTGATCTTCCTGGAGATCAAATCATCTCGGACAGGAGAATTAAATTGGAAACATCTGCTCTGGTAAAAACTTCCAGCATACTTTGGCTTATTTTTTAATTTTTGATGAACATACTTTCTTCGATTGCTCAATTCTGTTATCATTTATTGTCATTTTTAACACTACGCGAAGAACTAATATTATTCTCTGTTATTTCAGGATTGGAGAAAACGCGTCGGCAAGAATGATGCGTCCGCATTTTCCGTTGCCGGCAGGATGGATAAGGATGGACTGGCTCCTCTTTCACCGGTTTCCAGTCCGCTCACTCCAGCTGCTTCTCAAGACAAGTGCACGCCGCAAGCCGCCAGATTCAAGTGAGTTATGGCAAGAGTGTTATTGTATATTAATATTGTATGTACACGATTGTAAATTTATGTTGTATAGCTCTAATGGTCGAATGACTTATTATAAAACATACACGCTCTGTATTAACATTTATTTCTTTGGCAGAACTCCATTTTATTTAAGTATTTAACTCTACAACCTTATATACATCGTTGTTGATACTACTTGGGTTTTGCCATCATCAAGACTAAGATGAAAATAAGCTTTATAAACTGTTTAAAAAGAGATAGACAATATACGTATATATCACTTACTCTACCATTATAATGTTTGTGTTTAATGTATGTATTGCACTATTTTGTTTTAAGGTCTCGGAAAGGTGATGGTGTTACCCCGGCCGGTCCGTTGAAGTCAGCTTCCACCGCAGCCGTGTCGCAACCTGCTTCTCCTCTTCGATCAGCAGCGCAATTCAGAAGGAGTATTTCCACTTCAGGAATGGACGATATTCAGAGCCCCTCTGACAATACCGCTATGACCAAATCAGAAGGTGGTGAGTCATCAAGTGTTTTAACCCTTTCCACTCGTATGTCCCCTCTGGGGAACCAAACAAGAAAAGCGTTCTACTCGTATGTCCCCACTGGGGAACCAAAACTTTAAGCTTGAATATTTTCTATGTACCACATTTTATTGATTTTTATTGCTGTTTATCACATTATATATATATCGGACAGATAATATTTTCTCTATCATATGATTAAAATTCATATGAAAATGTTTAATTTGACTAGATATTTTAAAGCAAAAGTCGAGGTTCGATTTTTGTTTTGAATTGGATTGTACCTTAAAATTATTATTATTGAAGAATTTCAAGTTTATGTATTTCAAATGTCTGTTTTGACTTTAAAAATATGAGTTTTATAAATAATCGTTATGAAAATAAACGATATATGTGAAAACTCTTTTAACTATAATGTTTTTAAAGCTTTTAAAAATATCATGTTTAAAATTCATATACTCGGATTAAAACTTTTGTAAAATAGAAATTAAAAACTTTTTACGATTGTATTTCAATAAAAATACTAACAAACAGTCTTATGCACGCTTTGTAAGTTTTTATTGAACAAAAATCCGTTGAAAATACGATTTATTTTCATTTTAAGTTTTGATTATGAATCCTGAAAAATGCGTGAAATTAATTACGAGTTGGGGCTACTCTCACCCAAAAAAAATTACGAGTGTAAAGGGTTAATAAAGTGACAAGAAGAGATGTTGAATAGATTTCAGTTATATTACTGACACACTTACATTTAGTTTTACTATTTTTTTCAACCTTGTATCCATGCTTGACAGATTCCGGTTGTTTCCCAGGTTCAGCAGTCAACGGCTCAGCTCCCCCCGGACCATCAGTTGCAGTGCCGAGAGCCGACGATGAGACATTCACGTCTTTCTTCCAGAGCGCATCCCATACCGTGGTCACCTCATCTTCGACGACCGCATACATACCCTATAATAATAACAACAATGACATCCCGTTGATTCCGGAGGATATTGATCTTGATGCCATCGACAGCGGGGCTAGGCATATGTAAGTTGTCGATTGTGTGTTTTGCTATTCTTAAAAATGGAATTTAATATTGTTGGCTGATAGTAGTTTAAAAATACGATTGTCTTGTATGTAATGCTGCAACTTTGTTTCGATAGGAAAAAATATTCATCGAAAGTCTCTCAGCATCAGTCCCGCAGTGGACAGCATTAGCTAGCAAGCAAGCCAATTTACGCAGCTCACTAATTTTACATAGACAACACCGCCGTTTTGGTTTTCTCATAAAAAAACAAGCAGAAGTTTTAATAATCAATCAATTCAACAATATTTTAGGCAGACATCTTAAAAATAGTAAATATAAAATTAATAAACTGGAGAGAAGCGGTATTTATAAAATGTCCTGTGGCTCATGTTTATCCGTTTATATCGGACAGACAGGTAGGAGTATATCTACTCGAGCTAAGGAACATATAAGATCATTCAATAGTAAAAAAACAGATTCACAATTCGCTAATCACTTTATAAATTCAAACTCAGCGCCTAAGTGTTTGCATCTTTGCAGTAAGGGTCGTAGGCTGACCGCTTTGGAGCAGCTGGAAATCGATAGACATCAACTATCACAAAGGATCCTTAACGAACAGACTAATATATTGTCTAGCCCATTGATTAAACCGCTCCACGGGGGGAAGGGGTCTGATTTGCTTCCATAATAGACCATTTCTGTACCACATGTAAACTTATTGTCATAGCCGCATTTTTTAGTTTCATTCACAATTTTTGAAAAATTTAGTTTTATTACGAGAAAGAAACAAGCTAGGCCGTTAAAACAGGAGAGAAAATGTATTGTGTACCTTTTCTACACAGCTATATATAGATAAGCAAATGTTAGTTTAAGCATAGTTCTGACGATAGCGTGAGCCGAAATAGCTATCAACTATATTTTAAAAAATAATTTTGTAGAACTAAAATACATTGCTATTTTTTTCACCGTGTTAATAATTCTACCTTATACCGGCCCGGCGCCTTGTGGTATGATAAACTTGAATTTGTATTAATCTTGACAAAAATTATTTTCACCTTCCCGAATGAACAACTTTGTCTTTTGATGTAACCATACCTCAGGTGTGCTATCATTTTTTTAAGCAATAAAAACCGTAATACGCATCCCAAAACGAAAAAAACTTTCAATGCATGCATTACTTGCAGGCTTGGTGGTGCTGCAGGCAATCGTGTGAGGGCCGCCCGTCGCTTAGGAGGGTCTCGAAATCCGTTGAGAACTCTGGCAGCCAGAACTGACCTGCGTCAGGAATACACCCAGCCACCTCCCACAGGAGTCGCTGATAAGGAGACTGCACGAATTAACAAGGATAAATGTATGTATATTTAATTTTTAATAGATATTGAAAACTTTGTTGCATAAATTATTATTGATAATTACAAGACTGTCTATCTTTCGAAGTACATCCAAAAATCAGCAAAATTGTTTTATTTTGGTAAATAACTTCAATAGGGACACTTTCTTAACCTGTTAACCTGGTATGATGAGATATTTCATCATATTTGGGTTTTATTTTTTCACTCTTTTGTTGACAAAAGTTCTGCACTTGACGAACTATGAAACGTTTCATCAAGTGTTTAAACTATGGGCCCATTGTAAACATAGCACTGACGAAATAATCCGTAATCCTATAGATTTAATTACCCGTTGCACATACACACTTTGAAGATACGCAAAACTAAATTACTTAATTATTTAAATATTAACATATTTTATGGCATTAAGTGTGGAATTCATTCAAATATCGGTGGCATATATTCAGAACGTCTAATTTTCAATGATTATGGTGTGCAAATCTGGGAGACTTTGTTGAATGGTATTCGTTATGTTGACTTTGATGGCGTCAATTATTTGCAATTTGCAAAGACTTGCCTATTGAAAGACGCTTTGTAAACAAGCATCGAATTGACCAAAAACACATGTGTGGCTCTACGTCTCAAAGAGTTAAATTTTTAATTTATTTGCAATGATCACTATTTGTTTATTCCAATATTTCATTGGTAATTTTATAAAATATGATTAGATTTCAACATCACACCATTCCCATCTTACATCATCAATATCATCATCAAGAAATAGTCAAGTCTGTGCAAATCAAATATGGATATCTCCCGTAGAATATCACTTGAGATGGGTTTGAATGAAATTGGAAAACATAAAAATACTTTATTATTAGTATTTAGTATTAGAGTTATTCATGTTTAGCTAGACTTGTTTACAATTACATAGAGATTTGCTTGAAGTGCTTTTTAGGTACAGCTTTTTAGTGGTAAAGGGTTTTGGGATGCTTATATTTAAAAAAATATTTATAGATGCTTATTGGCATTATAAAATGAAGGTTGGTTATTCATTACTAAGGTAAGCATTGAATGTAATTTCAAACTTAAAATAGAAGAGTGGCGCGGGTTTATAATCATTTCACTAGGTGTGGGGAGGGGTTATGAATCTAACAATTGTGCTAATAATGATAACACTATTTGTTACGAATCAGTTGTTAGAAGTGGACCATCCAAGGGAAATAAATTGAACCCTTTGTATTTGACAAACGATAACACACAATTGATGTTGTCAATTCGATAATGGATGACAGATTAAAAAATGTCACCCTCAAATGCAAATGATTAATAATTGAATTTCCATTTTTTTTTTTTTATAATAAAAAAAATCATTTTGTAGTACTTATTTCCACAATATATTATATGACCAAGACTGGTTTCTCTCACAGTGAGTATTATCAACTGTATAGATTTTTAAAACTAAATTTGTACAATTAGATAGAATCACTTTCAATTTAAATAAGTAGTGAATAACCTCACAATACAGTTAGTTTGATGATGCTTTTTGAATTGACAAAACACGTTTTAAATTTAGCAACACGCTAAGTAGAATAAAAAAGTTGTTAATTTTATTTTATACAGAAAATGAACTTCCATAAAGTTACCGCAAAGTCCATCGAAAATATGGTGATTGGTTAATTATTAATGTCTACACAATTATGTGATTTGCAATATCAACTGAAGGAGCTTGATGAAATTTCTATATGAAATTCAAATTTCTATATGAAATTTGAATTTTTGAAACTATGTACTTAT